>JBBFKN010000012.1:8452354-8868034 GCA_039654755.1 Calcarius lapponicus | reverse complement strand
AGGATTTGAGCAACCTGGTCTAGTGGAAGGTATCCCTGCCCATTAGAGCAAGATCTTTAAGGTCCCTTCAACCTAAATCCCCCAGAGCTGCAAGATCTCATCACAGCCCCTCTCCAGTGCTCAAAAAACCAGGAGATTTCCTTTTTCCCTGGGGATCTTGCACTAAATATTGCCTGAACATCCCCGGATCAGCTGCTCTGGGTGCCCAGGCTGAACACAGGTTTTGCCATCATTGTTGATGGTTTGGATAATGTCCCATTGTTGGGCACCTCCCCCAGCTCTTGACACCTGAAATTGTGAGTTCCAAGCCCTTGCACGGGTGGAAAAAGCACCCCTGAGGAGCCACGTCCCCATTGTCCCCAAGGACAGGGGCCAGGGCCAGCCCAGGGCTGGGCTGCAGCTCTGGAAGCGTGGAGAGTTCAGGAGTTCAGCCCTGGCTGTGAAACATCTCCAAGCTGCAAAATCAGCCTGGAAAAGCCACGTCCAACCCCTGGCTGCTCTTGAAAGCCAAATCCCAAGAGCAGAACAAAACCTCAGATCCAGCTGCTCTCCAGGAGGGTTTGCACTGAATTCAGCTCCGAGCTGGCACCCAGCACCCCACAGCTCCCACCTCCTCTGTTTTAGTGAAGTTTTGCTCCAAAAATCAAAGAGCTGCAGGATATTTGCTGTCACACACTGCCCTGAAGCCAGGACTTTGTATCCCACTTCCCTGCTTTGCTCCCCAGTTTTCCACTGCTCCTGGCAGCTTTTGGAGGCACAGAGCAGCTACTGAGGTCACTGTAGGTGCACAACACCCTGTGTCGTGCCTTACCTCTTGTCCCTGTCCTTAAAAAGCCCTGAATGTCTCTAATCAGCCCCTCATGTGCCAGCTGGATCCCTGGAGAGTAAGAAATCTGGCAATTCCAGCTTGCACAGATGTCCTGGATGGAGGAAGGAAAAACTGTTCCTCAAAAGTGGCCCTTGGTGGGACAGCAATCCCAGTTTGTGGGGTGCCTCACTGGGGCTGCTCTGGCAGCTCCTGGGGGTGCTGGATGATGCCTGGCAGCGTTTTGGGGGGCAGTTCCCTCTGCTCTGGGGGTGTGGGACCTGCTCTGGGTCCCTGAGGTCTTTCCAGGTCCATTCTCTGTCAGCTCAATCCCTTCCACAACCCAGAATTTTGAGACTTCCTCGTTAGGATCACAAAGAGGGAGTTGATTTGTCTGTAATACTGGTGTCTTTTTTGGTTTTAGGTTTTTTCCCCCAGCTCTTAGTTTGAGGGATGCAGCCACTCATCAAGCAGACTCTGGGGCTGGTGTGGGCAGAGGCTCCAAGGTCAGGCTGGGATTATTCTGGGATGGGATGGGATGGGATGGGATGGGATGGGATGGGATGGATGGGATGGGATGGATGCCTGTGCTGTCCACCCTGGAATGGTGTGGGATCCCTCTGTGGGCTCAGGTGCTGCACCTGTGTGGGTGGTGTTCACAGGGGGTCCCAGGATAGGAGAGAGATGAGAACCTTGACTCCACATTTCAGAAGGCTGATTTATTATTTTATATATAATATTATATTAAAAGTAAATGATATATTAAAACTGCACTAAAAGAATATCCGTTCTTTTCGTGACAAAGGAGCACAAGGGTTACAAACACCCTGGTCCCTGGGTTCTTTCCAGGTTGTGTTGGGCAGCTCAGAAGGGACAAAGAGCACAAGGGTGACAAGCAGCTGATCCCCTCAATCTGCCGTGTCAGGGCCATCCCTGGACTCCTGCAAACCCAGCGTCGAGGCCTGCCCCTCGCCTGCAGAGCTGCCAAACCTCCTCCCAGACCTCTCTGCAAAGCTGGCTGAGGCCCAGAGGCCCCAGGGGAAGAGTTTGAAGAAGTTCCAGGCAGAAATGCAGCTGGAGAAAGGCGGGAGCATCCCCAGAGCTGCCTGGCAGTGCCAGCAGAGCCACCAGCGATGCCACACACGCTGCCCTGCTCTGGGGCTGGGCACGGGGTGCTCACACGTGGCCTCAAGCTGCCCATCTAGTGTTTTCCACATGGATCCTGCTGCCAGAGCCAGGGAAATGCAGCCCGGAGCTGGGTTTGGCTGCAGGACCCTGAGAGCAGCAGGGCAGGAGGAGGGGTTGGCCCCCAGCACCAGGAGTTTCAGCCATCATCGAGGTGATGGAATTGTCCAGATGGATTTAGCTCTGCTTTGGGTTGGTGCCATGTTCTGAGGAAACAGAGCATCCAGGGCTTTAAAGTGTTTATAAAAAATCAGCAATTTAAAAAACTGGCGAGATGAAGTCAGTCCAAACAAAAAAGGCCAGCTCTAATCACGGCAGGCGAGCTGGGATGGTGTCACATAAACAGGGAAGGGGTGGCCACAGAGCTTGTTGGGAGTCAGATGAGCTGCCAAAGACAACAATAAGGTTATTTCTTTTGTTTAGAAAAGAAAATAATTTTATTTTTTTGAGGAAGAAATTTGAGAATTCCAAATTTGAGAATTCCTTTTTGAGAATTCCAAATTTGAGAATTCCTTTTTGAATCTGAGAATTTTCAAATTGTCAAGCTTGAATTTTTGAGAATTTGAAAATTCAAATTCAAAAAAAAGGAATTCGAAATTCAATTCAATTCGAATTTCAAATTTCAGATGTTTGAATTCCTTTGAGAATTCCAGAGTTTGGCCCCAGAGCAGATGCAGTGACATCCCCATGTCCTGCTGGAGCTGCCCTGGGCTGGGAGAAGGGGACTGGAGGCACTGGGCAGAGGGGTCACCCCCAGCACAGGGCGGGCACCAAAAGCTCTGCCTGGTGTCAGGACAAGCTGTGCCCACCTTCAGGGCTTCACCAGCCTAAGGAGCTCCAAATCACAGCAGCTTTGGGCTGCCTTGCCCATCTCTGGCCTTCCTTTTGTTAAATTAAATCCCCTCTGCAAACGGAGGGGAGTTGACACATCAGGTGCTGAATTCCAGGGTCCTTGGGAGCAGCAGAGTGCTGGTGCTCAGCAGCCACAGTGGTTTGTTTGTTTTGCACACCAGGGCCCCTCCCGGCGCTGAAATCCAAGCCCTCCCCACCCAACAGAAGCTCCATTCATTCCCTGTCTTGTGACGGTGTTCACAGGGGTCCCAGGATAGGGAAGAGACGAGGATCTGACTCCATGTTCAGAGGCTGATTTATTATTTTATGATATATATTATATTGAAACTATACTAAAAGAATAGAAGAAAGGATTTCATCAGAGGGCTGGCTAAGAATAGAAAAAGAAAGAAATGATAACAAAGGCTTGTGGTGCTCAGAGAGTCCGAGCCAGCTGGGCTGTGATTGGCCATTAATTAGAACATCCAACATGTGCCAGTCCCAGATGCACCTGTTGCATCCCACAGCAGCAGATAACCATTGGTTACATTCTGTTCCTGAGGCCTCTCAGCTTCTCAGGAGGAAAAATCCTAAGGAAAGGATTTTCCATAAAAGATGTCTGCGACACCTGTCCATTCCCTGTCTGCTCATTCCCTTCCACAACCCAGAATTTTGAGACTTCCTCGTTAGGATCACAAAGAGGGGAGTTGATTTGTCTGTAATACTGGTGTCTTTGTTGGTTTTAGGTTTTTTTCCCCCAGCTCTTGGTTGAGGGATGCAGCCACTCATCAAGCAGACCCTGGGGCTGGTGTGGGAAAAGGCTCCAAGGTCGGGATGGGATGGGATGGGATGGGATGGGATGGGATGGGATTGGGATGGGATGGGATGGATGGGATGGGAGGGATGGGATGGGATGGGATGGGATGCTCTGCCTGTGCTGTCCACCCTGGAATGGTGTGGGATCCCTCTGTGGGCTCAGGTGCTGCACCTGTGTGGGGGTGGTGTCACAGGGGTCCCAGGATGAGGGGAGAGATGAGAACCTTGACTCCACATTTCAGAGGCAGATTTATTATTTTATATATTATATTTTAATATATATATTATATAAAATATATATATTTATACAATAAAATAGGTATACATATAAAAAGATATATATTATATTTTATTTAAAAATAAAATAAAATAAAAATAAAAATAAAATTAAACATAAAAATAAAAATAAAAATAGAAATAGGACTGGCTTAAATTAAATGGCTCATCTCACTCTGACAAGCTCAACTGCAAGAACCATGTGAGTTCAGCAAAAAAAAAAAGCTGCTCCCTGCACAACACAAACACAAACAACCCCCGGAGCAGATGGGAGCAGCTGTCTGGGAAAATTGGTACTAATTGGTGCTTTGCAGGAGAATTCACAGCTCCTGGAGCAGGGAGAGCTCCCAGGAACGAGGGGATCAGCTCTGGTTTGGGTTTGGGGAAGAAAAGAGGCTGAGGGAGGTGAGTTGAACCCTAAAGTGGCAATGGTTTGAACCCTAAAAGTGGCAATGGTTCGAACCCTAAAAGTGACAATTATTTGAACCTAAAAGTGCAGTGCCAAAGCAGAAGAGCTTGAGGTGACCCAACAGTGCCATCACCACCCAGGTGCCTCTTGGTGGGAAGGCTTGACCCATTTGATCCCAGTGACACCTGGAACCAGGTCTGTTCTGGCAAATATTGGACAAATTCACACCTTTCCTCTCCTGCCTTGTCCCAGCTGCAGAATGGAGACAATCCCATGGATCCCCAGGGAATGGACACAGCACAAAGATCACAGAATTCGAGGAGCTCTGAGGCCACAGGGTGGGATTGTTGGGGTGTCCCTTCCAACTCAGGACATTCCTTGATGCTCTGAGTCTCTGATTTAGCCTGGAGGAGCCCTCAACACGTGGTTTCATGTCCCCAGGTCATCTTTAAACAGGATTAAAATGCATTTCCAAAGTTTGGGACACACCAATACCCAATTTCTCCATGGATTCACAGCAGTGCCAGGCTGCCCATGGATTCACAGCAGTGCCAGGCTGCCCATGGATTCACCGCTTCCCAAACTGCCCAGACTGCCCAGTTTAAGGCAGACAGGTTAACTGGAAGCTGCCTGAACCACAGGAATTCTCATGGCTGCTAAGCTGGGATTGACATCTCCTGCTCGTCCCATTCACCAGCTTCCAAAAAATTCATGGGCCCCTGCTCAGTGTGAGCAAGAGGAGCCCAAGCCTGGGATGTGTCTGAGCTGGAGAAATCCATTCCCAGCACTGTCCAGGAGGATTTTGGGACTCGTGGCAGACTCTGCTCCTCCTGCAAAAACCCCCTGGCAGTGCAGGGTAGCCTCTGCCCAAACCTGCCCTTCCAGACCTTCATTCAGCTCTCAGCACCCAGAGATCTCTGCCCAGTTGTGCCATTATCCCCCAGACTCCGCGGTGGGACAGGAGGTGACATTTCCCAGCTCCTCTTGCTCCTCAGGAGCTGAGAGTGAAAAACCTGGAGAGGTTCAGCCTCTCCAGCAGCATTTTCATGCTCGAGTGGAGTCGCTGGAGCTCAGGAGAGGGAGATATTATGGCCTAATGCAAACAGCACCGAGAAGACTGAACATCATTAAGGCCCTAACGACAAATGTTGGACTTGGGTTTAGCTGCCAAAAAAAATCTCCTTCCTAACATCCCTGCAGAGGGATAAAACGCTGAGCAAACCTGGGGGAAAGAGAGAGAAGATCATGCTTTTCATTTCCTAGACTGATTTATGCTCTCCAAACAGCATCACATGCTGTCGCTGACAATTTCATGCTGAGTTACTCCTGCTGCTCCCCTACCTACAGATGGGAAGGGAGATTTGGTGTGCCTGCAAAAGGAGAGAGGGAATATTTCTCGTTGACAGCTTGTTTTCTTTGGTCAATGCATGGAAGGGTCATGAGTTCATTATTTCATGTCTAGGCTCAGCTCCCAGCCGCAAAGGCAGAGCTGGAGATGGGGGGTGAGACAGAAACCCAAATGCTTCTCCTAAATTTGCCCCAGCAAGCGAGCAAGATGTGCCTGGGGACATGGAAATGAGTTAATCGCTGTAATCCGAGTCCTGGAGAACATTTTGATTGGGTTGCAAAGGGGAATTCAGTGCTTTAAAGCACTTTTGGAGCCAAAAACCTCGAGGTGCTGGGCACCCATGGTGCTGCGCTGGGGCTGAGCCCTGAGGGAGGAGAGCCGGGAGGGAGAGGATGAGGAGGAGGCGCAGAAGCAGCTCTGGGATGGGGGCTGAAGGGCACCTCCTGCTCCCAGGGCTGCTCAGGGAGCTCAGCCAGGCCTGGGGTGCAGCGCCCTCACCCTCACCCTCACCTACCTGCCTTGTGTCCATCCACGATTTTGGGATTCAGGAGGCTGGAGCTGTAACCTGAGCTGCACCAGCACAGGGCAAGAGCCTGCATCAAGAACTGCACTGAAGGAATAACATCTTCTTCATGTGGTGGTTCAGAAAGCAAAGATGGGTTTGGAGGGGGTTTGAGGGGTTGGGCACCCCCTGTTCAACACCTCCTGTTCAACACCCAACTGATGGAAACTGCTGGGACTCAGGTGCTCAATAAAATTTCTGTGCTGTCTGTGTGACACAAAGGGTGCTTGGACAGGAAGATCCCTTGCAAGGAGGGGGTTTGAGGGAAGATCCCTTGCAAGGAGGGGGTTTGAGGGT
This sequence comes from Calcarius lapponicus, assembly GCA_039654755.1. Classification (NCBI taxonomy): domain Eukaryota; kingdom Metazoa; phylum Chordata; class Aves; order Passeriformes; family Fringillidae; genus Calcarius; species Calcarius lapponicus. The sequence goes on along the minus strand of JBBFKN010000012.1, from coordinate 8,861,505 downwards.
TGGGCACCCCCTGTTCAACATCCATCTGATGGAAACTGCTGGGACTCAAGTGCTCAATAAAATTTCTGTGTCACACATTTTGTGTGACACAAAGGGTGCTTGGACAGGAGGATCCCTTGCAAGGAGGGGCTGGAGAACATCCAAATTCTCATTTGCACTCCTGCCTCCCCCTGGGGGTCTGCAAAGAGCAAACAAAGCCTTGCAGGATGCTGAGAGCAGCCTGGGCAGGGTGCTTGGGGTGCACAGGCCTGACCTGCGTCTCCACAGACATGTCAGGGGATGCTCTTTGCTGTCACCACTGCAAAATCTTGTAACAGGTTCAGGACATCACTCCTGAGCAGTGTAAACAGCTTGGAAAGGTCAGGGCTGGGGAAAACACACATTGCCAGGGCAGCTGGGCTGGGAGTGGCTGCGTGGATTGAATGCAGACATGGGGAGCTCACAGAGCACTGTCACCTCAGCAGGACACAGCAGGGACAGGAGCCACAGGATCTGAGAAATTTCATCCCAGTGACGCTTGGAACCACACCTCTGGTTTGGGTTTGGGTTTGGGGAAGGAAAAGAGGCTGAGGGAGGTGAGTTGAATCCTAAAAGTGGCAATGGTTTGAACCCTAAAAGTGGCAATGAGTTGAATATTAAAAATGGCAATGCCCAGGCACAAGAAGAGCCTGAGGTGACCCAACGGTGCCATCACCACCCAGTTGCCTCTTGGTGGGAAGGTTTGACCACTTTGATCCCAGTCATACCTGGAACCAGGTCTGTTCTGGCAAATATTGGGCAAATTCGAACCTTTCCTCTCCTGCCTTGCCCCAGCTGCAGAATGGAGACAATCCCATGGATTCGTGTCCCAGGTCATCTTTAAACAGGATTAAAATGCATTTCCAAAGTTTGGGACACAGCAATCCCAATTTCTCCATGGATTCACAGCAATGCAAATCTCTCCATGAATTCTCACCAATGCCAATTTCCCCATGGATTCACCACTTCCAAACTGCCCAGACTGCCCAGTTTAAGGCAGACAGGTTAACTGGAAGCTGCCTGAACACAGGAATTCTCATGGCTGCTAAGCTGGGATTGACATCTCCTGCTCGTCCCATTCACCAGCTTCCAAAAATTAACAGGCCCTGCTCAGTGGTGAGCAAGAGGAGCCCAGCCTGGGATGTGTCTGAGCTGGGAGAAATCCATTCCCAGCACTGTTCAGGAGGATTCTGGGACTCGTGGCAGACCCAGACAGCAGCAGCACAGAGGAGGAGATCATTTGGAGGGATCCAGGAGACATTTCCCCTCTCCCACGGGATCAGCAAGACCCAACCAAGCCCAGGGAAGCAAAAAAGAAGAAATCCATCTGGAGAACACCCTTCTTCTGATTCAGAATGGGAAATAAAATGCCAGAAAAGGAGCTTTTTCTCTATTTTTTGCTTTTTTTTTTTTTTTTTTAGCAGCCAGTAGGGCCTTCATATTTTCCCACTGACATCATCCAGCATGGTTTGAATCTACAGTGACTGGTAAAGCCTCAAAGGCATAATTGCAGTTGTCTTAGGAAAGTGAAATCATATGGTGCTCCCAAGATCCCCTCCCCCTTTGCTTTTTTCCTCTTCTTTTCTTTTCTTCCCCCTCCTCCCCCCTTTTTAACGTTTCTCACTCAGCTCCCAGATGTTTCCTGAGGAAAAAAAGAGGAGAACAAGAGGCAGAGCGAGGCCCAGAGCAGGATGCTGGAGTGGAAAAGGCCACGTGGCAGCGGCAGCTCCGCAGGCAGAGGAGGGGAGCGCTGGGAGGAGCAGCCCGAGGCTGCCGGGACACGGAGATCCGGCAGGACACTGCCCCCATCCCCTCCCTTCCATCCCATCCCATCCCCTCCCATCCCATCCCATCCCCATCCCATCCCATCCCATCCCATCCCATCCCAACCCCTCAGAAATCCTGTGGGACACTGCCCCCATCCCATCCCATCCCATCCCATCCCATCCCATCCCATCCCATCCCATCCCATCCCATCCCTTCCATCCCATCCCATCCCATCCCATCCCTTCCATCCCATCCCATCCCATCCCATCCCATCCCATCCCATCCCATCCCATCCCATCCCATCCCATCCCATCCCTTCCATCCCATCCCATCCCATCCCTTCCATCCCATCCCATCCCATCCCAACCCCGGGGAGATCCGGCGGGACACTGCCCCATCCCATCCCATCCCATCCCATCCCATCCCTTCCATCCCATCCCAACCACTCGGAAATCCTGTGGGACACTGCCCCCATCCCATCCCATCCCATCCCATCCCATCCCATCCCATCCCATCCCATCCCATCCCATCCCTTCCATCCCATCCCTTCCACCCCATCCCATCCCATCCCTTCCATCCCATCCCATCCCATCCCATCCCATCCCTTCCATCCCATCCCATCCCATCCCCTCCCACCCCATCCCATCCCTTCCATCCCATCCCATCCCTTCCATCCCATCCCATCCCATCCCATCCCATCCCATCCCATCCCCTCGGAGATCCTGTGGGACACTCCCCTTATCCCATCCCAGCCCCCCGGGAGCTGCCCCAGCCTCCCCAGGGGCCCAGGAAGGAGCTGAGCGAGGGGTGCTGGGCACAGGGCGTGCCCTGGGCACAACCAGACTCCGCATCTGGGCAGTGCCAGAGCTGGGAAGGGATTTTTGGAACCCCGGGGATGGGGGATGCGAGAAGGGGAATGCGGGATGCAGGATGGGGAAGTTGGGATCCAGGAAAGGGGATGAGGGATGGGGGATGGACAATGTAGGATGTGAGATATGGGATATGGAATGAGGATGAGGGATGTGGGATGCAGGAAGGGGGAATTTTGGGATGCAGGATGGGGGATGAGGGGGGCGGGATGGGAAGTTGGGATGCAGGATGGGCGATGTGGGATGCAAGCTATGGGATATGGGGTGAGGATGAGGGATGTGGGATGCAGGGTAAGGGATGCAGGATGGGGGATGAGAGAGGGGGGAAGTTGGGATCCAAGATGGGGGATATGGGGGGCAGGAAGGGAGATGGAGGATAGGGATGCAGGAAGGGGGGATGAGGGATTTGGGGGCCGGAATGGGGGATGCAGGATGGGAGATGCAGGATAAAGGATGGGGGATGAAGGATGAGGGAGGTGGAGGGGGGCAAGATGGGGAAGTTGGGATGCAGGATGGGCAATGTGGGATGCAAGAGATGGGATATGGGATGAGAATGTGGGGGGCAAGATGCGGGATAAGGGATGGGGGATGCAGGATCCAGGATGGGAGATGCAGGATAGGGGAAGTTGGGATGCAGGATGGGCATTGTGGGATCCGAGATACGGGATATGGGATGAGGATGCGGGATGTGGGGGGCAGGATGCAGGATAAGGGATGCAGGTGGGAGATGAAGGATGGGGGATGAAGGATGAGGGATGTGGGGGGCTGGGATGCGGGGGGAATGTGGAATTTGGGATGCAGGATGGGAGATGCAGGATGGGGGATGAAGGATGAGGGATGTGGGGGGCCGGGATGCGGGGGGAATGTGGAATTTGGGATGCAGGATGGGAGATGCAGGATGGGAGATGCAGGATGGGGGATGCAGGATGGGGGATGAAGGATGAGGGATGTGGGGGACCGGGATGCGGGGGGAATGTGGAATTTGGGATGCAGGATGGGCATTGTGGGATTTGAGATACGGGATGAGGATGCGGGATGTCAGGTGGGGATGCAGGATGCCGGCTGTGAGATGGGGATGCGGCTGCGGGATGCAGGGCGCGGATGCGAGGGCGGTACCCAGGGCCCGCCGTTGCCATGGAGACGCTGGGGATGCGCGGGGCTCGGGCGCCACCCGGTGGGAGCGCGGGGGCATCGCAGCCCCCAAAATGCCGAACCCCCGGGAACGGATCCGCGGGATCCCGGGACGAGAGAACCCAAAACCCCGAGGGAACCCCAAAAAAACCCCAAAGGAACCCCGCGGAATCCCAGACGCCGCCGTTTGCAAGCTGGGCTTTCACAGCAGCCCCTTCCCCAGCCGGTGCCAGAGCAGAGCACCAGAACCGAGGGAATTCTTTCCTGTTCTTGACCTGCAGAGCCAGATTGAAGGTCTTCCATCCTCATCTGATCCTGATGTCAGGTTAACAAGCCACAGCTTTCCCCCCACCTGCCCCAAATCTGCTTTAATGGGGGGCAAGCTGGGACTTGTTGGCACAAAATCCCACAATTTTGAGATACATAACAAGATCTAGTACCAGTTTTTCTTTTTGATGCATTTCTTGAAAAAAAAATAATAAAGGGTGACTTGGTAAATGATAAGACACTTGTAAAAGCAGCTATAGCAGTTTGTAATTGAGAACTGTTGGCAAAATGCTACTCAAAATATTCATTTTGAACAGCTAAAACAAATTTTTTTTCAGGATCTCGACTGCTCAATTCAACACATCATTTATGAGCTTTAATAATAATTTCAGCAATTAATTCCAAAAGACCAAGGGTAGTTTTTATAGATTGAAAAGGTAAAAATAACTATTCTAAACTATGGAAAGGATCTTCCCACTGGGTGGTCATTGGGAACCACCTGAGGCTTCCTGAGAAACCTGTCCATCTCCTGCCTTCTGATCCTGCTTCCCATCCTGGTTTCCATAACTTATCCCTTTCAGATCATGCAAATCCCGAGAATGCAGCAGGCCCAGGGAGGTTCCCAAGTGGATGTGCTGGATTTTCCTTTCAGGTTGGGTTTTTTCCCATGGGAAAAAGGGAAAATTTTCTTTATTCAGCGCAGAACCCCAGCACATGCTCCTGGCATCAAGGATAGTGGAACCAAAGTGTGGGAGAGGGGCTCTCAGCAGTACCAGGCACCAAAATGAAATCTCCCAGCAGAGCAGGGAGAATTTGGGCAAAAAATCCCCAGCTGGAATGGAAAAATCTCCCCAGTGGGAAAGAACTGGGGGGATATTAAGAGGAGAGGAATGGCAAATATTGGAGCTCTCAAGCAAAGCCAATCTGCAAACAGAGCAGGGGGGGTTGTGTGTTTGGGTAAAATAAAGTGAAATCCCTGAGTGATGCAACTTAAAAAGAGCCAAGAGACAGAGCCGCGGATTAGGAGGCTGCTCCTGTTCCGTGGATTGTTCAGAGCAGCAAAAATGGGGATTTACATACCTGGGCTAAAAACGAGACCAGAAAAAGTGACCGAGCTGGAGAGTCGGGTTTGGAGAGCGGGAGGGGGCTCTGGGAAAAGAGGAATTTCCTCACGGCCGGAGGGAAACAGCCCGGGCTCCGTCCTGGGGATGCTCCGGAGCCGGGCGAGCGCGCTGGGGGGAGCAAGAGAGCCGGAGCGAGGGAGGGACAGAGCGGGGACAGCTCGGGGTGCGACAGAGCCGGCTCCGGACACGGCCCGGGCTGGCCTTGGCTTCCCCCAGGGACAGGGGACGTGGGCTTGTCACCCCCTAGGGGACAGGATGGTGTCATCCCCCAGGGGACATGGCCGTGTCACCCCCCAGGGGGACATGGCTGTGTCACTCTCAAGGGACAGGACGGTGTCATCCCGCAGGGATAGGATTGTGTCACCCTTCAGGGGATATGGCTGTGCGACCCCATAAGGGACATGGCCGTGTCACACCCCAGGGGACATGGCTGTGTCACACCCCAGGGACAGGACCATGTCACCCTTCAGGGGATATGGCTGTGTGACCCCACAAGAGACATGGCTGTGTCACCCCATAAGGGACTGGACCATGTCACCCCCTAAGGGACATGGCCATTTCACCCCCCCAGGGGACAGGACTGTGTCACATCCCACAAGGAACAGGACGGTGTCACCCCCTAAGGGACAGGATTGTGTCACACCCCAGGGACAGGATCATGTCACACTTCAGGGGATATGGCTGTGTGACCCCACAAGGGACACGGCTGTGTCACCCCATAAGGCACAGGACGGTGTCACCCCCATGGCCGTGTCACCCCCCAGGGGACAGGACCGTGTCACATCCCACAAGGGACAGGACGGTGTCACCCCCTAAGGGACAGGATCATGTCACCCCCCCAGGGGACATGGCTGTGTCACCCCTAAGGGACAGGATTGTGTCATCTCCCAGGGGACAGGACCGTGTCACCCTTCAGTGCACATGGCCGTGTCACCCCCAAAGCACATGGCAGTGTCCCCCCACAAGGGACAGAACCGTGTCACCTCTTAGGGGGCACGGTTGTGTCACCTCCCCAGCAGACAGGACCCTGTCACCCCCCAAGGGACATGGCCGTGTCACCCCCCCCTAGGGACAGGACCCTGTCACACCCCAAGGGACATGGCTGTGTCACCCCCTAAGGGACAGGATTATGTCACACCCCAGGGGACATGGCCGTGTCACCCCCTAAGGGACATGGCTGTGTCACCCCCCCCAGGGGACAGGACCGTGTCCACCCCCCAGGGCTCTCTCCTGGGCTCAGCTCCAGCCCCCAAAGCCCCTGTGCTGATTTCTGCTCTCACTGGGGTGTGGAGGGCTCCTCTCTCTGCCCTGTCCCCCTCAGCCCCTCCGAGTCCTCACCCTCAGCTGTCCTGCCTGTCCCCAGGGATGGAAACTGCTCCAGAGGGACGGACCTGCCCTGCCCAGACCTCTGAGCTGGCTTTATCTGTTCCCAGGCCAGGCCTTGCTGTGTTGGTCTCAGTCCCCAGGCTCTTGGTTTTCTCCTCAGCAGCCGGATTTTGGCTCTTCGGAAACTTCACTTTTCTAAAACTCTATAAATAAATCCCATCCTGCGTGCTTGAGTTAACATTAGCCTAAAACCCACCCTCCTTATAGCTCATGTCAGGCAAACAAGACAGCCTTGATAAGTGGAGAGAGTGATTTATAAAGGCGCCATATGGGAGCTTGTCTCAGAATCATAATTGATCAGCGAGCTGCAGAAATATTGCTGCGGTGCAGACACCGAATCCCTCTGAGGTTCTGCTCCTCCGAGGGGCCTGACACCCATTCCAACACCAAAACCTCCCCCTGGGGGCAGCCAAATCCCCTGAGGGGCTCCTCAGCCCTGCCCCACCTTTCAGTGATGCTGGAATCACCCTGAGAGCTGGAGCACAGCGAGGAGAGCAGGGCTGGGTGTGAGTGCAGCCATCCATCTGCCAAGCCCTCTGATTGCATTTTCTCCCTGCTCCAGGAAAAACTTCTGGCCTGGGATCTGTCTAGACACTGCAGGCAGGAGCTCCCAGCGCTGACAGACACTCCCAGCAAGCAGGGAGGGGAGGAAACACCCTGGATTCCCTTTTCCCCACGGATCTGGGGCTCAGTGAGAGCCTGAGGGTCCCTCAGGGCACGCTGGGTTTGTCCTGCAGCTCGCCCAGGGTTGTGCTGAGTCCCAGCATGAGGCTCTGGGGTATCCCAGTGCATCCAAAGGGTCCTCGTGGCCTCCCTGTGTCCCTGGGCATGAAGGGACACATCAAACACTCAATTTAGAGCACGTGCCAAAAAAGTCCCTATTTCTAGCAGCAGGCAGCACCCAGTGCCCATTAGCCAGGAGCTGTTGAGTTAATTAGAAATGTATATTTGATCCCAGGGGCTGAGCGGGGCCCCGCGCGCCGCCGAGGTTTAATAATTGATTTGTAATTTATTTGCCCATTAATTCTTCCTCTTTCAGAGGCCAGGCAGGAGCCGCTGCAGCTCGTCCATCATCCTGGGCAGCAGCAGCAGCAGCAGCAGCAGCAGCAGAGCAGCCCCTGCTCCCCCTGAGCTGTCGGGGGTGACAGACTGGAGCCTCGTGCAGCTGTAATTAGTTCCTGCCTTCAGAAGCTTTTCATGGGAGCTGCGTGTGCCTCCCGAGGAAGATTAACAAAGGGTTCCTTTCCCACCGACTCAGGCCGCGTGTCAGCACGAGCCAGGCCCCCAGAAATTATTGATTCCCTTTCCATAAGGTTTGCATTTCCAAGGTAAGTGATTTGGCTCTTACAGGCAGCGGGTCCCAGGGCTCCATCCATCAACGGGGGCTGACCAGCAGGTTCAGCTCTAAAAGGCAGCCTGCAACGCTTTCCCTCCCTGCCACCACTGCTTGTGACAGGGACAGGGGTGTGCAGGGTGCCCATTCCCAGATAATCAGAGGGAAAACATAATTACAGCCCCCCCAGACCCCCAGAATCATTTCTGCTCTCACGGGATCAGGGGTTCGCTCCTGTCTGCTCCTTCCTTTTCTTTGCCAGGTGTTTTCTGAAATGTCAGGGCTCTGTCTGAAAAGATTGTACCTGTATATCTCAAACCTGTGTATTTCAAACCTCTGTATTTCAAACCTGTATATTTCAAACCTGTGTATTTCAAACCTGTATATTTCAAACCTGTATATTTCAAAGAGGGTTTTCCCACATGCCTGGAATGCCCCAAGCTCCTGGAAACCTGGATGGACCAGAGGGCACCGAGACACCCGATGAGCAGCAGGACAAGCAGGGAAAATCCCAGCAGGGTGGGGAAAGGGCCCTGACAACAGTTGGCAAGCAGGAAAATACTTTAAATAGTCTGGAAGGATATTTCCCAGAGGTGAAAATGCCATTTTTAATCAAGAAAATACAGCCCACACTCTCACTGTGCCTGCCCAGTGCTCCCCTCTCATCTCAGCAATCCTCACCCTCCTCCACCTCTGGAAACCTCTGGCTGTCAGAACATGCCCTGAGAGAGAAACAAGGGTGGGAAAAGTGGGTTGGGATGGGGCAGGGATGCCAGCTCCCCACATGGGCAGGGTAGAGACAAGACAAAAGCCTCCAGGAGGGTTGGGAGGCCCAGGGATGATTTTGGCAGGAGGGAGGCCGCAGAACAAGCCAATCTTCATGTGTGAAATCCCACGTGGAGCTGCTGCTATAAATAAGGTTGAGGGATTGATTGCCATAAATCACAACCCTGCTGACACCCCAGAGCTCTCACGAGCAGCAGGGACGCTCGTGGGGCTGGTTCTGGTCCCTTGGCAGAGGCTAGGAGGGAGATTACTCACTCCTTGTGTTTCCTGGATCCACCTCCTGCCTCCCCCACAGGGAGAGAAGGATGGGTTGGATCTGCTCAGGGAAGAGTCAGTGACACCTCTGCATCATGGGGGTCCCCAGGTTTGCAGAGTCAGTGACATCTCTGCATCATGGGGGCCCCCAGGTTTGCAGAGTCAGTGACATCTCTGCATCATGGGGGTCCCCAGGTTTGCAGAGTCCAAAGGGCAAACCTGTGTCATCTCTGTGACACTCTCAACAGTGACATCTCTGCATCATGGGGTCCCCAGGTTTGCAGAGCCAGTGACATCTCTGCATCATGGGGGTCCCCAGGTTTGCAGGATCAAGTCCTTGCAGTCCCAGGGAAAGTGATGCCTTTCAGCGAGGTTACAGCTTGTTTAGGGCAGGGAAAAAAAAATAAAAAATGTTTTGCATTCTTTTCTGGAGGAGGAGAAATTTGATGGGCTGTTGGTTTGTGCAGTGTCATTGGAGAGGTGGCACTGTCACCCTCCAACCCACTGTCACTTTGGGAAATCTATAACAAAGGCTCCTGTTAGAGAGGTGATGTTAGAGAGGAGACTTCCTGAGGATCCCCAGCTCTAACCTGCAGCTTTGTCACTTGGATTTTTTAAGATTTTCTAAGATTTTTCTAGGCCTTGTGACCTTACAATCTTGTAACAAACTTTCTCACACACTTTATGTTTTGAGGTTTTGAGGTTAAACCCCTGGTTTACACAGAGCTGTGGGGTGGCCCTGAGCTCTGGGGCAGACCAGAGGGGACACAGAGGGGACACAGCTCTCACCAGAACAAAAGGCACAGGGCAGGATCAGCCCAGGCTCAGCTCACACCTGCCTGGAGTGACCCTTGGGAGCACAGACCCACCCAGGGCTCTCCCTAACCCTGGTTCAATGGTGCAACCCAGGCCAGCCCAAAAGCACCTGGTGCCTTTGTCTGATCTGCCTGCACCTTCCCTGGCTGCAGCAGCATTCCTGATTCACACCCCTGGGATGATCCGAGAGTTTTCCCTGGATAAAATCCCTCAGCAAAACCCAAGTGACACCCCCAGAGCCTGGAGCTTCCCCCTCTCCTTCAAAACCTTTCCCACAAACTCCTTTACGTTCACAATGTTCTGGGCATAAATCCTTCCCCTCCCTTCCATGCTGCTGGAAGTTTTGTTGCTGGCTATATATTTTTAGATTTTAAAAATGTCACCCTCAAGTGCTCGGAGCACACGTAAGTACCGTGAGGAACAAACCATCTAGACTTGCTGTCAATAACCCAGCCTCAGATGGACTCCCTGCAGCCCTGGCACAGTAAATTACAGCCTTTCCCCCCCCTCCTCTCTCAAATGATGGCTGGCTGCTTATTATTGGCTTTCATCTTTATTGCCTCGGCAGGTGGAATGGCTGGAGTGACAGCAGCAAACAGCCAGGCACAAATTGTGTCTGCTGCCTGCAGGCTGAGGGGCTCAGGAGCCTCCAGAGCCCTGCAGGGACCCCAGGCTGGGCTGGCCACGCGAGTACCAAGCGATGCAGAGGGAATCCCTAAAGCCCAGAGTGAGGATGCCCTGGGCAGCTGGCCCGAATTCGCCCTCTCACTCAGCCCACTGCAGATTCTCCTTCTCCTGGAGCATCCCCTGTCAGACCCCAGTGAATCCACAGCTGGCTCTGGAACTGGAGAGTATGTCCTGGGGCTGATCCTTTCATGTCACCCTGATTTTTTTAAAGATTTTCTAAACCTTCTGATGTCTGCATTCTTGTAAAGAACTTTCTCATACGCTCTCTGCAAATAACTTATTGTTTTGCATTCTTTTATAGAAGAAAAATTCGATGGACTGTTGGTTTGTCCAGTGTCATTGGAGAGAGCTTTCTCATACACTTTCTGCAAATAACTTATTGTTTTGCATTCTTTTATAGAAGAAGAGAAATTTGATGGGCTGTTGGTTTGTGCAGTGTCATTGGAGAGGTGGCACTGTCACCCTCCAACCCACTGTCACTTTTAAAAATCCATATTAAAGGCTCCTGTTAGAGAGGTGATGTTAGAGAGGAGACTTCCTGCAAGCTCTAACCTGCAGCCTTGTCACTTTTATTTTTTAAGTTTTCTTAAGTTTTAAGTTTTTCTAAGTTTTTAAGTTTTCCTAAGTTTTTAAGTTTTTTTAAGTTTTTAAGTTTTTTTTAGTTTTTAAGATTTTTCTATGTTTTTAAGTTTTTCTAAGCCTTCTGATGTTTACATTCTTGTAACAAACTTTCTCACACGCTTTATATAAATAACTTATTGTTTTGCATTCTTTTGTGGAGGAAGAGAAACTTGATGGGCTGTTGGTTTGTGCAGTGTCATTGGAGAGGTGGCCCTGTCACCCTCCAACCCACTGTCACTTTTGAAATCTACAAATGTTGGAGTCAGAAATCGAAAACTCTCTTTTCACCAGCAGCAAGCTGCATGTCTGTGTCATTTCCGTGTCATTTCCTCTCCTATAGTGACACTTTCACTGCACAGACTGACCCCCAAGTGTCTCTGCTGCCACCAGAACAGTCTGGTTTGTACCTGGAGGACGTGGGGCTGGCTCAGATCAGGCTTAAACTGGCTGCACTGAGCTGTTGTGCCTTTGGAACTCGTGGGGGGCACCTCCGTGGGCTGGAAGGAGCCTCCTGGCAATGATCCTCCTCCAAAGGGGCCAATGATCTCCTCCAATGATCCTCCTCCAAAGGGGCCAATGATCTCCTCCAATGATCTCCTCCAATGATCTCCTCCAATGATCTCCTCCAAGCAGAGAGTTTGGGGAGGCAGGGAAAGGTGCCAATGTCCAGCAGAGGAAGGCGGCACCCTGAAAAGAAAGCAGGAAATCTCTCAGCACAGAGAATCAGAGCCTTGCAGGCAGGGCTGGATGCAGGGGGGGCTCTGGGGAGCCACCCCCACCCTGCCCCAGCAGGGAATTCTGTTCTGGGCCATCGGGAGGGAAACAGCAGCAGCAGCAGCAGCAGCAGCAGCAGCAGCAGGCCAGAGCAAGCCCTGGGGAGGATCGGTTTCAGGATTGGGCAAGCCCGGGGTGGGGGGGCTGGGAGGGGACACAGGAGGGGACACAGGAGGGGGATGGACACCGGGAACAGCCGGGACAGCCCGGCCCCTGCCACCTCCCCATGGCCGGGAGGGGCTGGGATGGGACAGGGAGCGGGCGGGGGGGACGGGATGGGACTGAGATGGGACTGGGATGGAACTGGGATGGGGGATGGAATGAGGATGGAACTGGGACAGGGATGGGACTGGGATAGGGCAAAGGATGGGACTGGGATAGGACGGGGATGGGACAGGAGCAGGAGAAGAGTTGGGGCAGGGACAGGACGGGAATGGGACAAGGATGGGATAGGGCTGGAACTGGGATGGGACAAGGACAAAGCAGGGTTGGGACAAGAGTGGAATGGGGATGGGACTGGAATGGGGCGAGGGTGAAGCAGGGTTGGGACAGGGATGAGACAGGGATGGGGCAAGGACAGGACAAGGATGGGACAGGGCTGGAGAAGGGTTGGGGCAGGGACAGGACAGGGATGGGATAAGGATGGGATAGGGCTGGAACTGGGATGGGACTGGGATGGGACTGGGATGGGACAGGGATGGGACAGGGCTGGGACTGGGCTCAGGCAGTGCTGGAGCAGGACTGGGATAAGGACAAAGCAGGGATGGAATGAGGACAGGGCTGGAGCGAGGATGAAGGGCTCTGGCTGGGGGCTGATGGGGGCCAAGAGGGGCAGCAGGGCAGTGCCAGCCCTCTCTGCTCATCCTGTGGCATTTTGGGGTCAGGATCCATTTCAGTGCCAGCCTGAGGAAAGCTTCTCCCTCGCTCTGGGCAGCCCCTGAGAGGGCAGAGAGGAGCTGGGAGCCCCAGGCTGCAAAGGAGAGAATTTCACAGAACAGAATTTCACCAGCCAGCAAAGCAGGAACAGGTCCCAGAGAGTCACAGAATCACCCAGGCTGGAAAAGAACTTCGAGATCTTTTCCCCTTCCCAGTCTGCTCCTGACTCGTGGCCAGGAAACTCCCCCTCCATCCCTCCAGTGAACCCACACGAGGATGGGGCTCCTCCTCTCACAAGCAGGAGGCTTTTATGTTGTAAATTAAAAGATCCAGACAAAACGAACCCTGAGATCTGAGTCCCCAGGAATCACGATGATTCAAACACCAGCTTTGCACAAGAAAATAAATTCAGTGCCCTGGCTGCTTTAATCATCAGGCTTTTCTACCTTTACCATCACCCCAGCAAACACTTGTGCCTTCCTTTAATGCTCTTCAGCCCAATACCCACCACAAAAGGAATCCAGCAGAAAGCCTGGCTGATAACTTCAGCGAATTTCCATCTGACCCTCCCCTTGGGTTTTGGGGTGAGTGTTTGAGTGAATGAGCTTTAAAAGCATCTTTTCATTAGCAGAGGCTCAGCGAGCCAAGAATCATACCTCACTCTGTCAGAAGAAAAACAAGATGTGGGCTCAGAGCAATTGAGCAGCGCTGGAGCCCAGCATGGAAAATTTTGCCTCCAAAGCCAAACAAGGTTTCACTGCCAGGGTTGTAAGGCAGAGAGATGCAGATTTTTTTTTTGTGGCTGATGTTTCTCACCCGTGCCTTGGGATCTGGGGCTCTTTGGAAATGAAAGAGCCTCGGTTTGGGTGATGCTTTAAATGAGAATTTGTTAACCCTTGGTCAGGATGGGAGGGAAGAGCAGGCAGGGGCATCACGGTAGGGAAAACGAGTGAAAATGGGTTAAGATTCAATGGTTGGGCTGTCGGTTCTGTGCAACTGGCCTCAGCAGGAAATTTCAAAGTCAGGACAGGAATTTTAGGGTCAGGACAGGAATTCCAGAGCCAGGGCAAGGAGGAGGGAAGGAGCTGGAAGTGATTGAGAGCAAAGCATCTTTTAGGGGCAGAAAACTGTTCAGAAGGACCTGATTTGGGGCACTGTGGAGTGAGAGAGGCAGAGTTTCAGTTCCTCATCTCCGCAGCCTCGCAGGGTGAGGACAAAAGAGAATAACGAAGAAAAAAAAATAAAAGCTCTTAAAAACTTAAAACAAACAGCTTTTTTTTTCATATAGATTGTTTATTCCAGCCCCAGGGCTGCTCTGGACAGGGAGCTGGGTAGGGGGAGAGGGCAGGGGAGTGGGATCCTGGAAAAGGGAGTGGGATCCTGGAAAAGGGAGTGGGATCCTGGAAAAGGGAGTGGGATCCTGGAAAAGGGAGTGGGATCCAGGGCTGGGGAGTGTGATCCCGGGAAAAGGAGGGCGATCCCGGGAAAAACGAGGGAGCGGGACCCCGGGCAGGGAAGGGCATCCCGGGCAGGGCTGGCTGCGGTCGGGAGATGGCAGCAGCACTTTGCTCTTTGCTCTTTGCTCGGACGGGCCAGAGCAGCCCCCGGCGGCTCCCGAGGCGCTGCCCCCGATCCCGGCGGGATCAGCCCCAGCTCCAGTGGGATCAGCCCCCGGTGGGGTCGGGATCAGCTCCATTGGGATCAGCCCAGCCCCATTCCCGATGGGATCATCCCCATTCCCGGCGGGACCAGCCCCAGCTCCAGTCCCAGTGGGATCAGCCCCTGGTGGGATCGGGATCAGCCCCATTCCCGGCGGCATCAGCCCCATTCCCGATGGGATCAGTCCTGGTGGGATCGGGATCAGCCCAATTCCCGATGGGATCAGCCCCAATTCCCAAGGGGATCGGCATCAGCCCCATTCCCGATGGGATCGGGATCACCCCCATTCCCGGTGGGTTCAGCCCCAATCCCGATGAGATCACCCCCATTCCCGGCGGGATCGGGATCAGCCCCATTCCCGATGGATCAGCCCCATTCCCGGTGGATCAGCCCCCACTCCCGGCGGGATCGGCCCCATTCCTGATGGGATCAGCCCCATTCCCGATGGGATCTGCCCCATTCCCGGTGGATCAGCCCCACTCCCGGCGGGATCGGCCCCATTCCTGATGGGATCAGCTCCATTCCTGATGGGATCAGCCCCATTCCCAGCGGGATCAGCCCCATTCCCAGCGGGATCAGTCCCATTCCCGATGGTTCAGCCCCACTCCCGATGGATCAGCCCCGCTCCCGGAGCCTCCTGGCCCGCAGCCGCCTCCGCAAGCCCGGCCCTGCCGAGCCGCGCTCAGCTCCCGCAGAAAGCACCGACCCAGCGCAAATCCCGCCTGGAAAGGCCGGGAGCGCAATTCCCACCCCGCCCTGGGCGCTGGGGATGGAGGGGGAGCCCTGGGCACGGCGGAGCATCGGCTGAGCTGCCGGGGTTGCTTGGGAGCAGTGCGAGAGCCTGAAATGCGGCTCCTTCCGAGCGCTGCCGGCTCCATTCCCACCCACGCGGGGCTGTGCCTGGGGCTGGGTGTCCCTGGTGCCGTGGGGACATCCAGGGCAGTGTCACCGGGAAATGCAGAATGCCTCCAAGAGGCCGCGGCAGGACCCCGAGCCCGACCCCGGGGCCAGCTGGGGTGAAAAGGCGGCTTGGGAGAGGTCAGGAGGAGAAACCAACCTGCTTTTCCTCCGGCAATTATGAAGTGACAAATCACCGGTGAAAGAGCTCATCTGTCTGGGTTTGTTTGGAGAGTCCCCTCCTCGCCGCAAAGCCGAGGCACCGAGAGGGCCGGGATCACAGCCCTTCTCTTAAGGGTTTCCAAACACTCTGCTGACACCCCGCTCCATCTCTGTCAGCGCTGGGAACGCTCAGAAATGGAGCCGTGCGAGCCCTCCACCCCCGGCTCAGCATCTCCCACTCTCCATCCCATCCCCTCCAGAGCACAGGGAATGGGCATTTTCCCAGGGGAAGCTGGAATCCCCCCCCATCCCACGTCAGGATTTAAGGAATTGAGGTGTTCCTGATAAAGCCCCGGAGCTCTCCAGGCTGCTCCCAGGGCAAGGGCGAGCGCCGCGCACACCCAGCCCGGAGACACAACAAAAGCGCGCTGAGAGCTTTAATTGCGTTACAATCATCTGCTGGTATCAAGGAACGGCGAGGAGAGTCAAAACAGGCACTTTGATCCCTGCAGAAGCTGGAAAAAACAGCAAAGACTTAGCCAAGGTGCAAACCTCCTCCTCCTCTTCCTCCTCCTCGAGGGAGAGCAGAGCCCTTCCCAGGTTTGGTGTCACAGACATCTTTTTCATGAACAATCCTTTCCTTGGCATTTTGCCTCCTGAGAAGCTGAGAGGCCTCAGGAACAAAATGTAACCAGTGGTTATCCGCTGCTGTGGGATGCAACTGGTGCATCGGTGTCTCATGTGGTTGTTTCTAATTAATGGCCAATCACAGCCCAGCTGGCTCGGACTCTCTGTCTGAGCACAAACCTTTGTTATCCTTCCTTTCTATTCTTAGCCAGCCTTCTGATGAAACCTTGTCTTCTATTCTTTTAGTATAGTTTTAATGTAACATATATAATAAAATAATAAATCAGCCTTCTGAAACACGGAGTCAGATCCTCATCTCTTCCCTCATCCAAGAACCCCTGTGAACACCGTCACAGTTTGGGGCTCTGGGAGTAGTGCCCCCCAGGCAGAAAACACAGCAGGAACCAAACACAAGATTAAAAAAACAACAACAACAACAACAACAACAAAAACTACCAAAATCAGTGGCCAACTCGGCTTTGCTTTCTTTTCTGCTTTGAGCATCGTTTAAAATAGAAGCAAGCCCAATTTTCAGAGATGCGGTTTCCCGAGCAGCGGGCAGCAGTGACCCGGGAGCATCCCACACATCCCGGGACCGGGGGGACCAAAGCCCTCGGGAGGGAGGTAAATATTTACTCTGCAAACAGCGAGCGCTGCCCGGAGATCAGCGGGGCACACGGGCAGCCTGTGCAGCTGCGGATGGGAGCGTGGCCCGCTGCCGGCTCCCCGGGGATGGAGCGGCAATGGGCAGCGTTGGGTAAAGAACCCCCCTGTGCCCCCTCCCTGCCCTCCGCGAACCTCCAAAAACGACAAAACCTCGTTTTCTCCCCAATGACAAAACACGGATCGGCGCTAAGCGAATTGAGCCTCTGATTCTCCATCTCCACCCGCCGCCCCGCCGGGGGAGGATTTATCGCGGCTCTAAACCCGACTGCGAGCGCAGTCTCGTTTGCACCTGGCAACAAATCCGGGTTAAGCGCAGCCTAAAGGCCCCCGCGCTCCCACCCTCTGCTGCCAGCGCCGATCCTGCTCCGGGAGGGATCGGGGCTGGCAAACGTCTCCATCATCCCATGTGGGAGTGTCCCCAAATCCCCCTGTGCCCCCAAATCCCCCTGTGCCCCCAAATCTGTGCCTCCAGATCCCTGTGTCCCCAAATCCCTCTGTGCCCCCAAATCTGTGTCCCCAAATCCTCTGTGCCCTCAAACCCTCTGTGCTCTCAAACCCCTCTGTGCCCCCAGATCCCCCTGTGCTCCCAAATCTGTGTCCCCCAGATCCCTCTGTGTCCCCAGATCTCTCCGTGCCCCCAAATCCCTTTGTCTCCCCAGATCTGTGCCCCCAGATCCCTGTGTCCCTAAATCCTTGTGTCCCCCAAATCCCTCCGTGTCTCCAAATCCCTCTGTGTCCCCAGCTCTCTCTGTGCCCCTAGATCCCTCTGTGCCCCCAAATCTCTCTGGGCCCCCAAATCCCCCTGTGCCCCCCAATCTGTGTCCCCAAATCCCCCTGTGCCCCCCAAATCTGTGTCCCCAAACCCCTCTGTGCCCCCAAACCCTCTGTGCTCTCAAACCCCTCTGTGCCCCCAGATCCCCGTGCTCCCAAATCTGTGCCCCCAGATCCCTGTGTCCCCAAATCCCTCTGTGTCTCCAAATCCCTCAGTGCCCCCAAATCTGTGTCCCCAATCCCCTCTGTGTCCCCCAAATCCCTCTGGGCCCTCAAACCTCTCTGTGTCCCCAAATCTCTCTGAGCCCCCAACTCCCTCTGTGCCCCCAAATCCCCCTGTGCCCCCCAATCTGTGTCCCCAGTCCCCTCTGTGTCCCCAACTCTCTCTGGGCCCCCAAATCCCCCTGTGCCCCCAAATCTGTGTCCCACAGATCTCTCTGTGCCCCCAGATCCTCCTGCGCCCCCAAATCTGTGTCCCCACATCCTTGTGTCCCCCAAATCCCTCTGTGTCCCCAGATCTTTCTGGGCCCCCAAATCCCCCTGTGCCCCCCAATCTGTGTCCCCAAATCCCCCTGTGCCCCCAAACCCCTCTGTGTCCCCAGTCCCCTCTGTGTCCCCAATAACCCAAGCCCTGGCCCGGGGACAGCCCCAGCCCAGCCCTGGGACGCCCCCAGGGTGGGCTCGGTCCCTGAAACGCCATCCCTGAGGCACAGCGGGCACCTCAGGGACTGGGGAATCCCTCGTGGAAAATCCCTGAGGAAAAGGGGAAAAGTCCTGGGCAGAGCTGGCGCTGCTCCCTCCGTACAGCCACCGGGATTGCCTCGGATCTGCAGTGCCCTGGAATGGGGACCCTGCTGGGGACACCCCCCCAGTGAATAACTCCACACACACCAATAAGAACAAACGAGGGCTTGGACTGGGTTATATTTTAAAATGCTCATATATTTTCTTTTTTTTTTTTCTCCTTTTTTCTTTTTCTCTTTTTTTTCTTCTCATTTTTTTTCCACATTTCTAATACAATTGTTCTCAAAATACTGGCGTTTCCAGCAGCAGTTCTTTCTTTTTGTTTTTTTTCTTTCATTTTCTTTTTTTTTTTAACCTTTTTTTGTTGTTTTTGAAGTGAATAATAATATACGGTAGTGATTTCACAGTAAAACAGACCTGCAGGAACGCCAGAGATACGTGACAAAAGACACCCCCAGACCAGCCCTCCCCCTCCCTCCCACCCCCCCTCCCATCCCCAAAAAAGATTTTGGAAGTGGGGGGGAAAAAAAAAATAAAAAGTTCATTCAAAAAAATTATTTCAAAAGAGATTTCATATAAAGCCTTTAAAACACGGTCAGAAGTTTCTCCCTCTTCTCCAGATCCCTGTGGCTGAACACTTACAGAGAGAAAGAGAGAAAAAATAGAGAGAGTTTATAACAATCTCTGTAGAAGAAACAAAATCCAGGAAAGAAAATATCCAAGGATACGGTAAGGGATAAAATTACATTTGTACAAAAATAGATTTTTAACTTTATTGATGCTTTAGATATTTTTTTCCTTATCTTTTATCTTTTTTTTTTTGTCATTCTAAATTTTAATGTCTTTTTTATTTTAATCTATGTATCCCACAGCCAAGGCATCCATCACTAAGTATTGGGAATTGCTAAAGCTATTCTTTACTCCAAACCACCTGCTTAAAAGAAAGAAAAAAAAAATAAAAGAGGAAAAACAAAAGAAAAGAAGAAAAAGGAAACAAAAAGAAGAAAAACAAAACAAAAAAGGCATCTTAAAATAGATGCAGTTCCTTTGTCTCGAGGAATAAAAATCCAGATTTGGCATCTGCCAATTTGGAAAGGGATTCAGATACAATGGAAGCAAAACACGGAAAAAAAAACCAAAATAAAAAGTGAGGGGGGGGGGAGGGGAAACAACAACAAAAAAAAAAACAGGAAAAAAAATCGACTTAAACCACAAAAAGCCAGGAAAAGTCTGTAATTGCTACAGTTCTCTAAGTGTATATGTGAGTGGGGTATTATACAGTGTCGATATCTACAGTACATACACGGACACACGGACACCCACCCAGCCCAGCCCGCAGGGATGGGGACAGCACAGCCTGGCCTTGGGGACAGCACAGCCACCAGCTGGATCTGGGGACAGCACAGCTCCCTGCCTGCTCTGGGGACAGCACAGCCACCAGCCTGGCTCTGGGCACAGCTCCCAGCCTGGCTTTGGGGTCAGCTCCCCAGCCTGCTTTTGGGGTCAGCATCTCCCCAGCCTGCTTTTGGGGTCAGCAGCCCCCCAGCCTGATTTTGCAATCAGCTCCCCAGCCTGATTTTGGGATCAGCATCTCCCCAGTCTGAGTTTGGGATCAGCATCTCCCTAGCCTGCTTTTGGGGTCAACAGCCCAGCGTGGTTTTGGGGTCAGCAGCCCAGCCTGGCTTTGGGGTCAGCAGCCCAGCATGGTTTTGAGGTCAGCAGCCCAGCCTGGCTTTGGGGTCAGCAGCCCAGCATGGTTTTGGGGTCAGCAGCCCAGCCTGGCTTTGGGGTCAGCAGCCCAGCCTGGCTTTGGGGTCAGCAGCCCAGCCTGGCTTTGGGGTCAGCAGCCCAGCCTGGCTTTGGGGTCAGCAGCCCAGGGCCGCCCCCGTGGCACAGAGGGCTCAGCAGGGCCAGGGCTCAGCGTTTCCCACCCGCCCTGACGGCCCCAAGGCCACTCCTGGGCAGCTGCAGTGCCAAGGGAAGCTGGGCATTGCCATGGGGGGTTTGGGATGTGCTGGACTGGGTATGGGGTGGGTGGAACCTGCAGTGAGGGGTGCAGCAGCTGGCTGAAAGGCTGATGTTTGTGCTATCTTTAGAAAATTAAAGATTGTCCCACCAACAAAAAGGAATTCCAATAAACATTACAAATAGATCGCCCGAGTGGAAGCAGATTTTTGCAAGAGTACTGAGAGCTGGTGAAATCCACGTCCTACCTCTCCAGGGAATAATGTGCCTTTTGTTTTCCTTCAGCCAGGCTCACCTCTCCACACTCAGCCTTATCGTGATGAGGACAACAACAACAACAAATACAAGCCCAAAGTGAAAAGAATACAAAGGAAAGACTCAAACTCATGCAAAGCTCGTTGCTTTAAGGCTGCTCTGGCTGTTCCCAACACACAAAAGCTTCTCCTTCCCACGGGAAGGGCTGGACGAGGATGGAGGGGCTGGGCTGGGCTGTGGGGGCTCAGGGAATCCCAACTCCCTTTCACCACTGAGAAGTGAGATCCTCAGGACAAGGCTCAGCCTTTCCCAAAATCCCCTTCATCAGAGGCATGGACTGGGGCTGTGCTGCTCCACAGGGAAACTGAGGCACAGGGATGAGCCTGACCTGGAGCCTGGGGCCTGCAGAGCCTCCCCCTTGGCTTTGTAAGGTCAGATGCTGATGGGGACGGGATGGGATTGGGATGGGACAGGGTGGGATGGGGACAGATGGGAAAAAATGGGATGGAAGATGATGGAACGTGACAGAATGGAAAGGGATGGGATGAGATGGGATAAGATTGGGATGGGATGGGATGGGATAAGATTGGGATGGGATGGGATGGGATGGGATGGGATGGGATGGGACGGGATGAAGACTGGATGACGTGGGATGGGATGAAATGAAATGGGACAGCGTGGGATGGGATGGGGACAGATGGGAAAAAATGGGATGGAAGATGATGGAACGTGACAGAATGGAAAGGGATGGGATGAAATGAAATGAGATGGGATAAGATTGGGATGGGATGGGATGGCAGCTCCCACTGTGCCACCCTGCAGCCACCACAGCACCCAAGAGCCCCTCCCCAGCCACCCCCCAGGAAAAAAAGTGGCTCAACCCAGCAGAGACCAGCGGGTTTACCCTAGTGCAACATCCACCAATTCCCCAAAGCTTTTCCTCTGTGCCCAGCAAGTCCCAGGCTCCTTTCTGCTGGGGCCTGGGGGCTGCCCAGGGGCTGGGTGGGCTCAGGGCTGGGGGCTCTGCCACTCCCTGCACCCCCCTGGGGCTGCGCCAGCCTGGCGCTGGCAGGGAACAGCCTGCTCGTGTTTCCTGGCACCCTCGCCAGATTTCATTTCTCCTGCCTCGTTTTCTTGGCAAATTCTTGCAGGGTGAAGCTGTTTAATAATATTTTCAGTGGCTTGCAGGCTGCTGGGGAAACAGAGCCAAGGCTCTGCCTGCCTCTGCCGATTTGCCACTTGGGGCCAGCCCCAGGGGGAGCTGCCACCTGAAATCCTAAATCCTGAGTGGTTTTGTTACTTTGGAGCTGCAGGGGATGGAGCTGGGCACTCCAGCTGCCAGCTGGGATGGCAACAGGCAGGTGGCAACGGTGTCCCCTCCAAAACAGAGGTGGGAGTGAGGTGGTGGGTGCTGCTCCATCCCCCTCCAGGAACAAAGGAGTTTTCAACCAGCTGCAAACCATGGGGAGAAATAAGAGGATTTTTGGGACCTCATCCTTTGCTTTTTAAAGCACAGAGCACATGGAAGTGGTGGGGAAGCCCTTGGCCACAGGCACAGTGTGTCCATCCTGCCAAGGGGGGAAAACCCTTCCCAACATCCCTCATCATTCCCTCCGCTTTGTTTTTAATCCAGCTCGTGTTTTTGGTGGGGCACAGGAGACACCTGATAAGGAGGGAGGGGAAGGGGGATGGTTCACACACTCCTGGGGGAATCCCATCCCATGGGCAGTGGGCACATTCCTGTCCCTAACCCCAAAATCCTGTCACCAAGACTCAAGGAAAGGGTTGTGCAAAAGCCAAGGTGCTTTTGGTGCTCTCAGAATCCCGGAGAGGACAGGGATGATGCTGCTGCCACATCCCCCACCCAGCCAGGCCCTCCCACCCCCATGGGGGAGATCCAGGGGAGGGGGAGCCCTGTTCTTGCTTCACCACTAATTAACAGCTGCAATTAACCAGCCTGGCCGAGCCCTCCCACTAATTGTTGCCTTGCAGTGTTTGGCAGGGCTGAAAGAACAGGAGCAGCCTCGTGGGTGAGCTGAAACCCCAAAACCCCAGAGTGGGGTCACGGTGGGATGCTGGGGCAGCACTGGGAGGTACTGGGGCAGCACTGGGATGTACTGGGATGCTGTGCTGAGGGCAGGGGTCCCAGCAAGCCCCCAGGAGCTGGGGAAGGGCCATGGGGAGTCCCTGGCAGCCTTAAAGCAAGCGCTGCAGCTGGCTCATGTCCACAGCTTTGGGGTGGGCAGCGATGCCCGGGTACCCTCCAGGGTGGCCGAAGGGCATTTCCTGTGCCACAGCCTCGTGTTCTGGGGGGGATTCAGCTCAATCCCAAATGCTCTGCTCTGAAGTGGAAGGAGAAGGCTCTGCGCAGCCAGGGGTGACTCATTCAGGGGGCATGGCCTCTCCCTCCGCAAAGTAACTACCGAGACTACTAAGAATAGTTAGAAACCAAAAATAGAAATTTTTTCTTTTTTTTTTCTTTTTTTTTTGTCTTCTTCTTCTCTTTTTTTTTTTTTTTTCTTTTTTTTTTTTTCCAAAAAACTCCATCCTCTGAAAATAGCCCAGCTGCAAATCTGGCAGAGACCAACCACTCCCCTCGAGGGGCTCATCCAAACCCCACTGCCCCCTGAGGGCTGGCACCGTCCTTGTCCCCAGGGGAGGGCTGGGGGTGACACCAGCCCCGCGGTGGCTCATCCCAAACCTCATGGCACGGCCGGGGAGGGGCAGGGGTTGGCAAAGCTCTCTCCGCTCCCACTCCTCTCTACAAGTAGCACAGGGAACCAGCGAGCAGGTCTGGAGACGCAGCAGTGACAGCGAACGGACAGGGAGGAGGAGGCCGGGGGTGCCCCGGAGCAGACGGTGCCTGTGGCCCTGGGGGCAGCAGGGAGGGACGGGCTGGGGCCGAGGAAAGCAGAGGAAGGGCCCCCAGGGAGCCCGGCCGGGCGAGGGACTGACCCAGCAGAGTTCTCTAAGTCATTTGGTGCGGCGCTTCCAGCATTTCCATCAGGAAGGTGTCGATGGGCGTGTCCCCTATTAGCTTGAAGAAGAAGAGGTGCTCCAGGCATTTCAGGCCTATGGATCGCAGGGCTGGGAGGCGGAGCAGGAGCTTGGCAAACCTGGGGGGAGACACAGCACAGTCAGACATCCCTGTAAGAGACCCGTGTCCCTCATTCAGGCTCTTCCTAATGGTGCCCCGCGTTGGGCGCCACTCTAAGAGCCCGAATGAGGGATGGGGGACTCCAGGCAGCTCCTCAAAATGCAGTTTATTGTATCCAAGCTCTTCAAAATGCAGTTTGTTGTATCTAAGATGTTATAGCAGTCCCAGGTTGTGGGTGACAGAGCTGTGCCCACAGCTGTCAGCTCCAGCTGCAGGCAGGCCTGGAGACCCTTAGTTTGGGTTACAATGCATTTTATACTTTTCTTTTGGCTACAAATGCATTTTATACTTTTCTTCTGAGCATCTTCATACAGCAGAACCAATCTATACCTTTACTATTATCTCTAGCCCATCATAACTACTCTAATTACCATATTCATGTTACTGTTCTCCAATCACTCAAAGTCAGTACATTACAGTTTAAGCTAGAAGTTGTTGTTCAGTTTTCTTGCAGTGGAAAATTCTGAGACCTTTTTTCTACTTGCAACTTTGCTTGGAAACCATCTGCTCAGGCAGGGCAGGGTGTGGGGAAGGGGTTTTTGTTTGCCTGTGCTGTCTTTCTGCTTGGTAAAAACATCTTCTTGTCTGAGGTGGGTTTATCCTTTTCTCTGAGCCATAAAACCCCTTCTAACTAACACACCCTTTGCCTCCTTGGTTATCCAGTGAGACTGGCTCAGCAATTCTATTCTTCTCTAACAAAACTTGCTTCCATCTCTATTCCTTCTTCATATTCTACATTCAAAACTCTTTCTGCTAAACACACATATCTGTGAGACTTTCTTGTCAAACTTTCATCCTTCCCAACACGTCCCCAGGTGCAGCCCTGTCACTGTCGTATTTTTTGGAAAAATCCCTTCACCAGGATTTCTTCTCTTGGGAAGCTGAGAAACCTCAGAGAAAAAGGAAAACAATATTATTTCATTTGCTTCTTTTGTGTTTTGTTGTTTTGGACATTGTTTACCAACCGGTCATTGTTTTATTGGTTTTATATTAATTATTTTGACTTAATGACCAATCACAGGCTGTGTCAGACTCTGAGGAGAGAGTCACGGGTTTTTCATTAGTATCTTGTTAAAGTATCCCAGGGCTCTGAGGAGGGCAAACAAAAACCCCTTCCCCACACCCTGCCCTGCCTGAGCAGATGGTTTCAGGTCACAGGAGGGCTGGGGAGAGCTGGCAGCTCTGCAGGACGCAGCCAGGATGGCAATGAGCCATCCATAGCCATCCTCACCAGGGAAAAGCTGCTGGGCTCAGAGGGTGACAAGAAGCTGTGGGGCCAGGAGAAAGCCACCAACTCCTGCAAGAGTGCCTTGGAGCAGCCCAGGTGCCACTGGATGTCACCTCCTTGCGTGAGTGCTCCCAACCCAGGGAAAAAACCCTTGAATGGCCACAGCAGGGTCATCTGCTTCTCCTGCTGCAAAACCAGGGCTTGAACAGCAGCAAAGGGCCAGGGAGAATGGGACCTTGCAGAAAACACACACACAGACAAGCACACAGATATTCTACATGCATGCACAATTCCCTCTCCCTATTTTTTTTTTTTTAATTTTTTTTTTCTGCTGAGCTGGCGAGAACGGTGGGAGCAGAGCCAGGAAAAACAAATCAGTCCTACCATCCCATTCAGGAAGTTTCACTTTAAACCAAACCAGATGATGGCTCCAGCCCTCGGATATGTTTAACTGTGAGATAACCAGCCCAGAGCACGGCGTGCCAGGGCTGGGAGGGGAGAAAAGAGCCCTGATTCCTGATTCCCTGAGGCTGCTGGGTGTCACGTAGGCTGCACAAGGGGAGCAGGGCTGGGTTTTTCCTGGGAGTGCAGAAAAATTCCCTTTTGGTGTTTCCAGAGTGCTTCCAAGCTGCTGCTGCTGGATTTGGGGCACCTGAAAAGGTGGGAATTCCAGAAATCCCACAGCATGGAGCTGGGAAAGGTCCCAGACGTGGCTCAACCACAGGGAGAACTTGTCTGCAGCCCCAGCTGGTGAGAACATTGTGCCACAGGGCCAGCAGGATGCCCAGAGTTTGGGAGAACTTTGGGGAGCTCTGGTGCAACCCCAGGCTCCCAGCCCAGGCTTCACCCCCCTGAGGCACCTGGGGTGCAGCCACCACTGCCCTGCACCTCTGAGGGATGCAGGGGAGCAGCAGGGCCCAGGCTCAGCTCCAGGACATCCTGAGCAGGCAGAACCTCTCAGGTCACCGAGGATGGGTGTGAGCATCACACAAGAACATTCCCAGCCCAAGGTCACTCAAAGCCAGTGAGAGATTAAAATCCAGAGTCCCTGGTGCAGCTTCTGGGCTTCAAACACCCCCTCAAACACCACAGAGCACTGAGGCAGAGCTGCTGTGGACTGGTGCTGTCCCTGTGCCACCCCCTGTGTGTGCCAGGCTGCAGATCCTGCACAATGTGCAAAGCAAGAGGGAATCATCCAGAAGAGCTGCTGGCCATGATTCCCAAGGCAGCTCTCCTGGTGCCAGGAACAGCTCTTCTGCAATCCAGAGTCCAGGGTCTGGCTCTGGATTTGCTCCAGAAATGCAGTTTAATAAAGCTTTCTGGAAGAGGAGAGGTACCAGCCCTGCTCCGTGCCCTGTGCTCACCCCTCAATCCCCCTGCTCACCACAATCCAAACAC
This sequence comes from Calcarius lapponicus, assembly GCA_039654755.1. Classification (NCBI taxonomy): domain Eukaryota; kingdom Metazoa; phylum Chordata; class Aves; order Passeriformes; family Fringillidae; genus Calcarius; species Calcarius lapponicus. The sequence continues at coordinate 8,835,266 of JBBFKN010000012.1, read as the reverse complement.
ACCCCATGGCACCCTCATCCTCACTCTGCCTGCCTCAAACCAACCAGAACACCCCAGAAATCCCTGCACAACACACCTTTCTTCATCTGCCAGCACTCTGGGACCCAAAGTGGGGGAAAAACCAAATCCAGCATCACTTCTGAGGGCACGCTCTGCCCACTGCCCTCGCTGCTGTGAAAGCACCCTTTTCATTCCACCGTCCACACGAGGCCAGGAATGCAGGTGAGATGCAAATCCCAGTTGCCTGGGCTGTTTTCCCCCAATATTCATGCACCAGTAGCAGCTTCCAGTGCTTTGCTTGGTTTCTCAAGAAGCTGTCAGGAGCTGAACTGGCAGTTGCCAGCTCCAGGCTGTAACTGGGAAAATGCGCCCACTCAGCTGCGGAGCCGTCCAGGAACACATTCCTAATTCCCCCTCCCATTCCCAGCTGGATTGGGGGAGGCAGGGAGGGGAGAAAAAGAGCATCAATTGAGGCTTTCACTTCCCAGCAATGATGCTCATCTGCCACCGAAAATTAACTCCATGTGAGTCCTATTTTTGCTGCGGTTTCGCCGGCCGTGGTTTCCAAAAGGGAAATGATACCCCCTTCCCACATGTGCTCATCCCACTGCTGGGGCTGTGGGAGCTGGGGCTCCTCAGGTCTGCCCACCTTGCTGGATTTCCTGGCAGGGGAATAAAGAGCTCTGTGCATTGCACAGGGGAGGTTTTTTAAGGGATGCTCAGAGCTGGAGCGGGTAGAAATGAGGGATTTATCCGCAGGGAACAGAGAGCCCAGAGCAGAGAGGGGACCCTGGGAGCTGCAGCACCCATTGCAGAGGGTTTGCAGGGGGACAGGGTGCAGGAGGAGGGGCTCAGGGAGCTCACCTGCCGGGCTGGTCGGGGTATTTGTGTTTGCAGTAAGCCTCTAGCGACGCGTACACCTTCTCCCGCAGCGCCTCCACCTCCGCCGGGTTCGACAGCCCCTTGGAGTCTGAAAGGCAACAAAAAACCATCAGCCAAACACCTCCAGGCTTCCCAGGCAGGCAGGAACCCCTCTCTGCACTCTCTCCATCTCTTCCAGCCCCACCAAAGCGCGGCTGCAAGCTCTGAGCTCCAGGGATTTGGGGAGCACTCAGAGGTTTACCCCACAATTACAGATTTTTCCTCACTTCATAGCCCAGCCCCAAATGTTTTGGCTCGTTCCAGTGGTCCCAGAGCCTCATTTGAAAGGGTTTAATTCCCCCTCCAGCCTTGGGCTGGTGGGGCTGAAGGAGAAGCCCCTGCTCTGGCACAGCCCCAGGACAGGGCACAGTGAGGATCTGTTTTTAGCAGGGTGAAAGGGACAGTGCAGAAATCGATATCCCCAAGCACATGGGCCACGGGAACCTCTCCAGATTCCCCTTCTTTGACCATAAATGGCTAATCCCAAATTACAGACAATAAATTACTGCTGATTACAAGGGGGGGGGGGGGGACTAAAAAAAAAAAAAAAACAAAACCAAACTGGTCAAGAAGAAAAACAAACCCAAGAAATTGTAATAAACCCTGCTGGAACAGCATGGCCTGGCTGTGGTGGGAAAATCCAGGCAAGGAGCTGTGCTTGGGCACAAACTGTGCTCAGGGAGGGCAGGGGTGGTGGTGGATGGAGAGGTTTGTCCTTGGCTGCCATCTGGCTCTGCTCTGATCCACTCTGAAATCCAGCGATCCCCCCAGAGAGCTGTGCAGGTATGTGCAGGCTGGCTCCTGGATTTGCTCCCTGGAATGCTGAAGAAAAACCCTGGCACTGAACCTTCCTCTTCCCTTGGGCAGCTGGGGCTGAGAGGGAAAAGGGGGCAGTGTGACCCTCCCAGAGTCTGTGAAACTGTGGTCAAACACTGAAGGTTTTGTGTATTTTATGAGCACATCTCATGTCTTTCAGCCTCTCCAGGTCTGTAAAGGGCTTTTCCAGAAATGCAGGTAATAAAAGCCCTTGGATGATGAGGTTGGGAAGCACAGACAATAATCTCCATGCTCTGGTGTTGCTCTAATCCATATTTTTCTCTTCAACAACATCTAGATTCCAATTGTGTGGAATTTGTTCCAATTCAGGGACAATTCCCTCAAGCACCTGAGCTTTCTTTTCACAGTCACTCTAAAAAGGGGAGAGCTGATAGGAAAAGGGGGAATGGCTGTAAACTGGAAAGAGTAGGCTTAGATTGGATTTTGGGAAGAAATCCTTCCCTGGGAGGGTGGGGAGGCCCTGCACAGGGTGTTCAGATGGCTGCCCCATCCCTGGAAGTGTCCAAAGCCAGATTGGACAGGGCTTGGATCATCCTGGGACAGTGGAAGGTGTCCCTGCCCATGGCAGGAGGTTTGGAATGAGATGAGCTTCAAGGTCCTCTCCAAACCAAACCAACTTTCACCCCTGCCTCCCTTCCTGCCCTAGAGCCCTCTGCTATTTCCAAGAGGGCTTTTTGGGGGAAGAAAAGGAGCCAGAAGGACAGGAGAGCAGCCAAGAGGGGCCAAGAGAGCAGAGCCAGGCACGTACCGGGGTTGAAGAGGACGATGGCTCGCAGGCAGCCCAGCTCTGTCTTGTCCATCAGCATGTCCCTCATTTTGGACACCAGTTCTGTCAGTACTCTGCAAAAGGACAGAGAAAGCACAGAGTCAGCATGAAATAAAAAAAAAAAAAAAAAAAAAAAAGGAATGAAAAGCCCCAGGTGTCAGAGCTGAAACGAGAAGCTCCGGTCACGTTTAACGAAGTTGAGGATGGTGCTGGCCTGTACCAGCTGAGGATGTGGCCTCATTTTCCTCCTCCATCAAAAAATAGCTCATTAGGAACATCAATAGTTCCTGTGAGATACAACAGGGACCATAAAAACCGCCTTCATCCATTCACTGAGAGGCTCTGGCACCTGAGAAAGCTGCCTAAAAATAAAAAATAACAATAAAAACCCACCCCAACAGGTACCTAAAAGTAATTTCCTCTGCTGGTAATTTTTATTGCTCCCTTTGCTCTTACTGAAGGTGTCGGTCTTGAAATATTTTCCACTGATTGCCCAGTTTTTCATGTTAGATCCTGCAGCAAAGCCATGATCTTGCACTTGTGACCTCACAGGAACAAATGATGTCACCCAGGTCCGAAGAACAATTTCCTCACAGAGCAGAGCAGCAAAGGTGATTTGGTTTCAACTCAAGATGAGTCTCAGGGAGAGAAATCAGCATTTCAGCAGCGCCTGGAGTCACACTGTGGGTCAAACACCCTGCAAGCCTGGCTTTAAAACACTTTCCCAAAGGCTGAGATTAAAGAGCCCTCGGGACTGGCCTGTGGAACCTGCTGAGTATCGCTGGGGCCTGCTCATTGTGCAAATAAAATCACGTCTTGGTCCAATTAAAGATGAAAAGGAACAAAGGAGTGGCCTCCTCGTAACATTAGAAGGCATCTGGACCCCATGAAAGGGGCTTTGATTTGCACTGGGCAGCCTCCTCTGTGTTTGGGGCCACTGGGATTTTTGCAGGTTTCAGGGAGGGGTTTTCTCCTTGTGTTTTCATGGGATGGATTCCCTCATCCCGGGCTCCTCAGACCCCTCAAGCAGGAATGGAGGCAGTTTGGGGTGGAGACAGGGATGGGGATGTCCAGGTGAGGTGGTTTGATGGAACCCCAGCCCTCCATCCCTGATGCTGTTGAGTCAGGGATGGAATGAAAGACTCCAGTCTTCAGAAGGTGAATCAGAAGGCAATTTAATGAAAGTAGCAGGTCCTTTTATAATATGACTTGCTAAGGTGAGACTTGATTGGTCTCAAAGTGAAAACCTCTCACACTATTGGTGAGCTATGAACAGCACACTCTGGAGAACCAGATCTATAAACAATGGTTACAGAAAGAGAGAGAGAAGAATTGTTTGAATTCTTTTCTCTAAGTTTCCCACTGTCACCGTTCTATTTTCTGGAAAAATCCCTTCGCCCAGGATTTTTCTCCTGGAAGGCTGAGAAGCCTCAGAGAAAAAGGAAAACAATATTATCTCATTTGCTTCTCCTGTGTTTTGCTGCTTTGGAATGTGGTTGGAGATTGTTTATCCAACAGATGATTGTTTCATTGGTTTCTGCTGTGAATTATTTTAACTTATTGGCCAATTACAGTCAAGGTGTGTCGGACTCTGGAGAGAGAGTCACAAGTTTCATGAGTATCCTCTAAGCCTTCTGTAAGTACCCTTTAGTATAGCTTAGTTTAGTATTCTTTTATATAATATAGTACCATAAAATAATAAATTAGCCTTCTAAGAAGAATATAGAATATTCCTCTTAAAATTCTGTATTATAAACCCAGCTAACCAAACATTCTGTTGACAAGCAATCGATTATTAGCCAACCACTAACTCTTACCTTCATCAAGGCCTACCCATTCATTTCAATTAACTCCAAACTAAAATCTTCGCTCTTCTAAAATCTCTAAATCCCTTAGGCTTTATGCCTCACATGTGTGATCCCATCCCATGCCATCCTACCTGTCGAAGATGGCCCCGACGCCGGCGCTGTGGGCGCTGTTCCTGTGCACGTGCAGCCCCGTGGCCAGCAGGATCCCGTCCTTCACGGCGATGGAGCGGTGGGAGAAGGAGGCAATCAGCAGCTCGTTCCACCCTGGGCAGGAGAAAAACCAGTGGGGCTGCAGGTTAGAGCCGTGGGATCCTCGGGAAGTCTCCTCTCTAACATCACCTCTCTAACAGGAGATGGTTTTTATAGAGATTTTTAAAAGTGACAGTGGGTTGGAGGGTGCCACCTCTCCAATGACACTGGACAAACTAACAGTTTATTAAATTTCTTTTATAAAAGAATTCAAAACAATAAGTTATTTACATAAAACGTGTAAGAAATTTTTTTTACAAGACTGTAAACATCAGAAGCTTAGAAAATCTTTAAACAATCCAAGTGACAAGGCTGCAGGTTAGAGCCGTGGGATCCTCGAGAAGTCTCCTCTCTAACATCACCTAACAAGAGCCTTTGTTACGGATTTTTAAAAATGTCAGTAGTGGGTTGGACAAACTAACAGTTTATCAAATTTCTCTTCTTCTATAAAAGAATGCAAATCAATAAGTTATTTATTTATTGTTAGTTATTTAGGTGTGTGAGACATTTTTTACAAGATTGTAAACATCAGAAGCTTAGAAAATCTTTAAACAATCCAAGTGACAAGGCTGCAGGTTAAAGCCATGGGATCCTCGGGAAGTCTCCTCTCTAACATCACCTCTCTAGCAGGAGCCTTTATTATGGATTTTTAAAAATGCCAGTGGGTTGGAGGGTGACAGTGCCACCTCTCCAATGACACTGGACGAACTAACAGTTTATCAAATTTCTCTCCTTTAAAAGAATGCAAATCAATAAGTTATTTATTCATTGTTAGTTATTTAAGTGTGTGAGAAATTTTGTTATGAGATTGTGAACATCCGAATGCTTAGAAAATCTTAAAAAATCAAAGTGACAAGGCTGCAGGTTAGGGATGTGGGATCCTCAGGAAGCCTCCTCTCTAACAGGAGCCTTTGTTATGGATTTTTAAAAGTGACAGTGGGTTGGAGGGTGACAGTGCCACCTCTCCAATGACACTGGACAAACCAACAGTCCATCAAGTTTCTCCTCCTCTATAAAAGAATGCAAAACAGTGAGTTAGAAAGTGTGTGAGAATGTTTGTTACAAGAATGTAAGTATCAGAAGGCTTAGAAAATCTTAAAAAATCAAAGCAACAAGGCTGCAGGTTAGAGCCATGGGACCCTCAGGAAGTCTCCTCTCTAACATCACCTCTCTAACAGGAGCCTCTGGTGCAGGAACGTGGCTGGATGTGGGAAAGGAAGGGGGAGCCAGCTTTTTCTTGGATGTCAGGGAAAGGAAAAAAACCATCAGGAACCCAGTGCACTAAAAATAAAGCTAATAAGGGGAGCAGTTTCCTCTATAAACGGTGCAGACAGCGAGCAAACAGCTCTGCCTGAAGCTCCCCGTGGGTGTGGAGCCCTGAGCTCCCCTCTGCCCTCAGCCTCCCAGCAGTCCCAGCCCTATCAGAAATTGCTATCAGCTCATCAGGTTCCTCCTCAGGCCACAGAAGTTCATTCAGCAGCCCTGAGCCCTGTAAAAGGGACCATGGAATCTCTGGCTTTATTTGTGGGTTTGCTGCTTCTGCCATGAAAATGCTGGGAGGGAGGGATTGGGTCCTTTCTCTGCACAGCCCCACATTTGTGGCTGCTCTCTGAGCTGCTTGGGAAACAGATTTCAGTCTTATCAGCTAGGCAGGCTGCTTTGGGATATGGGAAGGACATCCTCTGAGCCCAGACCTACAGGGAAGGGAAGGGAGATGCGACCTCCACACCTTCCAGCTCCCCTTCTCCATCCAACACCTCTTCAATTCCTAAATCCATCCCAGGCTGAGCTCAAGAATTCCTGAAACAAAGCCCCAAGGAGAGGAAATGCTGCCAAGCTTGAAGGGTGGAAATCTGGGTGACTTCCAGCCAGGAGCAGCATCTTCAGTAGGACAAGATGGGGTCTTCTGCAACACCCCTGGGTTCAACATGTTCTGGAGTTCTGGTGCAGAAACCTCAGGATATTTGGATTTAAAGTTTTTTGTTTTTTTTTTCCCAGGCTGGAAAAGCAACACAACAATATCCCTCACCTCTGCTGTCACAAGAACTCATCTCACAGCCTGGAATAAACACAAGGCTCATGTGTGCTGTATTTACCTTCTGCTGCAGCCGTGGGTTGTGCCATCAGAAATGTTGACAAGGAATAAAGTTCACTCTTTCCTAAGTGGCCACAGGATGTTTCCACCCCAGCCACGGGAACATTTCTCTGGCTATTTACTGGGTGAGGCCTGGCACCTTCACAGGGATTGCAACACTGAAACCCGAGGAGGATGGAGCAGAAGGAGCCTGCAGAGCCCTGCTCCCGGGAGGAAGAGGAGCTCCCAGACAGAGCCACATCCATGGGGATTCCTCACACACAGCCCCACAGCAGCTCCAACCAACAGGAACCAGAGCTGGCTCTCCACACCCACTCCAAGCTGAGCTTATTCCACTGGAGGAGGGCTGGATTCACCAGCATCCTTCCTCTGGATTGTTCCCATGCACAGCTGGGATGTTTCAGCTGGAATGGGGAAGATTTTCCTACCTTGGCTTTCCCAAAGAGCTGCCAAGACAGAGGCAAGCAGGGAACATTCACAGTAACCACAGGCAGCAAACTGGAATTAGAGACCAACCAAGTGTCCCCTGAGAGTTCTGCATTCCAGCCCAAGCTCTGGAGTGGCAGGGCAGAATTCTGTGACTCCTGTGACTACTTTCTCACCCAACAGGGTGGCTGCAGCCTCCAGGGGTGCTCTGGCTCCTCTGGGACAGGGAATGCACTCTGGCAGAGCAGTGCTCATTGTGTCAATCCATTTCTCTGCCAAGTTTCCCCACCAGCCCTACAAACCCAGCTGCAGGGATGTAACACTCAGCATCCTCTGCCAGGCTGGGAAAACATCAGGTTATTCCTGTCTCAGCTTGGAAACAAGAAAACTGGTGGAAAACACGCTTTAAAAAAATCAGGTTTCCTTCCCTTCCCAACAGCTCCGAGAGGGAGTGTTTTTAAATGATTCAGGATCTGAGGAGAGCTGCTGCCAGCCCATGCAGCACTGCTCCTCCAGAGCTGTGTGCTCCACTTGTTTTGCCTCCCAGGATGCCTGACTGAGGCTCTTAGCTGGATTTTAATGCTTCAATATTTCATGGGCAGCTGTTCTCAGCAGGCCACTCAATAAAACATTGAGCCACTGCTTGGAAGGCCTGGGGAAGGTTATCTGAGGCCCTGGCAGAGGTGTCTGGAGCAGGGAGCTCCAGGGAGCTGCTCAGCAGTCTCAGGGTTGGAGGCACCAGGAAATTTGGGATGTGAGGGGGTTGGCAGCCCCTCTCCTGCTGTGTGGAGTGGGTCACAGACAGAGAACACAGGTCAGGAGTTCTCCAGCTCCAGTTTGAATCAGCTGCCTGCTGAAGGGAGAGGAAAACCTGGAATTGCCGTGGTGGGGCTGGGTTCCACTTCCCAAAAGGAAAGGCAGAGCTTTGGCTGAGTCCAGCTCTTTGCAGAAAGCCCTCAAGGATCCCCACAGAGAGGCTACCCTGCTCATCCCCTCTCACAAGAGGCTCCAGAAATCCTCTTCAAATCCACACTTTGGACGTTCCAAAGGGCCCAGAGCCAGCTCTGGCAAAATCCATGGAGCACCTTCCCCCAGAGGCTGCAGGAGCCATCCTGGAAGGGGGCAGGACCTGGACAAAAGTGAATTTGGGGGAAATAAAAGGAACTTAAAAACTACCAAGGACTTCAATGTCCCTGGCTTACAAAGAGCTTCATGCCTCAAACTCATCCTCCCCGAGCTCTGTTCCTGGTTTTTTGCCCTCCATGAGCTTTGTGCAGCAGCAGGAGCCTGAATTCACTCAAGAGGGGAAGACCCTTCCTACAACCAACTGCTTCCACCTCCCAAATGCTGCTCCTGCAGCCCCCCTGCTGCACAAGGAAATTTAAAATAAGCCCTGAGAGTTCTATTTTCATCTTGGTGGGTGGGAGAAGAAGTGAGATGTACTTTTCTCTCCTTTCTGGTTTTAATTATGATCAAACATTTCAGTTTGATGAAATTTCATGGGGGCCTGAGCCCGCTTGGTCTTTCTGGGAGGAAGGCAGAGTTTAACTCCTTTGGTTTAAGCCACCCAGCACCCATCTCTGAGTTGAAGAGTTGAAGAGATGAAGCTGGGCCATTCTTCAGCTGGTTTTGCCACATTTTGGATCCAACTCACCAACAACACGGAAAGCTTTCAAAACCCTATTTAAAAACCGAACTATCAGAGTCTATCAAAGAATCAATTGCCAGGACCTAAATGTGAGGGTACAACCTGTCCCAGGGGACACTGAGCACTGCCCACGTGGGGACAGATGTCCAGATGTCACTCACCTGCTCTGAGCAAGATGACCTGGTCATCCAGGGGCAGCTCGGAGAAGTGGGGGATCCTCTTGGCCCACTCCACCAGGGTGAAGAGCTGTTTGTCTGCTGCCTGGCAGATGTTTGTCACCGGGTCGTTGGGCTGCCAAAAAATTAAAAAATAAATTTTAAAAAGAGATGGAAAAGCTTGGAAAAGGCAGAGTGAGGAAAGAGAGGCTGGAGGAGCAGCCTGCCTGCCATCCCTGAGGTGGGTGTTATCACTCACAGGCAAAGGAAGTGATTTGGCTGCTCCACCACAAGGGCTGTAATTGTTTTTAGCAAGCCCCAACATGGGAATTGGGAGTGCTGAGACTCCATATCCATCACCCTGACTGATGAATCCTGGGGAAGGGCAGACTCCAGCATCTCCCAGCTCGATAAACCAGCACCAGAGGGGGCATTGCAGGAAAAAAGAAAAAAAAAAAAAGAGAAAACCCCTTTCCTTTGAAATATTATCCAGTAACAGAAACCATCTGCTCTCGAGGAGGACAGTCAGCCTAAACACACCAAATCCCTGTTTAAAGGAACTGCTCACAGCTCAAGTGGATTTGTGATTAGGAACTGGAAGAGCCTGTTTAACCCTGGGGAGGCTGAGCTGGCTGATCCAAGTGAGTCTGGAGGGTTTACCTCTCTGTTCAGGGATGTATGAGCCCTTCCCATCTCCCTCTGTAATCCCTGCTGATACCCAGCAGCCTGCACTGTACAATCACCTTCTCTCCATGGCCTTCAAAAAACAGTTTCCAAACGGGAGGAGAAGTTTGGCTTGCAGGGGGAAGGGTGGAAATTCAGAGGGAGAGCAGACAGGAATGCCAGGGTAAGCTGTGGCACAGCCCCCTCCCAGGCTGGGCAGAGCAGGACCACATTGCCAAGTCACCCCTGTGCCCCTCAGAGCCCTGCCTGGTCCACTGGCAGCAAACCCAGAGCTCTGGGCCTCAGTGGCCAACATCTCCCATTCTCCAGGCTTAAAATAGCCAGCATTGGGCACGCTCAGGGCACCTGCCCTGGAATTATTTCCAGCTGTCGTGTGCAGAGATGGATGGGCACAGGCTGGCACCACACTGGGATGTGCCAAGCCCCCTCCAGCAGCTCCCCCAGGGCTGAAGGGCAGGGCAGGCTCACTCCCAGGGAGCTGGGGCGCTTCCCTGGGGAAGGAGAGGTGAGCAGGGACTGGGCTTTTCCTGGCATTTCCCCAGAAATGTGCGTGAGGAGGAGCTTTGCAGGTTCAGGGTTTCACTGGAAGCACTGGGAATGTTGATATTCAGAGGCAGGAAGGGGGAAAAGGGACATCACAGACCCTGAACATCCCTCAAGATATCCCAGGTGGAGAATCCTGGCATCCAGGTGAGGTGGGATGGGGATCACAACTTATGCTCCAGCAGAACCCAACCCTTGCAGCAACAAGGGCCTGCAGAGCCCCACAAAAAGGGTAATTTAGGCAAATCAGATGTTTTTGCCAAAGCTGGCTCCTGGGCAGGTTGTCACCCATGAGCAGGGGCTCCTTGTGCCCCAGCCCTGGCTGTCCCTGACAGCACAAGCTGTCCCCAAGCTCTGGTGCTCCAAAGCCTCATCCTTGGCTTCAGTTCCACCTCAGAGGGCAATTCCTGGAACCACCAGGGCCCTTCCTGGCAGAACCTGATCACTGGGGCGTGAGAAGCAGCTAAAAGTGTCCAGAGGGCCCTGCCTGGCTCCAGGGCAGCGCTGGAAACCCTCCCTGGGCACGGAAAGCAAATCCCCTCCTGCAGTAAATAGCAAGGGCACCTGATCCTCCTGGAAAGCTGCAGCCTGGAGGCATCTCCCACAAAATGGGGACTTGAAACGAGACGTTCAAAGGCTAATTAAGACCTAATGGGGAGGGCAGCTCTCAGTTACAGGCTTTGCCTTTTGGCCAGGAGCCTGTCCCAGGTCGTTCTTGCAGGGCAGGAGCCCAAATTGCCAAGGCATGGGGCACAGGCAAAGCCATCTCCTGGGCCAGGGACAAGCCACAGGCACAAGGACAAGGGGGAAAGGATTTGAACTATGAGAGAGTGGGGTTAGAGAAGATCTTGGGGAAAAATCCTTCCCTGTGAGGCTGGGGAGGCCCTGGCACAGGGTGCCCAGGTGGCTGCTCCATCCCTGGAAGAGTTCAAGGCCAGGTTGGATGGAGCTTGGAGCAACCTGGGATAGTGGAAGGTGCTTTTAAGATGATTTTAAGGTCCCTTCTAACCCATTCTATGTGGGAGACAAGGGTGCTAATCCCTAAATCCCCCTGCCACCCCATCCCAGCTGGAAATGTCCCTGCAGGTCACCTGGCTGAGTGCAGAGGCACAAATCAAAGCACCCAAGAGCAAAGAGCTCGTGTTCTCCCCGTGTTTATCAGGGCCTCGATTTGTCTGCCTTTCCATCACCTGGGCTCTGGGGAAGGGCAGCAGCAGCTCCTCTGTCTTCCCTCTCCTCATCCCGTGGTGGCCTCGTCACCGGGAGCTGCTGATCTCATCCATCTGCTAAACCTGCTACAAATGTCACCTCGTGCTTGACAATAACAGGGCATTTCAACAAGCCTCCTGCTTCTATTTAGATGCAACACACATCCTTGTTCACAGTAATGCCTGTTGAATTATGCAGGAAGCGGCTTTCAATTTGAGGAGACGCCGTGCCAGACGAAGCCATTTATTTCAGCTCCCTCTCTGGGGTTTGTTTTCAAGTCAGCACCAGGCTGGCTCCAGCTCCCCTGAAGGATTTTTTGATCCTGAGAGCAGTCAGAGCCTCTCTGAGCCCCTCACTAACTCCTCCAAAAAAAGCCCTTTGCAGCCTCGTGGGGATGGGATCCTCCTCCTAAATGCAGGTGAGGGTTTGTGCCCAATCCTGAGGGTTTTGTACCCGATTTTGGAGAGTTTCACTGAGGGATTGGCTCTGTCCATCCCAAAAAGCCTTGACTATCCAAGAGCCACCTAAGGAATGCTAGGAAAAGCTGTCTTTGCAAAAAAAAAAAGCATCCCAAAAAGCCAATTACTGACTCCCAGATCCCTCACAGAATTCTGCTGGAAGGGACCCTAAAGACGTTCTATTTCCAACCCAGTGCCATGGGAAGGGATTTCTGACTCAAACCCTCCAAGCCTGATATAAAGAGAGAGAGAAAAGTATTGTTGTAACAGAAAATAAACACTGCAGAGTCCTTGCACTTGCTCAGAATAGCTGCATTTCATCAGCAGGAATTGCACAGGGATGTTTCAGTGCATGAGCCTGCTCTCTTGGCTCAGCCCAAATGCTGGCAGAGTTCAACTTCTGAGTCCCTCAAAGGACTTGGTGGCCACCAGGAGATGTTCCCCACTGCAGCCTCAGTTTTTCAGAGGAATTCCTCTATTCCCACTGCTTTCATGGGAAAAGGACCTATGGAGGAGTGAGGGCTGCCCCTAAACACTGCCTGGGCCGCAGAGGGTCTGTCCTAGAAATGGAATTTCAGAGGATGGTTTGGCTCTCACATTAGGAGATTTCAGACTTTTGATAAGGGAAATCTCATAGGAAAGGGCCCAAAACACTCTCCCTCACTCTCCACAGAATCCCAGACTGGTTTGGGTTGGAAGGGACCTCAAGACCATCCCATCCCATCCCATCCACCAGCCCAGGCTGCTCCTGTCCCATTTCCCTGCCATCCCTCCCTTGTGCACACAACACCCTGGTACAGCCAAGATGCTCCAAGCAGGCCCAGTTATAATGGAAGTTTCCAACTGGGAAAAGAACCTGAAAGCCAACTCACAGGCAAATTTCTCCAGGTTTTCTCTCCTCGGAGCCAAGCAGCTGCATAATTCTGCACCTGAGAAGTCACACCCTCATTCCCCAGCTCTTATCTCTCTGCACTTCAGCCACACAGGTTTATTGCCTCAATTGGACTCTGAGCTCTTCAGAGCAGAGTGTCTTCCTGCCTTTCAGCACTGAGGGCTGTTATTTACAATAAAACCTTCTCTGAGAGCCCTTTTAATCACTCCTTACAGCACCTCTCACTTCCCTGTGGCTGAGGGACAGAAGACACCAAACACTGGTGGCTGCTGGCTCTGCTCTCCTGCTGCTGAGCTGGCTCACAGAGCCCACAGCAGAGCCAAACACTGCATTTTTGAGCTGGTTCTTTATAGGAGTGTGGCCTTTGTTGATGGAGTGACAAGAGTATTTTTTGTCCTCTCAAAAAAAGAAAGAAGCCTAAAAGTTTCTTTCTTCGATGAGGTGAAAAAGCTGCTTTATAAGCCTAAGGAATTTCACTTCAAACTTAAAAACTGCTAATCAGACAAAAGCTAAAAAGTCTTGCTTAAGCAATTTCCTAAAAAAAATGTGAACAAAGAAACTAATTGCTTTTATAAAGTATTTTATCAAAAGCAAAGACTTCTTGCACTTAGCTTTTCTGTGTTTGTTATTTTGCCTTTCGTTTCTAACACTGCAACAGAAGCCATCTTACTAATTTTTATGCCTCCAAAAGTAGCTAAGCTATCTTAGGTGTGTTATAAGCCTCTAAAAGCTTATGAAACCTGGCTCAAAGAAGTTAGGTCTCATAAGCTGTAAGTATATAGCATTTTCCACAGGGGACAACCCCTCTGTGCCCCCTGTGCTGTCCTGATGGTCACTGTGATGTCCCAGGCGGGGCTGGGCAGAGGTGCTCACCGAGCTGGGGGTCAGGCCCATGTTTGCCTCGATGTAGGTCTCTGTCTTTGGCTCCACAGCCAGCTCAGCCTCCAGGATCTTCTCCACGGGCATGTCCTCGTTGGCGCTGCTCGTGGACTCCACCTCGTTCTCGTTGCGGTCCTTGCCCCGCTGCCTCTCCTCCTGCACGGCTGTGAGGGACACACAGGGACAGTGGCAGGGTCAGACTGTCACAGGGGAGGATCACAGAATTGCCAGGTTGGAAGAGATCTTCAAGATCATGGAGTCCAACCCAGCCCCAACAGCTCAACTCAACCCAGTGCCACATCCAGGCTTGGTTAAACACACCCAGGGATGGGGACTCCAGCACCTCCCAGGCAGAACATTCCAGAACTTCATCACCCTTTCTGTGAAAAACTTTTTCCTGATATCCAACCTTGGTGCAGCTTAGACTGTGTCCTCTGGTTCTGTCAGTTCTTGTCACTACTGAGTCAGGAAGGGATAAGTGACACAGACTCCAGGTCAGAAAGCTAACGGGCAAGAAGCCCCCAGATTATTGGAACCCCTTCTTTTATACATTCCTCCCATACAGGTGGACCTGACTGGTCATTTAATCAGCACATTTCACACAATTGGCTAATTAAGAAGACACCCTTTGGTAAACATTTGATGAGGAAAACAACTTATTCCAAACACCAGATTGTTCATCATTTGTTCACCATTCTTTCTCTCTGACTCCCTAAAACTTCCCAGAGCAATTCATGGAAAGCTTATCTGCCTTTCTCTCTGAGCAGACTGTCATCTCCACAATGAGATGGCTGACTCTCACAATTCAAAGGCAAATATGTTCATATGTTAGGAGAAGTTTTATAGATTTATAGTTATGTTTTACCCCCTCTTGTGTTGTTATCAGGGGTGACCTGAGTTTGGGATATTTGGAAGGGCTGGGTTGTTACTATGGCAGCACCTGACCTCCAATCAAGATTTAAATGATCTCCAGCACTGGACAGTGAAGAAGGAGTCAGTGGACAGAATTTTGGAGGAGCTAAAGGGTTAAAATGCAAAACGTCCATTATGTGGATGAGCACATGGTGGGAAAAATCTTCTGCTCCCAGCACTGTAATACTTTATCTATTAAGTCTTGTGTTGTATTTTTGAAAAGGTTTTAATAAACCTTTTAAATATTTTGGAAGTGAGTAGCATTTCTCACAGTGTCACCCCTAGGCCATGAAACCCCAAAACATCCTGCAGGATCAGCCCCCTCAACAGAGATGATATCTGTTCCCAGCGTGGCCAGAGTGGGATATCCCAGGGAATGAGGGGCTTGGGGAAGGCAGGGAGCAGCCCCAGACTGGGAAATCAGCTCTGCGTGTGCATGGAAAGGGATGACCCTGCTTGGACAGGGAAAGCCCCTTCTCTGCAGAGGGACAGGTCCTGGAAATAAAAAGGTCAAAGACAAATGATGGAAAGCACCACAAAGAAAGCCACACTTTGAGTCACTGTGGGAGAGGGAAAGGGGTGGGTGAAGGGACAGAATCAGGGAATCCTAAAGAAAAAAGTCAGGTCACTCTAAGGCAGAAATCCCAAATTCAGCCATCTCTGAGGCTGGCAGTGCTGATTTCCCTGGAGGCCATGCCATGCCCCTCTCCAGCTCCCGTGGGACAGGAGCTCCATGCAAACCTCCATCCTGCCTTTGGCTCCAGACAGACAGGAGAGACCTGTCCCAGATCCTGTGGGGTGGGAATGATCTTGCCAGCAGCCTGTCACATGCTGATAAATTATATCTGAGCAGCTCAGAGATGAGAAACACTCACTAGATGCTAAGAACATTATTATTATTATTATTAATGACCTCCCTTGGAAACCTGCACAGGCTTTTCCTACACCTGGAAGGCAGCTTTGTGCAGCTGCAGTGGGAACTCTCTCTTTCTCCATCACCCTGTCACAGACCCGAAATCCCACAATTTTCCACAGCACATTTGAGCCCACTCTGCTTGAGAAGAGCCCAAGCATCTCTGGCCATCAGACACAGATCTCTGAACCCACCCAGCTCTTTGCTGAGGCACTCCAATAACATCAAAACCCTGCTATTTATTGACAGTTACCCCAGCACTCCCTCCCTGCTGCAGCTGAAGCAGGTTATGGGATGTTCAGGCAGAGCATAATATAAAAATTAAAATAAAATAAAATAAAATAAAATAAAATAAAATAAAATAA
Organism: Calcarius lapponicus; assembly: GCA_039654755.1. NCBI lineage: Eukaryota > Metazoa > Chordata > Aves > Passeriformes > Fringillidae > Calcarius > Calcarius lapponicus. Next base: position 8,819,506 of record JBBFKN010000012.1, on the reverse strand, counting down.
ATAATGAAATAAAATAAAATAAAATAAATAATAAAGTTTAAAAATTAAAAATAAAATAAATAATAAAAAAAAATAAAACAAAATAACCCCAGGAAATTGAGACACAGGCTAAAGGAGCCCTCTCTGGCTGTTGATCCCATTAACCCAGCTCCTGGGCCAATTCCCAGAGCTCCCCCTCCTCCCCTCAGCGTTGCTGTTTGCTGCATGTCAACAGAGCTCAGGCTGTGCCATGTGAAAGCTGTTATGCAAAAAGGCAAGAGGTTCCTTTCTGCAAACTTCTCTGGGCTGCAGAGGCTCCTCAGGCCCACCAACGTTGCCTGCTGGGCTGCCAGAGCCAGGTAAACTCAGATTTGTGTCATGGCTTTTGTCCATCTGCCGTGGATTCTTCTTCTTTTTCAAGCCATCCTAAAACCCTGCTTTAATTGCACCCCTCCAACCCCACTCCTGCTTCTCCAAGCATCAGAAACAGGGAAGTTTTTGCTTAATGCCAGCCCTCCTTCAGCAGCACAGATGCACCAAGGTTCCTCTGGGCACATTAGAGGAGATGAAACACCTACTAAATAACACGGAAGCCTGAGAGAAAGGCAAACCCTCAACAAATGGGATCTTATAAAAAGATCTAAATGCCAAAGTGCTGCTGGAGAATTGCAGCAGCTCTCAAGGATGATGGTGCAAATTTGGGATCACTGGGGTCACTCCACCACGGTGTTAACCCCAAAAACACGTCCCAGTGCTCAACATGGGATTTGTGGCAAAGCATTGCAGAGGTCTGGGCAGACTGGGGCTACTTAAAGCCTTCAACCTGCAAATCTCAACCTCATCAGTGCCACGTTCCTGGCCTGAAGGGTCAGACACACCTCAGGGGTTGAGGGAGAGGATCTTACAGGGCACTCTGACAGAGATCAGGCTGAACCCAGCTGATACAAACAATCCAGAGACAGATGGGCAGAGATCAGACATGTAAGGAGTTCCTTCTATTGATCTGAGCTCGGAGCTGCTGCACCACAAAATCAGTGCTGCAGCTCCCTGCAGAGCTGGTCAGGGACAGCTGACTCATCCCAGCTCAGCCCCACGCACAGCCTGCACTGCAGCACTGACACCCCGGGCACAGCAGATGGCACAGGCCCACCCAGCAGCCAAAGATAAACCCAGCCCGCACCAGGGAGTGTCATCTGCTCTGCTGCACCCTGCTGCCAAGCCCAGGCAGCCTCCTCCAACAGCAGGACAAGGGTGGAATCACTTTGCCATCACCCCTGTCCATCCATCCATCCATCCATGGATCCATCCATCCATCCATCATCCATCCATCCATCCATCCATCCATCCATCCAGCCATCCATCCATGGATCCATCCATCCATGGATCCATCCATCCATCCATCATCCATCCATCCATCCATCCATCCATCCATCCATCCATCCATCATCCATCCATCCATCCATCCATCCATCCATCCATCCATCCATCCATCTCTCCATCATCCATCCATCCATGGATCCATGGATCCATCCATCATCCATCCATCCATGGATCCATGGATCCATCCATCATCCATCCATCCATCCATCCATCCATCCATCCATGGATCCATCCATCCATCCATCCATCCATCCATCCATCCATCCATTCATCCATCCATCCATCCCTCCACCATCCATCCATCCATCCATCCATCCCTCATCCATCCATCATCCATGGATAGATCCATCCATCCATCCATCCATCCATCCATCCATCCATCCATCATCCATCCATAGGCACAAGCCCCATGGAAAATCTCCAGATTTTCTGCCATGAGGACCTGACAAGCTGTTGCTCCTTCTTAGGACAGGAGCAGAGGGACACATCACCATCCCAGGAAAAAAGTGGGGACCGTGTTCCTTGAGATGTAGGACAAAACCAACACAGAGAAGAGAGGGAAGGAAAGAAGGAAAGGTGGGTTTTTTACCCATGAAATCTGGGAAAATCCCCAGCACTGAGCAGACCCCTCACCATGCAGACCTAGGACCTCATCCCTGGAGTCCATTCCCCATCCACTGGGGATTAATCAAATAAACCACAGTGATGATGGCAAAAATGCATTTTTCTAATGCATCTGGTCTGGGAACTGTGTTTCTTTGTGGGTTTGGTTTTTATTTATGTTTTTCAGAAGAGAAACACCAAGGTGGCAGCTGCATGGTGACACCAAAACGGGAATAACTTTGTTCTTCTCAGCTTCCCAACAATGCTGCTTTTCCTGGCCCTGAGGGTGGCAAACCTTTTGACCAACAGAGTGGGTCTGTCCATCTCAAATGCAGGAGCTGAGGCAGGAATTTGCCTTGCTGCATCCCAGAAAAGCCTCTGGTGCAAGGCAGAGCTCTCCCAAGCTGTGGCCACCCCGTGTCCCCAGAGCTGAGCTCCCCAGCCCTCTCCCCCCTTGCTGATGGCTGTGCCAATGCTTTTATTCCTCTTCAAGGAGCCTCAGATGGCTGAGAGCTTTTCCAGGCTGGTTTTCTAAACATAAGGGAAGCATTTGAACCTTGCAATCCACTTGAGGAGAAAAAAAGATGCAGTGAGAGAGCTCGGAGAGGCAGCCCCACCTCCTCCAGCTATGTCTGAGCCCAGCCAAGGACAGAAGCCTGTGTTTTCCATGGCACCTGATGAAGAGCCTCTCCTGTTATTCTGCCTGATTTGGTCTGTACTTGCCTCAGGCCAGCTGCTGTCATGTTTCATCTTGAGCTTCTCCAGCCCATCTGCACTTCCCCAGGTCGTGGTACAGCAAGACACGGAGCCCCATGTGCCCAAGCCACTCCTTGGTGACCTCTGGTGTCTTTAAAATCCAAAATGTCTCATCCTGTGGATTGCAGATGAGCCTCGGCTATCCAAGCCCGAGGGCTGATGGGCCAAAATGCCAGATCCATCCTCTGCAGGTGTCCACTTCACACTGGACACCTTGGCTTTGCTCATGGGGCAGCATCTGATGGCTAAAAAAGCAGCTTTGAGTCCACTGCAAAGTTCTGGTGCCCAAACCAAGCCCTGTGGGTGGCCACGCTCGTGGGGACTGCACTTCTGCACCAAAGAGATGTCAGTGGAGGCAGGGAGAGGATTTTCCACAGGGCTTTGGTGTTTCTGAGAGGGCAGGAGCAGCACAGGTTTGTTTATTTGCTGGGAGAGACCTGGAGGCTACAGCAGCTCCAGTGACTCTCACCCAGTGTCAATACAGAGATTTTTGGGATGGAAATCCACCCCTCCTGGAGCAACAGGGTGGGGAAAGGATCATTCACTTATATCCACAAATATCCTTTCATACACAAATATCCTTTCCATGGGGAAAGGATAATTCACTGCCCCAAAAATGGGGTTTTCTCAAGGAAACACATCTCTGTGAACAGAGAGCACAGGGGGAGGCACCAAAGCTCAGCCCAGAGATCCCAAACCTGCCCAGTTTTAGTTTCACCCATCCTGCAGGTGGGTGGTTGGTTATTTATGAGGTGCTGGGTGGGGGTTATTGGGCATTTCTGTTTCTTTTACACTGGAATTTATTTGGCTCTGCTGCCTTTCACGAAGCCACATCTTTGCTGTGCATCATCAGCATCTTGAAGCATTTATGCCCCAGGTACCTGTTTATATCCAAAATGCCAAGACAGCTGAGAAAACAAATTCAGACAGTGTTTCTTCTGCTTTGCTTTCGTGTGTCACCTTTCTTTTTTTCTTTTTCAGAGGTGCAGCTTTCTGCTACTGTAAACAACCTCAAAAGCTGTGACACATGAAATAAATGGGGTTTTTTTCCCCTCCAACATTTTCAACTGAGCGCTGTAATTTTTTTTAAAGGATGCAAAATACCACCGTGATAATTAAAAAGTGTAACTCCAGAGTGTTAAAAAGTGGAGTGAAACCTTTGCATGCAGTTAGTTCACAAGAGGAACAGTTCTGGAAAACAACAGCAAAAAATCTCTATCTCACTTCACTCTCTGGACACTGAAGTATAAACAAACAGCAACAAAAGGAGAGAAAACCATAAGCCAAACTCGTTTTCTCAACCTAAGAGCATCCTTAAAAACAAAAAAAAACAAAAACCAAACCCAGCATCATTTAACCAGCTGGTTTAAAGAGCAGCACTTTAAAAGGATATAAGAAACAAGCTCATTAAGCTGGAAGACATTTTCCATTCCAAAATTACTCCTAAAAATAACTGTGCTCTTGAACTCTGCCCCTCCACTAGGCTGTGGCCACTCGCCTGCTTTCACATTCACTTGGACAGTGGGCTGGAAACCTGAATTCCTGCTTTCTGCCCAGATTCCTCGTGCTGCTGAGGGATGGCCCAGGAGCTGGGATGGCCCAAACTCAGCCAAGGCAGGGGATCAGGCACGTGTGGGAATCTTCAGTCCCTCTGGACTCAGTGACTGAGCAGCTCCCTGGGGACATGGGAAGGTCTCCAGGCTGTGGAGATGCTGCAAGTCCAACCTTTCCCAGGCTGAACCCCTCAGCTTGGCAAGGGAGAGGGGGAAAACCAACCCACAAACACAGGAAGAGAGGGAATTAACTCAGGCTGTGAAGTTTAATGGAGTCCTGAAGTCAGAAAGCAGGCGTGCAGCTGGACAGATGTCCTGGATGCTCCGAGCCTGCCTCTGGATCTCAGCACAGCAGCTGCACCTGCACCTGGATTTAGGAACAACTTTGGGCTCAGTCACGCAGCCTGAGCTGCAGGTGCTGCAGGGGAACAGCTCTCTGCTCTCCAGATGGGCTCTGAGATCCACTTCACCCGCCTGGCACCAAAGCCCAGCCTGCAGCTGGCACGTGGGACCCAGCAGGTCCTGCAGAGCCAGCCTGGCTCTCCCCAGGAACCCCTCATGGCCAGGGAAGGCTCTGGGATCCCTGCTCCCATCCTGGCAGCCCAGCAGGTCCTGGCTCTCCCCAGGAGCCCCTCATGGTCAGGGAAGGCTCTGGGATCCCTGCTCTCATCCTGGGCAGCCCAGCAGGTCCTGGCTCTCCCCAGAAGCCCCTGGGGAAGGCTCTGGGATCCCTGCTCCCATCCTGGCAGCCCAGCAGGTCCAGCCCAGCAGCTCCTGGCTCTCTCCAGGAACTCCTGATGTCCCAGGGAAGGCTCTGGGATCCCTGCTGCTATCCTGGCAGCCCAACAGGTCCTGCAGAGCCAGCCTGGCTCTCCCCAGGAACCCCTCACATCCAGGGAAGGCTCTGGGATCCCTGCTTCCATCCTGGCAGCCCACCAGGTCCAGCCCAGCAGGTCCTGGCTCTCCCCAGGAGTCCCTCACATCCAGGGAAGGCTCTGGGATCCCTGCTCCCATCCTGGCAGCCCAGCAGGTCCAGTCCAGCAGGTCCTGGCTCTCCCCAGGAGCCCCTCACACCCAGGGAAGGCTCCAGGAGCCGTTTCCCAGCCCAGCTCCCTGTGAGGCAGCCACGGGAGCATGGGAAAGGCTCCTCACTGGTATTTCCTGCTCCCTGTGCGATCCCAGAGGCGCTGCCAGCTCTCCTCACCCGGGACAGCCCCAGCTCACCACGCCCCTGCTGACCCTGTCACCTCTCTGTCACCCCCTGACACACAGGACCCCCACCCCAAGCCCCCCAGTGCTCACTCCCAGCTCCTCACAAGAGCTCTGCCTCCCTGATTCCGAGGCAATTCCCAATTTTTCCCTTTCAAATCCAAGGCTGCTGGTGCACAGACACCTCAGAGCCTGATGAGGAACAGACTGAGCAGGGAGAGTTCAGCTCCTGGGTGCAAACAGCCACCCCCACAATAATAATCCCTGCATTAGTCAAGATCCCTGATGGTAATCTTAATTTTGTTGACTATCCTGTATTTAGTGGGAGACAGAGCACAAAAAACCAAAGCCTTCTACAGCTGGCAGAAATTCATAAGGGAAAAAAAATGTTCCCAGTTGCTTATTTATTATGGCTGCAGTACCTCAGAGAGCCTGGGGCTCACTCACTGTCAATGCTGGGATCTCTCTGACGTGTTCCTAGCAGGGAACAGCCAGAAGGGATGCACACAGCAGGAGGAATCCCCTGCTCCTGCAGGCTTTCCCCTCTTTGAGCCAAGGTTTGTAGCCCTGAAGGATCCCTGTCCCCCAGCAGAGCCACCCTGGGTCTGCTGCTGCTTCTGATGGGCACAAGGTCCATCCCTCCATGTTCACCTCAGACCCCTCAGCTGCTGGGATCAAACCCTTCCACGCCCTGATTTTGCTTCTCTAATCCAAATTCTCAGCCAATAACCCCCTTCCTTTTACCCTCTTTAAATGGAGTACAACTGTGGCTCTCACTCCTCCTCCCAGCATCACCCAGCACTGCTGCCCAGCCCAGCCCTGCCTCTCACTCAGCTCCAGCACTGATTTTAGAGGCTTTCACTGTGCTTGCACCAAATCCCAGCACCTCTGGGCTACAGGAGAAACTTCCCAGCAGGAATCTGCTGTGCCTTTCCACAGCTATAAATTAGGTCTCCAGAGCAAGACTTTTTTTAGGGAAATGAGGCTCATAACCTGGGCTCTGATACGTAAAAGATACAAGAGTTTGTGGTAGAGAATAAAAATCCAGCTAGGATGTGAATACTCAGGCAAAAGGAGTTAGCAATGCAGGATTTAGCCCAAAACCCTTCCCCAAAATAGAGGTGGGAGCAGGAGATGTGTAAGGCCAATTCCAGTCAGTTGGGAGGGGTGCAGTGGGAAGAGATCTTGATTTGACAAACCAGGTGGATTTCACATGTGAAACTCCAGAGCTGCTCAAAACCAGAGCTCAGCAAGACCCAACTTCTGACTTTCAGCTTTAGGACAACTGAGACATTTCTGTGAGACACTCAATGTTTAGGTTTATAACAAGAGACAGGGGAGTTATTCCAGCTTTCCCTACATGGGGATTATGCCTAAATCATCAAATGATGACTGTCAAATCACCAATTCCTGCCCTTCCCCAAGGCTGCCCTCACCAGATCCATCAGCACTGCCTGAGTGCACTCCTGGAGCTACCAGGATCCCATCTGTCACACTTTTAAATAATTGTCTGATCATTATGAATTCATTTGCTATTCATTGTGATAATGTTAATCAAGATGAATTAATAGAGTCCTCACACTGTACGTGCTCCCTGGGGACTTCCAGCACCATTTAGAAATTAATTAATGGACCTGTAATTTTTAGTGGTGCTGCCCATGCAATCACCACTAAGGGCAGGCAGGGAGCAGGTACCTGCTCACAGGGTGGCAGAGTTCCAGCATTCCTGCTGCTCTTCCCAGCCCTACACACCTTGTTCTGGGGGGCTGAAAGGGAACTGGGTCAGTGGAAGGCTCTGGATGCAATGCCAGGGGAAGGGGACACTCTGTATTTCACTCATTGAACACACAGGAGAATTCTTGGCTGCTTTTTGGTCATCTGAGTCTCCCATGGCTCAGGTTTTGGATCAGATTTTCCTCATCCCATTACACATCCCCCATGGGATCCAGTATTGCCCAGGGCAGTGCCAAGCGCCATTCCTGCCCTGGATGCCTCAATCTCTGCATTCCATGGTCTGCTGGGGCAGGAACATTTGTTCTGAGCACCGAAGGGTTAAGCTCAGCAGAGCCAAGGAGGTCCCCTGGGTGCCCTGGCAATCCCCCCACACCTCCAGCACAGACAGCTGTGACACTTGGTGGTTTTGGTCCTCGGGTAACCCCATAAACTGAGCGTGGCAGGGTTTGCCCAACACTCAGAGCAGCTCCAGCACTGCCCCGTTTATTCCACACTCCAGACAGCCCTAAGTGCTCTTCAAAGGCTCCCAGGCTGGAGCTGTGGGCCAGGGCCAGAGCAGGGCTGGCTTTATCAGCCTGTCAGGGAGGCAAGTGTGGCTCTGAAGATGTAAGGGGAGAAAGCAGCACAGAACTGGGGTCACTCTCACGTCCTGTCTGCTAAAAGCCTGCTCTGCCAGCTAGATTAGAACAGACACAGTCAGCATTTCAAAAGATCATATAAAAGAGGCACTGCCGGGGAAGTTTAGATCCTAAATTTAAATTCCACTAAGGAAGAGCTATCTTAAAGAGACCAAACTGCTTTCCTCTTCCCAATGAGACAAAAAATGCAGCGCTGGTGTAGGTGCTGAGGTGCTGGATACCCGGGGAAGTTCATCCCAGGAGGTGTCCCAGGCCAGGCTGGAGTTGAAAGTGTCCCTACCTGTGGGAACCCAGAACATCCCTCTGGCAGTCCAGGATGGCCAGGACCCCTGCCAGGGGGCTCAGAAGCCCTGGCATGGAGCCCAAAACATCTGTGGTTTTGGTTATGACCCGTGGAGCAAATTACCAACCTTACATGTAGATCAGCAAGCCACAACAGTTTAGGTAGAATATTAGTGAAGTTATCACAGGGTGGAAAAGTAGATTATTTTGGGGTTTTTGGTATGGGGGTTCAGGAGGCAAGATGGAGGGAACTGGGTGTGTCCAGCCTTTCTCCTTCTCCTTCTTGGCCTCCATCTTCTGCTGTGATGGTGGCACTTTTGGATTGGTTTAAAGTAGAAGCTCACTGTCTAACATAGGTGATAGGTACTGGGAAGTAATTGCAAACATTGTACACGTAGTTTTTAGTACAAAGACATAACATTGCCCCGAAGGCAGGCAGAGTGCCTGAACTATCCTGCTGGATGGACCTCGGCAGGGCAGGAGAAAATTTTTTATAGATAAGAAACAATAAACAACCATGAGACTGAGAAATGAAGAGCCCTGACTGCTTCTTCAAGCGCCGGGTTGGGAAAAGAGACTTTCTAACTTTTCTCAGGGTCACTCTGACAAGCTAGAGCTCCCAACACCCACCCATCACCTCCACACTGCTCTGGCACTCCCAGGGAATGGAGGCTCTGGAAGAAGAGGCTCTGGAGGCCACAAGAGGCTCTGGTTGAGGCGCAAAACCAAACCACAAACGTGAATTTCGTCACCAGCGCAACAACACCCCCCGGGCAAGGCTGCCACCACCTCTTGGTGCCCTCTAAACCCCCTGCAGCCCCCTGGCCAGGCTGGCCTTACCTTCTCTCTTCATGCCCATGGCCAGACACTTCTGGTAGCGGCAGTACTGGCAGCGGTTGCGCTGGCGCTTGTCGATCAGGCAGTCCTTGTTGTCCCGGCACGTGTAGGTCAGGTCCTTCCGCACCGTGCGCTTGAAGAAGCCTTTGCAGCCCTCACAGCTGTAAACCCCGTAATGTTTACCTGGGGGAGGGAGAAAAATCAAGTTTAGAGGCGGCCCCAGATCCTTTCTTGGCCTGCAGATCTTCCCAGGGACTCTCCCAGCTGAGTTTTGGGGGGAGCAGAGGTTTCTTGGAGGTGGAAAGTGGTGGCTTCTCTTCCACAAAATCAGGATGCCATCCATGGGCCACATCCTGCCTTCCATCCAGGAAAAGACATTTCTGGGCCATACAGCAGGTGTTGGGGCAGTGCAGAACATTTGTTTTGATCATTATGAATGTTCTGACCAATATGAATTCATTTTGATAATGTTAATCAAGATGAATTAATAGAGTCCCTGGGGACTTCCACCACCATTCAGAAATTAATTAATGCACCTGTACAGGGGCATCCCTCTGTACCCCTGTGAGCTCTCTGAACCCCCCACAGCAGACACACAACCCAGCCTGCTCTGTATCACGTTCCAGCCTCGATCCCAAGAGGGGTCCCAAAGGGCTCACAAACCAGACAACCAGAGCTCTCCTAGAGCAGGGAGCTTTGAGAAAAGCAGAATAAAGGGAATTAGCCCGTCTTTATCTCCCAGGCATGGAGGAACTCCATGTCAAGAGCACCTTTTCATGTGGCACTGAGTGACAGCACCAGTGAGGATCCAAGGATGGGGAGAGGGAGGGCACCCCCTGATGTTTGCCATAGGGTGAGGATGGGACCCCATCCCTGAACAGGGCCCTGGGGTCTCCTGGCTCGGCTCTTCATCCCCTGCTGGGAGGCACAGGCAGGTGCTGTTCCTTTGAGAGAGCACCCAAAGGTGCTGCCAGGAGCCAATGCCAACCCTCTGCCACACCCCGAGCCCCCTGCCCTGAGCCCCTGCCAGCCTCACCCGAAGATCTGTCCCCGCAGATGGCACATATGTGCTTGGTGAAGGAGGCCATCGTTCCTGAGGGATGTGCTGGCACTTTGAGGACTCCATTGAGCCCCAGGGGTGGCTTGATGTCTTCTGTGCTGGTGACGGAGTTCATGGGCGAGTTGAGCTGTGGAGGGACAAGCACAGGGCTCAGCTGGCACTGGGGACATGGGGACACGGGGCTGTCACACACAGGACAGGACAGGACACAATGCCAGTGGGCACCAGCACTGCTGAACCGAGAGGATTTGGGCACACAAAGGCACAGCACTCACCCGGCCTGGCACAGGAGCTGGGTGGCTCTGAGCTGGCAGCAGGGTGACACAGGGGGCAGGACATGGCCAGCCTCCCAAGCACTGTGCAGGGCTGACCCTGCCCGTGCAAGGAGGATGTTTTTCCATGATTTAACTGGGAAGCAAGCTCCTCCTGCACTGCCCCAGCACAGCCCCCACAGCCAGGGCTCTGCAGCCACCCCAGCTTGACACCAGCAAGGGACACAGGCAGGAAGATCTGCAGTGGTGGCTGGTGGGAGAGAGCCCTTGCATGGATGATGAAGGCCAGGACACTCTTGTTTAGCTCTGCAGTTTATAGAGATCCCTTCAGCATTATCTCGCCAAAGGAAAGCTCCATGGCAAATAAACACACCCCAGCTGCAACAGGGCCTGGAATTCCAGAGCTGGAGTGGGTGGGACATGTCCCTGCAACTCCCAGATGTCTGTCCTTCCTTCCCCTGGGCCCCAGCAAGGAGAGAATTGGGTGGAACTGCCACCATGGCATTGCTGTGGAGTGAAGGGTTCCTGGGCAGAATCCCCACTGGGCTGTTACACACATGTGCGCAAAGAGAAACTGAGGCACAGAGCTGTAGGATTGACCCATCTCAGTAAGGGACAAGCTCACCCCATCCAGGAGGCTCTGGGAGTGATGGGGACCTGGACTTGGTCAGCTCTGGAGCTCAGCAGAGCTGGCTGGGAGCACTGGGGGTGTCCCCAAGGGAATCAGCCTGTCCCAGAGCCACCATCCCAGCCACCCTCCAAGCCCAGGATGGATTCACACGCCTGTGCCTCAGTCTGTTGCCTTTCTCTACTCTAATAGAGATCCCCAGCAATTGCACTTGTTCACAAATTAATTCAGGGAAGTCCCAGGGCTTGTGATCTGTCAATTAGAGCAGCACAGCCTCTCCTCTGGCTTTCAAGTCTCCAGGCTGGTGGGGAATATTTGGCAGGCAGATGACTGGCAGCCACACAGCAGAGCCAGGTAAACCCACCCTGGAGAAATGGGATGGATGTGCCTCCCTCTGCCTGTGCCAGCTGATGAATCAAAGGCAGCTGGGAGCTGGTGCCACCCAGGGATGCACTCCTGGCTTCAGCTGCTGTTTGACAGAGCAGAGAGGGCAGGGAGGAGCAGGTTCCAGGCAGGAGCATCTCTTTTTGAGTGCCACATGATCTCTGTGCTCCCCTGGCAGCAGGGGTGGCCAGGTCACCAGGAATTCCTCCCAGAGCCCTTTCTGGAAAGTGGAGCCAGTTCCCAGGGCAGCTGGTGGAGATGGCTCGTGGCACACTGTGGGAGCCTGCCCAGAGCCCACACCTGCCTGATGAAGACAAAACCCTTCACCACCATCTCCCCCAGCCCCAGCAGCCCACAGAGCCCACCTGAGCAGCCCCCCAAAACCACTGAGGGGATGATGGGCAGAGCAAACCCCACACAGGAGGGTGGGGGGTCTCACCAACATCCTCAGCTTGGAGAATCAGCTGCTCAGAGCTGAGTCAGCCCCGGGCTGGGGAGGGGAAAATCATCAGTTCCTCTCCCAGCACTGGCTCCAAAGCTCAGCAGAGCCAGCCCGGGGTTCCCACACTGCTCTGGCGCCTGCCCCGGGAGCACGTGCAGGACAGAGGAGGGGACAGCAGCCCCTGGCCCTGGCACAGCATTGCTGCTCTGGGACAGCACGGCTCCAGCTCAGCAACGAGCCCAGACAGGGCAGGAACCAGGGCTGGCTCTGCTTCCCCAGTGACACCAGCACCTCTGGGCTCCTTCCCTCCCTCTCCAGCTCATGGCACCCAGCACCGAATCCTGGCCCTCCTGGCAAGCAGAGCTTTATTCCTCCTCCTCCTCCCATCCCCCCAGCCACCCCAGCCCTTCCCCAGTCCCCCAGGCACCCTTACAAAGAGCATTGTGCAAAGGCAGACGATCTAATCCCACGTCTGATCTCTCCCCACTGGCCCCGGGCATCCCGAGCTGCTGCCAGCGCTGCCTGGGGCGGCTGCTCCACACAGCCCTGCATGGAAAATCCTCCCCTCGCAGCTCCTGCTGAAAACCCTGCACTGTCTTCCCTGTTTTCCCCTCATTTTTAGGTAAAAGGGTTGAAGCAGTGTGTAAATCCCAGAGCTGCAGGGTCTGGCCCTCATCCCTGGGCCAGCTCAGCAACAGCATCCCCTGCCATGGATGCTGGGGTCCCGTGGCAGGATCACTGATTTTGGGGCTGTGTTTGCAAGCCCTCCAAGATCCTGGCATCCTGGGATCTTACAGGGTTTGCAAATTCCCAGTGCTGGAGGGAGGGCACCGGGAGCATCCAAGGGCTGCAGGGTCCTCCCCTCTGCAGAACCAGATGGGGTGGGGTGATCCCCCTGTTTTTGGGGAGCCCGGCAGCTCCTTCCCACCCCGGTGGGGCTGGGATGGAGGGGAGCCACCCTGGGGACCTCGCACACGGCGTGCCCTTCTGCTCCGCTGCCTCTCCAGAGGCGACGAGGCGTGGCCTGATGGCAAGTGGCATCTGCCATCTGATGCAAAGCACCTTCCATCAGTGCCATCCCTGCCCGGCCACGGGGGCCACACGCCTCATTACCCCTGCGCCGGGCCAGGGGGGCTGCGCTGCCCCCCGAGCAGCATCGGCCTCGCTGCTGCCCCCTCCTCCTCCTCCTCCTCCTTGACCTTCTCCTCCTCCTCCCCCCTGCACTCTGCCGGCCCAGGTAGGCGCCTCTGCCTGCTGCAGGGACAGGGACAGGGACCTAATGTGGCCAGACAGGGAACAGATGGCAGGAGCCATTAGGCTGAGGACCTCCCAAGTGTCACCTTGAGGAAAAACGCTTCAGACAAGTCCCTGAACAAAGGACGGGTGCTCAGGGGGCTGGAGACAAGGGCTGGAGCCACCAGAGCTGGAGACACAAGGACTGGAGCCACCAGGGCTGGAAACACCTGGGCTGGAGCCACCAGGGCTGGAAACACCTGGGCTGGAGCCATGAAGGGCTGGCACTGCCAGGGTTGGTGCCACCAGGGCTAGAGCCATCAGGCTTGGAGCCATCAGAGCTGGAGCCACAAGGACTGGAGCCACCAGGGATAGAGCCATGAAGGGCTGGAGCCACCAGAGTTGGAGTCAACAAGGGCTGGAGCCACCAGGGTTGGAGTCACCAAGAGCTGGAGCCACCAAAAGCTGGAGCCATCAGGGTTGGGGCCATCAGGGTTGGAGCCACCAGAGTTGGAGCCACCAAGGCTGGAGCCACCAAGGCTGGAGCCACCAAGAGCTGGAGCCACCAGGGTTGGAGTCAACAAGGGCTGGAGCCATAAAGGCTGGGGCCATCAGGGTTGGAGCCACCAAGGGCTAGAACTACAAGGACTGGAGCCACCAGGGCTGGAGTAAACAAGGGCTGGAGCCACCAGGGTTGGAGTCACCAAGAGCTGGAGCCACCAAGAGCTGGAGCCATCAGGGTTGGGGCCATCAAGGTTGGACCCACCAGGGTTGGAGCCACCAAGGGCTAGAACTACAAGGACTGGAGCCACCAGGGCTGGAGTCAACAAGGGCTGGAGCCATCAAGGCTGGGGCCATCAGGGTTGGAGCCACCAAGGGCTAGAACTACAAGGGCTGGAGCCATCAGGACTGGAGCCACCAGGGCTGGAGCCACCAGGGCTGGAGTCAACAAGGGTTGGAGCCACCAGGGCTGGAGCCAGCGCGCTCCCAGCCCCATCCCACCACACTCTCACTTCCCCTTCTGCCCTGGAGCTCTGCTTCGTTTCAGTTCCCCGCTGGCCGCTCCCAAACTGCCCCTCACCATCGCCCCTTCCCCGCCGCCTCCCCGGCTTGTGGCTCCCCCCAGGCTTGCCTCACATCCCCCTTCCCACTCCTTCCCCACCATTTTGGCTCTGGGGCTGCTGATTTTGCTCTGGCTGCCCGTTCCCAGGCGCAGTTTCAGTTCCTCTTCCCCTGGCCCTGGGCTGGGAGGGACGTGTCCACCCTGCTGCTGTCCCTCAGTGGGAAGCAGGTCCCTGCACATCTGAGGGGGTCACAGGCTGAGTCCTGCATGGGAGAAGCTCATCAAGAGGCAAATTTTATTTCTCTCTGGCCAGCACAGGGATGCTGGACCCTTCGGAAGCTGCCTGTGGGTCCTCAGAGATAGCAGTAACGTAGTAAAATAGCCCCACGTAGTAAAATAGTCCCACGTAGTAAAAAGCTCTGTTATCCCTGAGAATTAAATCAGGCCAATATTTAAAAATAAAGGCGCTGGCAGGTGCTTGAGTCCCAGAGAGGGCCTGGAATAAATAAACCTGCAGCCAGTGGCAGGTGGTGGCCAATTCCTTAATCTGCCCTTTTACTAAACATATCCCGTGCGAGCAGCCAGCAACAGGTGGCAGGGGCTGGCCAGCACCCCAATCTGGCTATTTTTAAAAAGAGCTTATCTCACCCTGCTTGGAGGGGTTTTTACATAATCTTTAGCCACCGAAGGCCACTCCTCGCCCTGTGAGCAGGCAGAGGAGCCCTGGGTTTGTTCAAGTGACAGGGTAAGGGGAAACGGCCTCAAATTGTGCCAGCAGAGGTTGAGATTGGCTGTTTGGGGTAATTTCTTCACTGAAAGGGTTGTCAGGGAAGTGGTGCAACCACCATCCCTGGAAGTGTTAAAGGTGTGTGGGTGTGACACTCGGGGACACAGGTTTGTGGTGGGACTTGGATGATCTTAGAGGGTTTCTCCAACCAAAACAATTCCATGATTCTGTGGGGAACATGGGCTGGCCCTGGAGGGGATGTGCTGCTTCCCAAGAAGAAGAAAATCCCAGACAGTCCTAGGGTGGCTCTGGCTCCTGCCACAGCTACACCAGCCCCCAGGTGTGGTCACTACTCCCCTTCCACCCCAATCCTGGGGAAAACAGCTGATGGCCAGCTGTGTTCCAGCTGTGCTGGTCCCTCACAGCCCACCCAGAGCAGCCCCCCAAAGGAGCAGGATGCCTCCAGCTTAGCTTCCCCCTTGTGCTTCTGCTTTTTGCCTCTCCTTGGTGCCTGTCTGCATGAGGAACCCCCAGAGGTGGCTCCTCCTTGCCGAAACAGGCCGCAGTGACCCCTCAGCACTGTCCCCAAAGAGGTGGCAGTGTCCCCTCAGCACCATCCCCAAACAGGCTGCAGTGACCCCTCAGCAGTGATCCCTCGGCAGTGTCCCCAAAGAGGTGGCAGTGACCACTCCGCACTGTCCCCAAACAGGCCGCAGTGACCCCTCAGCACCGTCCCCAAAGAGGCCACAGTGACCCCTCAGCATTGTCCCCAAAGAGGCCACAGTGACCCCTCAGCACCGTCCCCAAAGAGGCCACAGTGACCCCTCAGCATTGTCCCCAAAGAGGCCACAGTGACCCCTCAGCACCGTCCCCAAACAGGCCGCAGTGTCCCCAAAGAGGCCGCAGTGTCCTCTCAGCAGTGTCCTCTCAGCAGTGTCCCCTCAGCAGTGTCCCCTCAGCACCGTCCCCAAACAGGCCGCCGTGACCCCTCAGCAGTGATCCCTCAGCAGTGTCCCCTCAGCACTGTCCCCAAACAGGCCGCAGTGTCCCCAAACAGGCCGCAGTGTCCCCTCAGCAGTGTCCCCTTACCTGCGGGCTGCTGGTGCCGAAGCCCAGGCTGGGCGTGGAGGGGACAGACATCGAGTGCGGCCCCATGGGGGAGCTGATGACGGAGAAGGGGGGGCCCATGCCATTGATGGGCGAGCTCAGGGTGCTGATGGGCGAGTGCAGCTGGCCCGGCGAGCCCAGCGAGGAGCCGATGCCCGGCCCGATGGACGGGTGCAAGGACGGCGTGGCCATGGGCCCCCGGCTCGTGGGGGAGTTCAGGGACGTGGAATTCACCTGGTTGGAGAAATCTGCAAGAGAAGGAGGACAGGGAAGGGGTTCAGTCATCCATATGGGACAGAGCCCCGAGCTGCAGTTCCCTGTTCCTCCCTCAAAATTCCCAGCGTACTCCATCTTTCCAAACCACCTTCTGGAGTATCCATGCAGGCATGAAGGCACCCATGTGGGACAGAGCCCTGAGCCGCAGCTCCCTGTTCTTCCCCCAGAGTTTCCAGTGCAGCTTCATCTTTCCAAACCACCTTCTTCTGGAGTATGAAGGTGATTTGGAAAGATGGAGCTCTTCTGTAGGCATGAAGGCACCCATGTGGGACAAACCTTGAGCCACAACCCACTCTTCCTTCCCCAAAGTTCCCAGTGCAGCTCCATCTTTCCAAACCACCTTCTGGAGTATCCATGCAGGCATGAAGGCACCCATGTGGTTCACAACCCTGAGCTGCAGCTCTCTGTTCCTGCCCCAAAATTGCTAGTGCAGCTCCATCTTTCCAAACCAGGCACCCATGTGGGACACAGCCCTGAGCCACAGTTCCCAGTTTCTCCCACAAAGTTCCCAGTGCAGCTCCATCTTTCCAAACCACCTTCCTCTGGAGTATCTATGCAAGCATGAAGGCATCCATGTGGGACACAGCCCTGAGCCTCCCCCAAAATTCCCAGTGCAGCTCCATCTTTCCAAACCACCTTCTTCTGGAGTATCCATGCACGCATTAAGAGCATTTCCACCCCGTTAAGAGCATTTCCACCCCGTTAAGAGCATTTCCACCTCAAGCCAGGCATCAGTGCCCTCCTCCACCTCCCTGGCAGAGCTCTAAGCTCTGCCAGGTGTTGGATTTGCAGGGAATGCCCCAGATGAAGGCAGGAATGATGCATTTGACTCCAGGTTCTCAGAAGGCTAATTTATTTCTTTATAATATTGTATTAAAGAATACTGTACTACGCTATGCTAAAGAATACCAAAAAGATAGTTACTAAATACTAAAAAGCTAATAATAAAATAAATAATAATAAAAAAAATAAAACCTCATTACTCTTTCTAGAGTCTTGACACAGCTTGGCCCTGATTGACCAACGAGTCAAAACAACTCACACCAGAATCCAATGAAACAATTACTTGTGAGTAAACAATCTCCAAACACATTCTACATAAGCAAAACAACAACAAAAAAACAAGCAAATGAAGTAAGAATTGCTTTCCTCTTCTCAGAAGCTTCTCAGGAGAAAAACCCTGAGCAAAGAGAGTTTTTTATGAGAATGTGGCTGCTCCAGCTACAGGATAATTTGGATTTATCACTGAGGAACAGTGAGAGCAGCACCCACAGGTGGAGGTGGCTCAGTCTGTGCAGCACACAGTGAGTCCATCCACGGGGAACACTGTGTGTCCAGAGGCTGGATTTGAGGATTTTGGAGGTTTTTTCCAACCTGAATGTCTCTGTGATTCTGGAATCAGCAGGAGCAGCTCTGCAGGCAGCAGGACAGGCTGTGTCTGCCTGTCCCAGGGGAGCAGAGCAGGGGGGCGGGAAGGGGGGCTTATAAATAGACTCCAGTTCTCCCAAGAGGAGACATGGAGCCATTCCTGGCACATTTCCTCCTCATCCTGTCACGCTGCTTGCAAAACAATCCCCAGCGAGGAAGGGGCTGGCTCAGGCCCCCAGGGAGGGGCAGCGGAAGGCGGCGAGGAAGGAGGGGGGCAGCACGGGCAGGGCTCCCCCAAAACCCAGCCAGACCCCCCAGCTCACACCAGGGACACCCAGAGACAGGGACACACCAGCACGGCCACTTGGGTGTTCACGGTGGGTCTGCTGTGGCTGCAGACCCCAAAGGGAGCTAAAAATTCTGTCCTGAGTCATCTGCATCCGTCAGGACAAGCTGTGTCCCCGGGATTTTGGAGCAATTAGCACATGGGAAACACTGAACCCAGAGCAGCCCAGCCTCAGCAACCATCCCTGGAGATCCCTGAATCTGGTGGTGGGGAAACCCCAGCAGGAGGAAGAGGAGGTTCAGCAAGGCAGCGATGCTGCTCTCGCAAAGATGTGGAACCAGCATCCCCCTGCTGCTTCCACAGTCCCATCACCGGCAGCAGAGCACAGTCCTCCCTTAGAAAAGGAAGAATATTTAGAATTTTTTCTATTTATATTTACAGAATATATCGATATATTCTATATTTCTATGTATATTTAGAGAATATTTAAGGAATATTTATAATATAATAATATTTACTTCTATTTATAATGATATAATTATAATACTCTATTTAATATAATATATATTTAGAATTTTTTCTATTTCTATTTAGAGAATATATCTATATAGTCTATATTTCTATCAATATTTAGAGATATGTAAGGAATATTTATTTTTAATATTTACTTATATTTATAATAATATAACAACTATAATAATAATCTACCTAATATAATAAGATATTTATAATAATATTTATTTATAAATATTCTTTAACTATTTAAAGAATATTTCAGGCAGGAGAGGTCACGGGAGGGTCACTGGCAACCAGCCCAAGCCAAGCACGTGAGGAGCTGGCACCTCTCCCAAAATCCCAATTCCTGGGCACCTCAGGAGCTCCCTGCACATCCCATGTCACCACACCAGCACCCCTGACCCACCCTGCTCCCACATTCCTGTGATCCCAGCACCCAGCAAGGAACTGGGAGGCAAAAACAGAAAAGGGAGGAGAGGGATAATGGTGGGTGGATGGAGCTGTGGGAAGGCACAGCCACATTTGGGGGTGTTTGCACCCAAACCCCTCGGCCACACACTGGGAAATGTGAACCAGGACTTCTGCAGAGCATCGGGACAAAAAAGTTCCAAGCAACTTCTTGGACACTGGGAGGTTTCCACTCCCAGCTCCAAAACCCCGCTGGGAGAGCAGCAGCAATGGGAAACATTTATATTCAGCAAGCAAATATGGTTTTTTAAACTCAGCAAAATCAACAGTGCACTTGAGGCAACTCAGCCCAGATGCTGCCAGTCCCTGGCTGGAGGGAATTGGAGTTTGGGGCAAATATTTGAGGTGGAGGGATGGGCATCAGGAGTGGGATATGAGGAGCCTGCCCTCTTCCCCACCACGAGTACCCTAAAGGACCCTGACTGCAAAAAGAATGCTGCAAAAAAGATAAGGATTTCAAAAAGAAAGAAGCCTAGATTGAGGAAATATCCTTAACAGACACAAATAAATTCCCAAACTGATGAGCACCACTTGGACTGCAGCAAACAGAGGAGGCATTTCCCCAAAGGCATTTTCAGCTCAAGCATTGTGAGACTGTTCCTTCTCCTCGAGGAGTTCTGCCATTTAAAGCTGCTGTGTGTGACTATCTCTTTGACCAAAATAAACTCTGTGCCTGTTTCTAAATTAAAGAAAAAAACAGCAAAAAAAAAAAAAAAAGTTCTGAAAGCATTTCCCCTCTGTCACACCCCTCAAGTGCAGCTATTTTCTGTGTGTGTCCTTTGTTTCAGCACAAGGACCTCTGTCTCTCCCCGAAGATGCCCCATGGCAGTTGGGAGATCAGAAACCAGAGCTCGTCAGCAGCTGGAGAATTTGCAGTGAAGCTCTTTTTCTTCCTCCAAACTACGAGCCTGCCAGCCACGGAGTTTGGATGGGAATTTTTTTCCCAAGGAAAATGACATTTAGGGCAGGGCCACATGATCCATGTGCAAGGGATGGCTGCAAGAGCTCTGGGAGTGTTCCCATACCAGCAATCATCCCCTGGCCACCAGAGCCAGCCTGAGTGTTGTGTTTCTGGTGCTCATCCCTTTCCCCTGCCTTTCCAAGATCCTTTGGGATGGATTCCCACCTCACAGAGCTTTGCAGCAGCCCCAAAACCAGACAAAAACTGATGCCAAAGCTGGGAACAGATCCTGGCAGTTCCAAAATCCAGGGTGGCATCTCAACTGCTGCATCACCCTTCCCCTCAGACAGAACTCTTTTGGCATTACCATAATCATAATATTAGAACAAGAATATTATTGATCATTTTCAATAATAAAAAAAAATCTTCATAAAATATTGGTGCCCAACACCCATGAGCAGCTCCACTGCTGTTTTCCACCCCCTTGGCATTCAGCACAAGGCTCCAGCTTGGACCAGCCAACACTCACGGCTGGATGCACCCCAGATGGGCAGGTCAGACCCTCCAGGAACACTCCAAATGCCACCAGCCCTTGGTACCCTTCCCTGTGGCATTTTGTCACCCAGTGTCACTCCAAGTGCTGCTGCCTGGCCAGGGCACGTCTGCAGCAGCTGAAGCAGCTCCTGCTGATCCAGCACTATCACCAAGGGCTGGGATTTTAACATTTCTAGACCACAACACGTCCCAGAGCAGAACAATTCCAACGTGCAGAGGCGCTTTTTTTTTCCCAGGATAGGTCATTTGTACTGGAATAAAGTGTACCAGCATAAGCTTTCACCAGAATAATCTTCATTTATGCCTAAGAGGCTTTGCCAGTAAAACTACAGTGACCTAGCTCTGCTGGAAAACCTTTTCTGGCATATCCTGGGAGTTTACTCAGCAGCTCAGCACTCGGATCTGAGAGAGGGGAAGTTAAAAAAAAACATATTTCAAGGCACATACAGACTCCCTGAGCTGTTTTCTGCAGCTGAAGAGAGCTGCCCACCTAGGATAAAACCAGAGCCACTTCATTGGGATCAGAGGGGTTTGCAGCAGGTCAGAGGGGGCTCTTTGAGGAGAAGAACCACTGTAGGACCAACCCAGGAGCCTGTCCCTGGCACCAGCTGAGATTTGGAAAGCCACTCACACCCTGCTGCTTCTGCTTCTCTTTTTTTTTCCCCTCAGCACCTCTTCCTCCTTAATCAGAAGGCGAATCAACCCTGGGTATTAAGCAGGAAGAAATTCTAAATTTGGGTTGCCACTCCCTTCCTTAAGTCAGCTCTTGGTGTCAGGGCCAGGCTGGGAGGGGAGCAGGACGAGCAGCATGGATCAGCCTCCTGCCAGCATCCTCCTCCTTCTCCTCCTGGGCTCTCCAGCATCACTTTGGGGTGCCCAGGTTGCAAATCCTCACCCCCAAATGCACGTGGAGCAGGAGAAGGCAGAGCCCCACCTTCCTCTACACCAAAATGAACCCAGCAGTGCAAATCTGTGTCCTTTTGCTTTCATTCCTCAAAAGCAGCTTGGGAATCTCTCGTGATTTCCTGAAAAGGAACCTCAAATAATGCAGGTTTCCCTTTGCTTTGCTCTCACCTGCCCCACAGCAAAGCAGGGGATGATAAAAAACAGGAGGATCTGGGCAGGACAGTGGTTTTCATGGGAAAATTGCCATGGTAATGCTGTGACCACAAGAGGTCAGGTCCTCACTTTTGTCCTGATCACCAACTCGGGGATGAATTTAAATAGCCCCTGGCCTGCAATCTTGAGTAAGTCTGCTCTCAGTTTATAGCAGCACAGCTGAGAAGGAGAGAGGATGGAGCAAGAGCTGCCTGCTCCCCTCCCAGCAGCGGCTGCTGCCATGGACACAGCAGTGCCTGACTTGGGAACACTGACCTGAGTGTGCAGGGTGGTTCTTATCCCAAAAACTCACCCATGGAACCAAAAAACAAGCAGCATCTTGTGGCAAATCCATGCAAATTCAACTACATTTAAAGCACTTTGCCCAGTGAGGACAGGCAGCTGATCCTCTCAAAGCACCTGGGTTCTGAGCACACAGGGAATCCCTGGGAATGGATCCCACGCTCTCAGAAGATGCAGCTGTGTTTCAGCCATAAATCCCTCCTGAGTATCTTTTCCACAGCTACAGGCAAAGGGATGTAGGACCATGGGAATGCAGCATGGTCAAAAGTGTTGAGTAGCTCTGATTTCAGCAAAAAGTAACTGGAATTGTTTTTTCTTTTTATATTTCTGGACTTGAGTACAAAGACAAACCTGAGAACATCCCTCTGAGACCCCCCAAGCCCCCCAAGCACACAGAAATCTGTCTTTTTGCAGGCATTTCAAAACCACCATGTGCAGTTTCTCTTTGGGAACCCGCTCTGAGATTTGGGAGAGTTTCCCCAGCCACACTCAGAATCTTCCTCAGGTGATGCTGTGGTGGTCCAAGCTGCTCAGGGACAGTGAGAAACTCAAGTTTTCAGCTGCAATCTGCACAGGGTGGGTTCCTCTTCCCAGCAGGTTTCACTTTGGTCAAACTAAAACCTCAAAGCCACAGAGCTTCTCACCTCTGGCTCTGCTCTCTCCCCAAACTCTTCCTGCAGCCCCTCTGCTGAACCCAGCCAGCAGCAGAGGTGCTTTTTGGGGTTTCAGTGCAGCAGCAAGGCTTTTCCTTGGCTGCAGGAATCCCACAGCATCCCTCCCATTGGAGCTGCCTCCTGCCAGCATTTCACCTGCAGCTCGCCCTGGGGAGCTTTTCCACTGTGCTCTGCACGCCAGAATTCCTGCTCAGCACCCAGGAAACCTCTGCTCTCTTCCCACAAGGAGAAGTGCAAAATCATCCCACTGCTGAGCCACAGGGGCTCCTCCAAGAGGGACCCACCCCAAACCTCACAGCAGCATCCCTGTCCCACAGCTGGGTCACCTCTGCAGCTCCAACACCTCTTCTTCCTCTCTGTCCTGTTTGATTTTCTCCACTTTTTGGTAATTTGGGAGACACTCACCCCTAACTCAGCCCATCACCTGCTGCACCCTGGGCGCCCAGGGGTCTGGAGACCCCCCCAGCACAGGATCCACGCCAAAAATGGGATAGCTGCTCCTGATGCTGCACAGCTGCCATGGAGGAGGGGGCACACAGCCCGTGCCAGGGCTCACCAAGTGTGCTCAGCATCAGCACAGGGGCTTCTTTGGGATTTTTTTCCCTTAAAAACCCCATCCCACCCTCTCAGGAGCTTGCTAAAATCACACCCTGCTCCTGGAGCAGTGGCAGAGCTGGAAGCCTGCACCCATCTCCAAGGGGGAAGGATTGAAAAGGGGGAATTTTCCAGAAGCTGCTCTCCCTGGAGGAAACACCACACAGACCCCATCCCAAACCATCTCCGAGGGGGAAGGATTGAAAAGGGGACGCATGAGATGCCTGCCACTGCAGGAAACACCACATAGACCCCATCCCAAACCATCTCCAAGGGGGAAGGATTGAAAAGGGGAATTTTCCAGAAGCTGGAAACACCACACAGACCCCATCCCAAACCATCTCCAAGGGGGAAGGATTGAAAAGGGGAATTTTCCAGAAGCTGGAAACACCACACGGACCCCATCCCAAACCATCTCCAAGGGGGAAGGATCGAAAAGGGAAATTTTCCAGAAGCTGCTCTCCCTGGAGGAAACACCACACGGACCCCATCCCAAACCATCTCCAAGGGGGAAGGATCGAAAAGGGAAATTTTCCAGAAGCTGCTCTCCCTGGAGGAAACACCACACGGACCCCATCCCAAACCATCTCCAAGGGGGAAGGATTGAAAAGGGGGAATTTTCCAGAAGCTGCAAACACCACATGGACCCCATCCCAAACCATCTCCAAGGGGGAAGGATTGAAAAGGGGAATTTTCCAGAAGCTGCTCTCCCTGGAGGAAACACCACACAGACCCCATCCCAAACCATCTCCAAGGGGGAAGGATTGAAAAGGGGAATTTTCCAGAAGCTGGAAACACCACATGGACCCCATCCCAAACCATCTCCAAGGGGGAAGGACTGAAAAGGGGGAATTTTCCAGAAGCTGGAAACACCACACGGACCCCATCCCAAACCATCTCCCCAGCACATGGAGGCCCCCCACCCATTCCCAAGCAGACAGGGGCAGGCAGAGAAGGGAAAGGCAGGCAGGGTGAGGAGCAGGACACACGGGAAGCCCAGGGGGAAGGGGAGCAGGCGGCTCTCCCCCACCCTGGCAGAGCTGGGTGGAGAGTGCAGCCAGGCAAACAAGGATTCTGCTGATAAAGCAAATGTGACTCAATCACACGCTTGTGCAAAGATGTCACAACAGCGCTGAGAAATTACAGGCTCCTATTTCATCCCTCCAGGGCTGGCCCTGCTCGCACAATGCTCTCTGTTCTGCACTCAGAGTGCCCCTCATTTACTGCCTGAGAACCCTCTGCAGGGCCAGCCCATAATGGGGACACTGTAGTGCTGCTCTGCCAGGGCTCCTGGGCTGCCAGGGGGTGCCCGATGAAGGGCTCGACGTGGCAGCTCTGCAGAGCCCTTGGAAGAAGCAGCTCACAGCAGGGCTGTCCCCTCTTGGTGCTTTTGGGGATTGATGCCCCCCAAGCCGGCTCTCTGCCCCAAATCAGAGCTGGGGTTTTCCCCCGGCAAACTCTGCTTGGGGTTGCATCTCTTCCAACTTTTTGGGTGTTCTCATGCACCCTAAAAGGGAGATTTGGGGGGACCAAGGGATAAGGGCTCAGCCACCACTGCTGCAATTGTCCCCTGTCCCCCTTCCCCAAGCACAGGCCATGCTGAGAGGTGACTGGACCTGCTGGCCCCTTTCCGGCCCCCAAACTGCATCAGTGAAGCCAAACTAGCAGGAAATGATGCCAGCCGAGCTCCCTCTGCTCCACAAAAACAGAGGGCTGCTCCCAGGGATTCCTTCCTGATGGGCATCACCATGCTGGGGACGTGGTGATGGTGGCACTTGCCAAAGTCTGCCCATCCTGCCCAGAGAGCTCCTCACCCTCCCTGCAGCCCCTGGCAGCCATCCCAGCCCCCGAAAAGAGCACGGTGAGAGCTCACCACAGTGGTCCCACAGGTTGCTGGAGCTCATCATGGCCTTTTAATTACATTCAATTGCAGTTTTATGGGCTTATGGGCAAATTGGAAGTGATCTGATTGCCCTTGAGGGGGTGCTGGGCTCTGAGCTATGAAAACCCGAGCAGGATCCGGCACGGAGCTTGGGAGCTTTAGGCTCATTCCAGCAGAAAGAGGAGAAGCTTCCACTCACCCTGGAGATTGCCCAGGACATCCCAGTAATGAGCCACACACGTGGCATGGGCTGGGCCCACCAGAGAACCCAGATCAGGCACTGCTCCAGCTCATCCCACCACTGTCCCCAGCACTCGGGGACATCCCCACGCTGGGCTCCAGGATGTGGAGAGCAGACAGGGCTCAGACCTGGAGCAAAGCTCTCCACTCCTGTGGAACCTGCTCCCTTGATCCCCAGAACATCCCCCTGCAAAGCAGGCAGGGCAAGAAGCAGCCCAAAGGATGCTGGGTGCTCTGGGAAACAGGAGTGTCACAGACATGTTTTATGAACAATCCCTTCCTTAGGATTTTTCCTCCTGAGAAGCTGAGAGGCCTCAGGAACAAAATGCAAACAATGGTTATCTGCTGCTGTGGGATGCAACAGGTGCATCTGGGATTGGTCTCATGTGGATGTTTCTAATTAATGGCCAATCACACCCCAGCTGGCTCAGACAGAGAGTCCAAGACAGAGCCTTTGTTATCATTCTTTCTTATTCTATTCTCAGCTTGTCTTCTGATTAAATCATTTCTTCTATTCTTTTAGTATAGTTTGAATATAATATATATCATAAAATAATAAATCAGCCTTCTGAAACATGGAGTCAGATTCTCATCTCTTCCCTCATCCCCGGACCCCTGTGAACACAGTCACACAGGAGCTCCCAAGCCTCAGCTTCCCAGCAGATCTGGGATGAGCCAAATCCTAAAGGCCAAGAGCAGAGCAGCCCAGCAGCTCTGCCAGGCACTGGCTCTGAGATCCACGGGCTACAATGTGTTGCTCATTTGTTAATGAGTCCTGGAGGTGCAGGATGTGCTGCATCCCCCCCCTGCTCTGCAGATTTTGGGGGCTGGCAGGAGGGACAGCAGCTCCCCATCGCCTTCTGCCCACCTGAGCTCAGCACCATCAGCCCACGTGGCTTTGGAGATCCTACAGGATGGGCCAAGCTCCGTGCTCGGGTCTGAGGTGAGAGGAGGAGGAGGAAGAAGACAGCCATGAATTGTGGATCCCTGCCTCTGCCTGGCTCCCAGGAACAGCAGCCCACAAAGCACCAGGCAGGAGGATTATATTACGGTGCTGTGCGTGCACATTAATCCAGATTTGAGATAATTACAGTCATTCACTTGGCATAATGGGCTTTAATTGATCCAGCAGGGCCTGGGCTGGTGCTCACCACCAGTGTGCAGCTGGCAGCCAAGACACCAAAGCTGTGCTGCCACCGACCAGCAAAACCAACACTGCTTACTGGTTTTCCAGAAAACCAGCTGTGGTGGTTTTCCTTAGGGGGTGCTGGAGGATGGCAAGGCCACGTGGACTCTTCCATCTCTCGGTTGTGACCCAGCAAGCCTGGCACGGGCACAGAGGTGTCATCTGGTCAGGAGACATCTCATGAGCATCCAAATGGGATGAGCCAACCCTCCAGAGGGTTTCACTGCTGGGAAATGGGCAAGGGCAGCCCATGGGAAGGCTGTTTTCCAAGTCTCCTTGGAGAAATGCCCACCTCTCAGAACCATGCCTGGTGGGAAGCTGGCCAGCAGATCCCTGAAGGTCCCTTCCCAGCAGCAATAATGGTCACAGAGCTGGAAATGCAGATAGGGAAAAGAACCCAGGGTCCCAAAACTGCCATCCCTTCCCGCCTCAGCTCCTCCTCCACATCTCCACCGATGGCTGGAGAACCCTCTGGAGTGAGCCAGCTCCCTCAGGAACAAACCACCCACTTTGTGACGCTCAGCTGCAGGCCCAGGAGGAAGAAGGAGCCTGAGAAGTGGGTGCTACACAGGAAGGTGCGCGACAAGACAGTGAGGGCAGAGTCAGATCCCCTTCCAAAAAAGCAAGTTCCCTCTAGAAACTAGATGCCATGCACTTTTTTTCCAAGAGGAAGAAGCTGCCTCTGTTTTTATGTGACCTGCTGGGGATCAGCAACAAGTTTTGGGCAGGAGGGGAGGTTTAAGCCCCCTCAGCTCCAGCTGTGTGGCCGGAGGGATAGGCAGGAAGGCTGGGTGGGTTGCTCCCCCTTCCCAAGCCAGGGAGGAGGCTTGGGAAAGCTTTTCCCTCCCTCAGGCAGGCAAGCAGCAAGGGATGGGCTGCCTGCAAGCTGCCTTTGGGTTTAAGTTTCTGGTTGGAGTCCAAAGCTAATTAGGCTGCGCCAAGTCCAATCAGATAGCCTCAGCTAATTGAGCTCGGCACCGACGGGTCAATGTCCAGCAGGGCTCGGCGTTCCAGCAGTTCTGGCAGCCCACAGATAACTGCCAGGGCCTGGGAAGGGGAAGGACCCCTCACAAAAATGTTCTCTTCATGTCCAGGCTGAGAGCTGAGCACGGCTCTGGGTTAACCCCTCAGGCACCGTAAGCATTGTCCAACCCCAGTGTCCAACCCCACAGTCCAACCCCACTGTCCAACTCCAATGTCCAACCCCACTGTCCAACCCCACTGTCCAACCCCAATGTCCAACCCCACAGTCCAACCTCACTGTCCAACCCCACTGTCCAACCCCACTGTCCAACCCCAGTGTCCAACCCCAGTGTCCAACCCCACTGTCCAACCTCACTGTCCAACCCCAATGTCCAACCCCACTGTCCAACCCCAGTGTCCAACCCCAGTGTCCAACCCCAGTGTCCAACCCCAGTGTCCAACCCCACTGTCCAACCCCAGTGTCCAACCCCACTGTCCAACCCCACAGTCCAACCTCACTGTCCAACCCCACTGTCCAACTCCAATGTCCAACCCCAATGTCCAACCCCACAGTCCAACCCCAATGTCCAACTCCACCATCCAACCCCAATGCATGGAGACACCCCAAAGGCAATGCTGGGCAGGGACAAAAGGCACTGAGTGGGGCATGAAATAGGATGACCTGTTTTGGTGTCACCTCTCCTGTTGTCCCCCCAACAGCAGGCACTTGGTGATCCCTATGGCACAGACCACGCAGCGCAGAACCCCCACACCACCCAGCAAGGGCAAACCATGGGAATTCCAGGCTGCTGGAAATGGGACACCAAGGACCCCTGGAGCTGGGTGCTCCCTGCTCTCCACATGGCTCCCAAAGCTAGGTTAGATGTGTCTGCACCTCCAGGCTAGGACAGGGGGGTTTGCCCAAGCTCTGGGAGCCAGCAGGGCTGTGAGATGGGGTCAGCAGCACTTCCAGATGTGCCTGGGCATTGCAGCACTCAGGGGAGGGGGACTGCAGGGCAGCCAAGCACTGAGGAAGATGAGGGACTTTATAGAAGGCTCCAACAAGCCTTTACCTCCGGTGGTTCTCAGCCCTGCCGAGCAGCTCCCCCATCCCCTGAGTTCTAGATTCCAGCCAGGAAAGCAACACCATCCAGCTTCCCAGAAACCACAGAGCTCCTTTTTTCCTCCAGTCCTGCCTGGACTCCCAGGCTGAGCAGCATCCAGGCGGGCAGGAAGATGGCAGCCTGGATCCCTGCTCCGAGAGAATCCCCACACCCACCCCCAGCTGCTGGGGAAGGCTGCTCCTCTCCAGATGACAAATGGATGAGACGTTTCATTAATAAACCCCAGCTTCTCCTCACACTTCTGATTACAATCTCTCTGTTTGGATCCCTGCTCATGTTACACGTTCCTCTCAATTATATATTCCCTTCTCCTTAAATCCCCACTTATCTCCTTTACCACGTAAATCACAGAGTGGGCTCTGGTTTGGTTGGTTTGCTTTTTTTTTTTTTTTTTTTTTTTTGCCTGCCTAACTTTCCCTGCTCCAACAGCATTTAGAAAATAAACAGGAATTTAAACTGCAGAATTTGAGCTCATCTTCCAGCAAACCCATCCAAGGAGGGCAACACTGGTCCTGCTCACTATCACTTGCTTCCAGCCCCACCACGTTCACTTTTATTTATTTTTGGCCCAGCCAAATCCTTACTGGGGCATCTCTGGGAATATTTTCCTCCCCACAAATCCCCTGTTGTAGCTGCAGCAGAACATGAGACACACATTGAAGCCCGGCCTGGCTCTCCCTGCACAGCCCCACATCCCTCTGGCAATTAAGGCAATTGCTTGCATGGAAACCTAATGATATTAGGGAAGTATTTAGTAATTTTTAACTGTTGGGCTGGTGGCTCGGCTCCCTCCCCCTCCCACATTCCAGCAGCACTGGGAAGGAGTTGCAGCACTGGATTCTCCCCTTCTTCCACCACTGCTTTAAAGAGAGAGGAAGAGGAGCAAGGTGGTGGGATGGGCTTGGGTGGTGGCCCTGGAGACCCTGGATGAGCTGGAGAGCCTCCAGCAGTTTGCATGGGATGTCTGGGAATGCCCAGCCCTGGCATGTGGTGGCCTCTTGGTGCCACCAAGATAAAGATGCTCCAAATCCCCTGCCCCAGCTGCCCCCAGGCAAGGCTTCAGCCATCTCTGATGCAAATTCAACACTCCAGCCACAAGGTGTTGGGTGTCCTGGATCTGTCTCCATCCTCCACTCAGGTACACAAAACTTGAGTAGGTGAGAGCACAGCAGAGGCATCACTACACCAAGCCCCACCAAGTACCCAAAAATCACAGTCCCAGGAGCACCTTGGCCCTGTTTGTCCACAGCAGGAGCCCACCACAGATTGAGTTCCACCATGGACTGAGCTCCACTACAGATTGAGCTCCACCATTAACTGAGCTCCACCATGGATTGAATTCCAGCACAGATTGAGCTCCAATATTGATTGAGTTTCACCATGGATTGAATTCCAGCACAGGTTGAGTTCCACCATGGATTCAGCTCCACCATGGATTCAGCTCCACCACGGATTGATTTCCACCATGTATTGAGCTCCACCATAGACTGAATTCCAGCACAGATTGAGCTCCACCATAGATTGAATTCCAGCACAGATTGAGTTCCACCATTAACTGAGCTCCATCATGGATTCAGCTCCACCATGGGCTGAGCTCCACCATGGATTGAGCTCCACCATGGATTGAATTCCAGCACAGATTGAATTCCAGCACAGATTGAGTTCCACCATGGATTGAGCTCCACCATGGATTGAATTCCAGCACAGATTGAATTCCAGCACAGACTGAGCTCCACCATGGATTCAGCTCCACTATGGACTGAGCTCCACCATGGATTGAGCTCTACCATGGATTGAACTCCAGCACAGATTGAGTTCCACCATGGACTGAGCTTCCCCATGAAGACCACCACAGGGCCCTCACACCGGACCATCTCCATGGGCACACCCAGCTCACTCAGGGGCCAGCAGGACCATGAGGCTCCCCCAGCCCAGCCCTGACCCCCAATTCCCCACTGCCAGCCCTGGAAAGGCCGGCGGTGCCTTTAAGAGGCCGGAGGGGAACGTGATGGCCGCTTTTCCGAGGGCCCATTAATTTGCCAGCGTCACATGCTCCGCAGCTGCAGCCTGGCAGTGATTTATACTCCTCTGAAGTTCATCAGAGGGAAAAGTACTTCCCAGGCACAGCCTATCCCCCTTCCCTCCTCTGCTCCTCTCTGCCCGCGTCCAGAGCCTGGTGAAAATCCCGCGGCCCCATCCATCACCCCGAGTGTCACCCCCTGCCCTCGCCACCCAGCCCAGGCACTCCCCTTCTCCCCGGCATCTGCCAGCAAAAGAAAACTTCCTCTGCCTTCCTCGCCTCCGTGACCCACCGATGAGAAAGTCATTAATTAATAAGGGGCAGCACGGCTCCGGCTCCTCTGCGGCCTGCAGAGCCCCCTCCTCCCCATCCCCAGGCCCTGTAGCCAAAATAAACGTCAGGGAGGAGGCGGGCGTCCCCTCCTCCTGCCGTCCTCCGGGGAGGTTCAAAAGTTCAAGATTTTCACATTTCCCTAACGTTATTTCAGGAAATTGCTGGAGAAAGGAAAGCCGGCGCTGCCGAAAAAGCGATCCAATAACACACAGCATCCAGAGGCAGGGCTGGGTGTGTGCCAGGCGTGGTTCAGAGGGAGCCCCATCCCCACCCCGACGCTTGTTTTTTCAGAGCATCTGTGCACACCGCTGGCTTTCACTGGGTTTTTCATAAAGCAAAGCCATGGCCACTCCAAAAGCAGCCCCAGAGGTGGCAGACACCAGGATAAGCTGCCACAAGGTCCTAGGGTCATTCCCCAGAGCCAGGATGCTCAGAGCACCAGCACTTATCAAATTCTAGCAGCTGGTTTGGGGGTGATGCTGCCAAGTGGGTTCAGAGCATCCCCAAGAACATCCCACAGTGTGGAAAATATGGGTGCCATGGTCCTGGGTCCCCAAGGAATGACAGCTTGGCCCCAGATGCGTGCTGGGCTCTCTGCAAGCACTGCCCTGACGTGTGTTTGGGTTCCCTCTTTCCTTCCTCTCAAAACCCTTCGGATTTCACATTTGCACAGACCTCAAACACGACCGGAGTCGCACCTGGGTCTGCATCAAAACCGGGCTCAACGACAGGTCTCACTGCAGGTTCGTGGGAAAGCTTGGTAAAACTACTGAAACTCCTGGCAAACCTGAATTTGGGGTTACAGTGAAACACGAAACTCGGCCGCTTTCATGTGGTTTGGGGTTTTCTCTTGCAAAACACTCGGCGCAGCAGCTCGGGGCGAGAGCGCGACAGCCGAGCGCACCGCGGCGTGTCCACGGCAGAGAGGAATTCAGAGGCAGCCCGGCAGCTCTCCCTGGCAAATGATTAACCAGGACTGGGAGCCACCTCACTGGCCTGGGGGCTGGAGCAGCGCCAGCAGCACGGGCAGAGCTCTGGGCACTGCCAGGGACCCAAGGCGGGGAGGTTGCCCCGCACGGCGCGGCTCCGATGGATCCCTGGTTGTGGAAGAGCCTGGACGTGCCGTGGCACGTGGAACTGTGCCTCATGCAGGTGCTGGCAGCTCCCTGTGGGACCGAGAGATCCCACGGCACTCCTGAGGGCCATCTCATCCTACAGCTCATCTTTTCCCTGCCCAGCTGATGGCAAAGAGGGGGTGGGAATCCTTCACACCCCAGTGTTGCCTCACTCCATCCAGGCAGTGAGGGGGGTGGGATTGGTTTGCTCTGGGATTTTTTAAGTTTGAGGAGTTCCTGGGGTGAACGGAGTCAGAGCTTCTGCTCTGAGCCCACTTTGTCCACCCAGCCCCACTAATTCCAACTGGGAAGTGGTGATGGAGACAACGCCTTGAAAATGAGCACTGTGAGTACCCCAGATTTCCTTGGAGGTACAGGAATTCTTCCCAGGTATCCATCCCCCTCAGGCTCTATTAACCCCTTGCTTTCCAACAGCTCCTCAAGGTCTGGGCGTCACCCAGGCCACCGCAGGCAGGGAAGAAGCACAGCAGATCAAGATTTTGGATCAAGATTTTGGATCAAGATTTTGCCACCCATCCCTGAGGGCTCCTCACGGCTGTGACAGAGCTCCAGGCACCAGGCACTGCCTCCGAGAGAAACCACATCCCAGAGCAGGGAGCAGACACCCAGCCAGGTCAACCAGAATCCCAGGCTGATTAAGGAAGTTTGCATTAATTAGAGAAATGTGTTAATACCCTGGGAAAGCCACCAAGCCCGGAATGCTGTGCAGACACCTCCTGCTCCCCTGGAACGGCTCAGTCCCTCGTCACCCCAGCCTTCCCCACTCCCTCCCTGCACTCATCTCTGACAGGTATCAGCCCCCTCACTCCCATCTCTTATTTACACCCCTGGGCCACGTTTCTCCCCCTCTCTTACACATTTTAAAGCACTGCTGCAAATTCCCAAGACATCCCAAATGAGGTTTATGGCTGCACAGAACCCTGGTGACAGCAGGGCCAAGAAGCAGTGCTGGGATGCTGGGTCACTTTCTGAACCCAGTCCAGGCTAGAATGGGATTAAACTCATTCATATCTACATTATAAATAATAATAATCATAATAATGTCATTTTTGCAGCGTGGCTCTTTCAATAGGGGATGATGAATGTATTTGTAACGAGCGGTGGTAAAGATTTTCAAGCCATCTAATTAGGCAGCCATTTCCTTTCCAGACATGCCCGAATCCCTTTGGAAAAGGAAACGTGGCCTCCAATGCTCCCTCTCTGCTGTGGGAACGCTGCCCTGTATCCTGAAACTCAACTTCCCCGGGGGCACCCTTTGGAATCCCCAATTTCCCATATCCCAGAGCTGCCTCGTGCTGAAGGAGCACCCAGAGGGAGCTGGAATCACACAAGGTCTGCTCCAAGAGGAACCAAAAACCCCAGGGAGGTGCTGGTGTGCAGAGCCACGCCGCTGTGGACGGTGCCAGGGAGACTCAAAGATGATGGGGAGGAGAAAGGGACAATTCAAGGGATGGCCCATCCCAGCAGCACCACCCATGCTGATGTTTTTTTCCTTTTGTGCCTGGCATTCCCAGGAAACACTAACCTCATTATTGATTTCTGCTCGTTTGTCATTTTTATAACCTGGCCAGCACTTCTCCTGAGGGCTGTGACTAATTCCACTTCCCCAGGCTGGAAGGGGAGAGAGACTTTAACTCTTTTGGGATGGGCTCTGGCAGGACACCCACAGAAATTCCAAATGTTCAGGACTTTCTCCGTGGCAGTGGGAACACCTGCCCTCCCCAGCTGAGCCACCAGTGCTGGCAAGGCTGATGGAACCAGCAACCCTTCCCTCCTTCCAGGCACTTCCCAGCAAAGCCTGGGGATGGAAGTCCCAGAGGAGAAGGTCCATTGAGTTAAAGGCAGCAGATGCTGCTTCCCAGGGGTGGGACACAGGGAGCACCGACCACGGCATCTGCAATTATGGAAAGCCAGATAAAGAAAATCAAATCTCATGCTTCAGGGCATGGGCTGATGAGCCCAAGGGTCAGGAAGGAATTTCTCTCCCCTTACACAGCAGTGCACAATTGGGTCAGTGCATTACCAGGTGCCACAAGCCTGGGATTGTTTTTCCCTCTCCTCTTGGAAGCCCTTGGCACAAGGGCTGTGTCTGAGGGAGATGATGCCTCTCCCATCACCCACATTCCTAAAGCTCAGAATTCCTATTCCCAGGTGAAAGATGGATCAAGGACCTTCCTCCAGGCCACCCCTCTGCTCTGCCACCACTCTGTGGTGCTCCCTGCTCCTCTCAGCCTTAATTATTTCTACCACAATCACCTAAATTAGCACAACATCCCCTGTGAGAAAGGTCCTTTTCCTCCCGAGAGTTTGAAAACACTGTGCACACCTCTGGTACTATTTAAACAATGAGCAGGAATAATAAAAGCAGCAATGTTAGCTTAAGAAATAATGCACTGGAAAAGGGGATGAATGGAGAGGATGGAGCAAAAAATCCCCGATGGTTTTATCCCCAGAGGTTGGGAAGTGATGGTTTTATCCCCAGAGGTTGGGAAGTGATGGTTTTATCCCCAGAGGTTGGGAAGTGTTTGCGGGTAACAGCGGTTGCTCTCACTTCACGCCTCATCCAGCATCCTTTCCCTTCCTTGAGCAACTTCCCTGTGCTAAAACTTGCTTAGCTGGGAGGATCTAACCACAGGGAAGAGGGTTCAGTTTCAAATTAAAACAAAGAGAGCAAACAAACACAGATCTGCTCTGGAGCACGTGTCTATCTGCATCGGCCCTTGCTAAGCCAGGCTTTGCCAAGCCACACGCTTCCTAATCCTGACAAACAGTTGCTGGCCTTTCCCACTGCCAAGCAGCGATTCCCTGTCACCCAGGGTGGCATTTCTCAGTGTGATCTGCACTGGTCACACTCAACACCTGCCAGAGCCAGCAGCTCTCCCCAGAAACCACAATTCCTGTGAAACCACACTTCACAATCCCTGTCAGAGGGGGCTGCTGGGGATTTCATCAAACATGACCTGTGATTAGTGCACTCTGAGGTATGGAATTCATGCACACAGCTGTGAACAGCTACCCAGCAGGGAATCTGGGGGCTCTGCAGCTCCAGGCTGGGCCATGGCATCCCTGCCCTCCTGCTCTCAGGAACCCAGGGCTGAGCCCAGCACCTGCATCAGGAGCCTGAGCCCCCTGGCCAGCATCACCTGCCCGAGCCTGTGACCTCGCTGTCAAGCTCATTTTGGAGCTCAGTGCAAGATGAGCTGTCCCAGAAAGGTGTAAATCAGCCAGAGGGTGAGTGCTGAGCTCCAAAGAGGACACAGTCACGAGCTACCTCAGGGAAAGTATATGTTGGATATTAGGAAGAAATTTTTCACCAAAAGAATAATAAAGTACTGGAATCACCATCTCTGGATATGCTTAAAAAAAGACTGGACATGGCACTATAGTATAGTTGAGGTGTTAGGGCATAGGTTGGACTTGATGACCTTAGAGGTCTCTTCCAACCTCATTATTCTGTGATTCTGGGATTCTGGGATTCTGTGACTCTGTGACTCTGTGATTCTGTGATTCTGTGACTCTGTGACTGTGATTTTGTGACTGTGATTTTGTGACTCTGTGATCCTGTGAATCTGGGATTCTGTGACTCTGTAATTTTGTGATTCTGTGACTCTGTGACTGTGATTTTGTGACTCTGATTTTGTGACTCTGTGATTCTGTGAATCTGTGATTCTGTGACTCTGTGATTCTGTGAATCTGTGATTCTGTGAATCTGGGATTCTGTGACTCTCTGATTTTGTGATTCTGTGACTCTGTGACTGTGATTTTGTGACTCTGATTTTGTGACTCTGTGATTCTGTGACTCTGTGACTCTGATTCTGTGACTGTGACTCTGTGATTCTGCGACTCTGTGATTCTGTGACTCTGTGACTGATTCTGTGACTGTGACTCTGTGATTCTGTGACTCTGTGATTCTGTGACTGTGATTCTGTCACTCTGTGACTCTGTGATTCTGTGACTCTGTGATTCTGTGACTCTGTGACTCTGATTCTGTGACTGTGACTCTGTGATTCTGTGACTCTGTGATTCTGTGATTCTGTGACTCTGTGATTCTGTGACTGTGATTCTGTGACTCTGTGACTCTGATTCTGTGACTGTGACTCTGTGATTCTGCGACTCTGTGATTCTGTGACTCTGGGATTCTGTTATTCTGGGATTCTGTTATTCTGTGACTCTGATTCTGTGACTCTGATTCTGTGACTCTGTGACTCTGTGAAACCCACCCCACCCCAGTCCCAGCAGCACGTGGGCACATCCACGGGCAGGGAGCCACGTCTGCACAGGGGAGGCTGCAAGGCTGGAATCAAAGGTATGAAATGGGACTGAAGGGGATTTGGCGTGCCCAGACTCGGTCCCTCCAACCCAGACACCCAGCCAAGACAAGAAAGCAGGAGCAGAAGCTGGGATGGGGCAATGGGAGTGGGAGAATAGTTTGCAGGGGAATGTCTGAAGGAGCCTGTGGTGGCTTGCTTGGGGAAAAAAAAAACAAAAGAGGAATGAAACAACAGAAAGAAAGGAGAATAAAGCAGCTGTGGAAGAGGCTGGGGCTGAGGGCTGTGTGTGGGAGCATCTCCAGCAGCACGGAGAGCATTCCCACCCCACTGGGCAGGGCTGGACACGTGGCCAAGGCTTGGAAAACCAAACCAAAGGAAGCAGTGGATGGGGCCAGGAGCCAGCAGAGGGGAAGGATCAGTGCTGAACACCAGCACAGAGCTGGGGACAGCCCTGCAGCCAAGGGGAGAGGAGGGGGCTGCACTGGCAGCTGCTCTCTGCCCTCAGGTCTGCGTTTCAGTGCCCAGCTCCCCAAGGGGATGGAGACACTTGCCTGCATCCACCTGCCCATCCCATGACTCAGCAAAGCTCCAGAAATGCCCAAAACACCCAAGTGACACCAAGACAGGAAATTCTGGCCACCATGGACACATCCTCCCCCAAAAGCAGCATGTCCCAGAGCTGGTGTGAGAGCAGAGAGGAGGAAACATCCCTTCCCCTCCAGCCCCATCCAGCAGAACAGCTTGGAGCAAGCTGGGAACATCACCATGCTGGGAACAAAGCTGTGGTTGTATCCTGGGCACTGGGAGAGCTGGGAGAGGAGTTTCTTTTTTAAAGTAGAAAGGCTTCAGGGGGTTGTTTTTTCCTTTTTTTTTTTTTTTCCTTTTTGTGGGTTTGGTTTTTTCCATGTTAACCGAAAATGTCAATGAAACCAGGACTGTTCCCAGAAAAATTACTTACACAGAAGAATTAATTTCATGTTGGGTGGAAGTAACAATGGAAATTCTCAAAAGAAACCATGTCAACAGCTGTTTTTGTAAAAAAAAACAAGTTTTGTATTGAAATAATTTCTGGTTTCTGCTTCTTTGCAGTGATGTGAAATCCTGCAAAGGCTGAAATCAAACCAAACAGAAAGATTTGGAACAAATCTTGAGAGAACTTCATTAAACCCATCCAACACCTCCCCAAACACCCTCAGGCCTGGGTTCCCAAGAAGGTTTGGTTCAATAGGATAGGGATTGGACAGGGATGAGGTGCCACATCCCCACGTCCCAGCAAGGCCACCTCGGGGACAGGACCTGGCTCTGGGACCCCAAATCCAAATGAGCCCAAAACATATCCTGACCCTGCAGGACACCAAAAGGTGCCACTGGATTGCTGAACATTTTAAAAATCCCCCAGAAGAGGAGGAAGAAGCAGAGGCTGAGTCATGAGTCAGGGCTGCAGCACTGTCAGGAGGTGTCCAGGGTCAGCCTGGCAGGATTTGCTCAGGGCTCCACCCAGCAGCACAGGAATGGTGTTTTCCTTCATTCCCCAGCACCTCTCCTCCTCCATCCCTGGTCCTGCCAGAACCCTCAGCTCTGCCATTTGCCTCAATCTGCTTCAAATTACCCACAACAATGCTGGGCCCCGGCTGGACACGTAAAGTGCCTCAAATTTATTGTCATTTCAAGCCGTCCCTAACACTGCACAGACACTGTGAATATTTCCTCCTCCTTTAAGAGCCTCCCATGGCTCTGCAAGGCACAGAGGGACCCGAGCACAGGGATGAGTGGAGCCAGCTGGCTCTCTGGCTGTGCTGGGGGCATGGGAAGGGAGCACTGGGGGTCCCCGAGGTGATGCTGAGCTCAGGGCAATGTCCCCATGGCCCTGCAGTGACCCACGGGGACGCGCGGCCGCTGAACCCGCGCTCGGCTCCTGCTCCAGGCAGCAACAGCCCAGCCAGAGGGGCTTTGGGGGGGCAGGACCACCAAGGGGTGGGCTCGCTGTGCCTCAGATCCCTGCACAGAGCTGGCTTTTCCCAAGGGAGGAACTGCGATGTGCCAGGGTGGCATCCCTGCCACCAGCATCTGCTGCCCTCCACATCACAGCATCTGATTTGAACCTAAAGTTCATCCTGTCCCACCTCCTCCATGGGCAGGGAACACCTTCCACTATCCCAGGGTGCTCCAAGCCCTGTCCAGCCTGGCCTTGGACACTGCCAGGGCAGTCACAGCTTCTCTGGGCACCCTGTGCTCATCCTCTGAGTAAAGGATTCCTTCCCAGTATCTCCTCTAAATCTCAGCAACCTGTGCCCATCCTCTGAGTAAAGGATTCCTTCCTAACATCTCCTCTAAATCTCTGCAACCTGTGCTCATCCTCTGAGTGAAGAGTTCCTTCCCAGTATCTCCTCTAAATCTCTGCAACCTGTGCCCATCCTCTGAGTAAAGGATTCCTTCCTAATATCTCCTCTAAATCTCTGCAACCTGTGCTCATCCTCTGAGTGAAGAGTTCCTTCCCAGTATCTCCTCTAAACCTCTGCAACCTGTGCCCATCCTCTGAGTGAAGAATTCCTTCCCAGTATCTCCTCTAAATCTCAGCAACCTGTGCCCATCCTCTGAGTAAAGGATTCCTTCCTAACATCTCCTCTAAATCTCTGCAACCTGTGCCCATCCTCTGAGTGAAGAGTTCCTTCCCAGCATCTCCTCTAAACCTCTTCTCCTTCAGCCTCAAGCCATCCCTGCTGGCATCGCTGCAGCCAGGCAGGCACTGAGCCTCTGCCTGCAGTCAGCCTCGTGTTGTCACACAAATTGCACCTGGGAAACTGTTACAAGAATTAATTGATCATATAAGTACAGTAATTGGAACTTGCAAAGCATAGATAATTACCTTTTATTAGTTCCTGTAGATAATCCATTATGCACTGATTAGGCCTCAGTAAGGATCTTACAGCCCTGGTTTGATTAATGGCAGATTATGGATATTAAACTCAAGCAGGAATAGATAAGTTCTATTTTCTTTCTTGCCTTAGGAGTACATCACCCTATGAGTTATGGCCAGGAGTTTTCTGAGGCGCTGGGGGAGTCAGGCATGTCTGAAATCCCCACCTGACCAGACCCTGCTCCATCTCCTATGGTGGGTACCAGCTCCCAACTTTTCCCAGTGGCTCAAGATCCCCCAATCCACATTTATCAACCTGCTTCCCACTGACAACCACTTGTTCTGCACAGCCTGACCAGCTCCAAACCTGGAGAAACAACTGCCATCATTTTTTAACCCAAACCCCACCCCTATCTCAGATGCTCTCATTTCCACAAATGCTTTGACCATGTATTTATTTTCCACAATGCTCTGCCCAGGACAGAATATTGATCTGCATTTCCTGCCTACAACTGCCTGGCTGCTGCCTGAGGTCCTTCCTGCCCCACTGCCACATTCAGAGGGGCTGTCCCCACACCAAAAGCACCTTTTTCCTGCAAGAGGGATCCTCAGTGGGATCAGCTGTAGGAGCAGGGCTCTGCTCCAAGGACCATCACTCCCTGTTTGCAGAGTAAGGAGCACAGGATGAGGGCAACTGGACAAAATCTGCCTGCAGGCTACAGGAGGCTTTATTTAAGAGGAATAAATAAAAAATAAGGCTGTGATTATCTTGGGCCACTCTCCAGCTGCCACCCAGGGACAGAACGGGGAGGGGGGGAGCGTTTTCCAAACGAACAAACAAACGCCAGCGGATGTGACATGCCGAGGCACAGGGACGGATTCCTCCTCTCTTCCTGGCCAGATAACCCTGCTGCTGGGGGTTAGGAGAGAGGAGGAAAGGAGGAAAACAGCAAATATGGGAAAAATGGGGAAGAAACAGCCCTTGGAGAAGCCACGGGAGCGAGGAGGCTGCGTCCAGCGCCAGCCTATTCATCCCGCACGCTCCGCACTGCCAGGGCTGGGGATGAATGGGATTTACTGCCCATTAAAATAAAGCCCTCTCTGTAGTTTATAAACAATGTGGCTGCTCGGTGGGAGGTTGGACATTTTAGTTCATTAAGCAGCAAATAATCTCTGTCACTTTTTTTTATTTTTAAGTTTATTTACACGTAGGGTTGGGCTTTTTTATCCTTTCCTCTTTCCTCCTCTTCCTCCCCCCGCTCAGCCAGGAGCCGAAATCTTCTCCAGGCCCTGAGCCTGCTCCTCCTGTGGCCTCTGGCCAAGCCACAGAAATAATCCTGCTTATGTATCAAAACTGTTCCTTACAGGAAAAAGAAATTTCTATCTGCCTAAACCCCAGGCGTGGCTGAGGGGGCGCCGGGGCAGAGCTGCTGGGCACAGAAGGAGGCTCAGCAGCCATCCTGGGAATAGAACCGGCCCTGGGGGAAAGCCAGGGACATCAGCAGAGACTGCCAGGTCCCAGCGTGGCCTGGGACACCGACAGGGACAGGGACACCATGATCAGAGCCCACTGTGCCAGGCAGGAATGTGAACAGACCCTTCCCTTGGCATCACGGTAACACACCGTGTGCCTGCCCGGAAATGCCACCCTGTCTGGGAGCCTCACCTTGTGCAAGGCGAGGGGAGGGTGACAGGGTGACACAGCTCCACTGAACCCCTTGTGACACCTCCAGCTGTGCCTGCCTGGCCCTTTTCCAGAGGCTGGCAGAACTGCTCCTGGCCAAAACGCCCCAGCCCCTGGCTCCACACCAAGGCTCTGCCAGCAGAACTCCTCCGGCAGCAGAGGGAAACCTGCAGGATGCTGAGGATGCTGACACCGACTGCTCCTGGAGCCTACCCTAAAAACAGCCCTGGGGTGGCACCGTGGAGCAGCCAGGAGCTGGCTGAGGCTCCGTGGTGCCCTGTCCACCTCCAGCACAAGGCACAGCTGCCAGGGAACCAGGACATGTGGCAGGGACAGCCCCTGGTTTACCCCCAGCAGCT
The DNA here is from genome assembly GCA_039654755.1 of Calcarius lapponicus. NCBI lineage: Eukaryota > Metazoa > Chordata > Aves > Passeriformes > Fringillidae > Calcarius > Calcarius lapponicus. The sequence goes on along the minus strand of JBBFKN010000012.1, from coordinate 8,778,525 downwards.
GTTAAGGATGCTCGGATGGACTTTTCCAGGGGGATGTGAGCTCCCTTCCAGCCGGGGCCAGGGATGCCCTCCTGAACTGCGCTCCCAGCTCGGTGCTAAGCGGCTCCTCATCCTTCCCTGGCTGCTCTGCCACCCTCCAGTGACTCAGCCCCGCTCCCTGACGGGCAGGAGGGATCCCTGCTCGTGTTATCTCGCTCCTGAAGCACCCGAGCAGACGGCAGCCCTGCGAGCCATTATATCATTCACGCACTATCAAAAGCTCACACAGTGGCACTTAATTACAGCCCCGGAAGCGCAGGCTTCCTTAATAAATCAAAGAAATAAAGTCCGAGATGATGCACTGAACAGAGGGGGTGGGCTGGGGGGGAATAAAGAGCTTACAGTCTCCCTCTGTGTGTCCCCTTTAGATAACAGATGCTCTCTTCTTAACCTCTCACTTCATCAGATCAGCTCCAGCTGTGTTTGGATCAAGTGCACAGCCTGGCTCACGTCCAGCCTGCCTGCTTCCCTGCTCCAATGCCAGCTCCATCCCTGCTTCCCTGCTCCAATGCCAGCTCCATCCCTGCTTCCCTGCTCCAATGCCAGCTCCATCCCTGCAGCCCCGGGGCTGGCTGTGCCCGGGTGCCACAAGGAGGGCAGCCCTGCCGAGCCAGGCCTTGTTTCATTAAACACATTTCACTCCATCCCTGCTTTCAGCCACCCAGCTGAGCACCAGAGCATCCCTGTGACTCTCAGAGGGCTCAGTGCCAGCTCCATCAGCATCCTGGGGCTGTCCCTGGTCACTCACCACAGTGACACACGGGGCATGTTTGTCCCTGCAGCCCCCAGGGCAGTGTGACAGCAAACAGCTTCCAGAGGCTGAGCCCAGAGCCCTGCCTTGTCCTGGCCATAAATCAGGAGAGGAGCCCCCTGAGATGCCCTCAGTTCATCCTGCCTGCTTCCCTGCTCCAATGCCAGCTCCATCCCTGCTTCCCTGCTCCAATGCCAGCTCCATCCCTGCAGCCCCAGGGCTGGCTGTGCTGGGGTGCCACAAGGAGGGCAGTCCTGCTGAGCCAGGCCTTGTTTCATTAAACACATTTCACTCCATCCCTGCTTTCAGCCACCCAGCTGAGCACCAGAGCATCCCTGTGACTCTCAGAGGGCTCAATGCCAGCTCCATCAGCATCCTGGGGCTGTCCCTGGTCACTCACCACAGTGACACACGGGGCATGTTTGTCCCTGCAGCCCCCACGGCAGTGTGACAGCAAACAGCTTCCAGAGGCTGAGCCCAGAGCCCTGCCCTGGCCATAAATCAGGGGAGGAGCCCCCCAGGATGTCCTCGGTTCATGCACCACCCACCTCTCCCTGTTTATTTGGAAGTGTCACCTCCTCGCTCGGCTGGGGGAGCTCCGTGATGGATGGGGCAGTCCCAGGAGATCCCTCCAGGCACAGCCCCCCGTGCCAGGCTCGGCACCCCCTGGAATGGGGGTGCCAGGAATGCCCAGGTGCTCTCACCCCCCTGCAAACGTGCGGTGCCAGCCCAGGAGCTGAGCGGAGACAAAGCCGCCGAGAAATCCCCACTGCTGCTGCTCCTAATCCCCCCACAGCACAAAAATAATGGAGCATTATCTCATCAGGCTTTAACTCACTAATTACCCCCGGGATGGCTTAATAAGGAAGGGACACCCACCTGCCAGAGGCAGCCTAAGCCTGTCTGCTGGCCAGTTACACAACACCACGCTGGGCATCCTTCAACCCACGCTGGGACAGGGAAGCAGGAACAGACCTGTTCCCAAGCTGGGGGGTGTCTGAGGGAGCCCAAACACCCACAAGGCACATCTGCTTCCTCAGAGCACATGTCATTCCCCTGAACATTCCCATGGACCCAGCCAGGAGGAGGCAAGTGGGAGCCTGCTCCCAAACCCCCCAAAACAGCCCCAAAATCTCAGGGGCTCGGTGGAGGAAAGCACCTGCTCAGAGGTCACCCCACATCCCAATGGTCCGAGTGTGGGGAGCAGGCTCTGAGATGGGTTTAAAGCCTGTCCTGCCAGCTTGACCTGCACGTGCCAAGGGCTGTTCCTAACCCCACTGGCAAGGCCAACATCTCCTCACCACGAGAGCCCAAATCACGAGCAGCTTCAGCAAATCTTAGCCAGGGCTCCCCACCAGCCCACGTGTCCTGCTCGGGGAACGGAGCTGGAGCGTGAAAAGTGAGCTGGGTGGAGGAGAGGGTTTGGGTTACAGCTGGGAGCAGCCACAGCCGGGCTGGAGAGGGCTCTGACAGCTCCTGGCTGCTCCCTGGGCAGCGATATCTCCAGATCTCTTACAAATAAATATCATTGCTCATTATCTCGGCATTAAAGTTACATGCTGGGCGAGATGGGCACCGAGCTTTCTCTCGCTAATCTAAAACGGATGCCAGCGCTTCCATTATTAATCTGCCAGGTCCCTGCTGCTCCATCGCTGCCAGCTCTGCCACCCCACGTCCCCACAGGGCAGGGGAGCAGCTCAGCAGCCTCTCTGCTCACACCCTGCCTCCTGGGAAGGGTAAAGTCTCCTCCAGGGCCAGGCCTTGGGAGTTTCCTGAGGTTTGGCTTTGCATTTCCACAGGGTAGGATGAGCAAGGGGCAGTGGGGACAGCGGAGGTTCCCCACTCCACATCAGCTCAGGGTGCAAGGATGCACATGAGCATCCTGGAGAGCTCTCCCCAAACCTTCAAGCTTTGACAAGGCTGGTGCCTGCAGACCTGCCAAGTGTGGGAGATCCCTGTAAGAAAATCTCCTGGCACAAACAAAACCGAGACCAAAACCGCTCAGTGGTTGTGTTCACCCCAGGAGCAGCATCCCAGAGTGCCACAGAGCAGATCCTAGGCTGGGAGCAAGGCACCCATGGGGTTTAACACCCACACCCTGCTGTATCCCAGGCTCCTGCCCTGCCTGGCATGGAGCTGAGCTGCTGCAGACCCCAGCAGGAGCACTGGTGGGTAGGATGGTTGGGACAGACGGAGAGCAGAGATCTCTGCAGCCAGGTTGTGGAACTTGGGGTTCATTGCAAAGGGCCAAGTGCAGGGCCCTGCTGGGAGCTGCCAAACACAGCTCAGAGCAGGACTGAGAGAAGAGAGGGGGAGAGAGGATGAGAGGGTAAGAGAGTAAAAGCATAAGAGAGTAAAAGGGGTAAGAGAGTCAAAGGGTAAAAGAGCGAGGTTCCTGTTACAATACAATAAATCTTCTTCTGTGTTGAATATTCTATTTCTCCCTCACAAATCTAGTACAACATACAAATCCTATAGCATTTACATACAGCCTATAAGAATCACTACATTACCATACTGTGTTACATTTAAACCCTAAAAACTCCTCTTTGGGCCCCTTCTGCCAAGCTGTAGGGCCTGCTCTGACCCTTGGGCCTGTCTGCAAGCAGAGGGTGTTGTTCCATCAAAAGGGGATCACCTTCTGCCGGCCATGCCATTGTTTTCCAGTTGTTCAGTAACTGAGGGATCTCAAAGCTTGCTTTCATTTCAATCTCACCTATAGTTTCTATATTCTCAAAATCTTTTGCCAGGCAATCCTATTGATAAGGCTTTCCTGTTCCATCTTCCCCAACAGAGCAGATCCCAGGCTGGGAGCACGTCCCTTGCAAGGCACCCATGGGGTTTAACACCCACACCCTGCTGTATCCTGGGCTCCTGCCCCAGCCTGGCATGGAGCTGAGCTGCTGCAGGATGTGGCTGGGCACTGCCCTGCTGCCCACGCGTGGCACCAGCCGCTTCCTGAGACGCCACAGGACGGTGAGTCACCAGCACGGGCTGCACCACTGCTCCTGCCCCTCTGCAGCTGCAATCCAGGGCCCTGCAGCAGCTTCAGGGCAGGGATGGAGGCACAGCCATGGGAGATGGGCTTGTCCCTGCTGCTGACAGCACAGGGCAGCCCTGATGCCCAGAGGACTGCTAAACACTGGTCTGAGATAGAGAGAATACCCCAAAGAGAGAAACTGGACTGCTAAACACTGGTCTGAGATAGAGAGAACACCCCAAAGAGAGAAAGTGGACTGCTAAACACTGGTCTGAGATAGAGAGAATACCCCAAAGAGAGAAACTGGACTGCTAAACACTGGTCTGAGATACACAGAATACCCCAAAGAGAGAAACTGCACTGCTAAACACTGGTCTGAGACAGAGAGAATATCCCACAGTCTCAGCACAGGAAGCTTCCCTTCCCCTGACCACAAAGGGGACCAGAAGCAGCTTTTCCCATTTTCCCAAGGTTAGTGCCTGAGGCATCCACCCAGTCCATGAAATCACCCAGCAGAGCCCCAAGTCACAGCAAGGTGACAGCACCAGCACCCTGGCTGCTCCCTTCCCTTCATTTCTCCCTTTTAAGAGAACAATTCAACTTCATCCCTTTGGTTATTTGTACCAGACTCTGACCTGGCATCCTCCCGGCTCCTGATCCTTCCCGTCACATCTCACCAGCCCCCAGCCACACTCCCACTGTCCCCACGGGACCAGGGCTCCTTGTGCCAAGCCCTCTCTTGTCAAGGGGGACGTTTCCTGCCTGCCCTGACGTCAGGCAGCCGCGTCGGGGAAATGAACGCGGATTTCAACATCCTTTGGTTCGTCAGCTGCTCCTTTCGACATCCCCACGGTAAACCCCCCCAAAAACAGCACACCCCGCGTGGCTCCCCCGCAGTCCTCCTTCTGCTCACTTGGCTCCATCCAGGAGAGTGTTTGTCACCTCCAAATAAATATTTATTAACCGAGCTGCAGGTGGCTGGGGCTTCCCACCTCCTGCGCTCTCAGCTGCGCTGACACCGGAGCTGTGCCGAGCTCCCAGATGTCAGCTGGGAGCAGCTCCTGCAGCTCCTGCTCTGAGCCCAGCATCCAAGAGCTGCTCCAGCCTTCCCCCTAAGCCCAGCAGGAATGGGGAAGCAGCTCTGGGAGCAACTCCTCTGAGCCCAGCATCCAAAGAGCTGCTCCAGCCTTCCCCCCAAGCCCAGCAGGAATGCTCTGGATAACAGAGTGGCAGCACGGGTGGATGCAGGGGATGGTGGATGAAAAGGTGGTGATGGGAAGGAGCCTTCCTTGGGCTTTTCCTCCTGGTAAAATCATGGAGTGAAGGAACACAAAGTCCAAAGGCAAGGGGTCACTCCTGCAGGACTGACCCTCCCCAGCTCTGCTACTGAAAATGTGGGACAAAGACTTTCTGAGTGACAGAGGAATGGGAGAAAAATGAGGGAAAAAAGAGGAGAAAGTCTCAAGCAAACTGCCTGCCTGCAGCACAGGGCGGTTCAGTGTGGGAATGGAAACCTTCCCAAGCCACATCCCTGGGCATCCCTGATCCCCAGCCAAGGGACAGCAGGAGCCACAAGAGAAGGGAAAGCAGGAACCCGAGATTTAGTGGTCCACCACAATGGGCTGCCAAGGGCAGCGTGCAGCAGGGACACAGGGGTCCCTGTCCTCTCTGGGGACAGCCCAAGGCCACCACGCCGCCCTTGACGCACAAACCAAAGGGATTTGGGCACCTCTGGTGCCCTTGGGGACACCACTGGGCTCCTGCCCTGCACAGCCTCCTGCCCAGGGCGATGATAAACCCGAGATTAGGAAACGCTCAGGCGCTGCCTCAGACACGGGGAGCGGTTTCAGAGCCTGGCCTGTCCCCCTGCCCGCCCTGTCACCGCTGTCACCACTCCCCTTGCTCCCTCTCTCCCTCCCACCCCTCTCGAATTAGCAGCCATCGACCTCCTCCCCCTGCGGAGCTGACATTAATCCGGGGATGTTTGTTTAACAACAGCTCCCATTGATCTGCAGCCTGATCCTCCCAGTCAATACAGCCTTTTGCCAGGGTCTGGAGTGCAGGATCTGGCTCTGGAGTGGCCCTTCAAGAGAAAGGCTGCGCAGGCTGATAGGATCAGATGCTGTCAGTGCTGCTCTGGGACCCATTAGCTTTAATTAGCTGATGATGCTGTAGAGGCCACATAAAACAATGAAGGGGATTGATCCCTCGTGTAACACTATTGACAGTGGAGCTGCATCTGGGATCAGTTTGGTGCCGGATGCATCTGTAGGGTCTATAAAACCAAGGACTGTTTTCTTTTTCTGGGCTTTTTTTTTAATAACTTTAATTTTAAAATCCCATCATGGTAGGGCTGCCAGGTTAAAAAAAAAAAAAAAAAAAAAAAAAAAAAGGGGGAAAACGCCAGGGCGCAGGAGAGCTCTCTCTGGTTAGGGCACATCTAAGCATTTCCACATCCCTCCCTGCCAAAGACCCCCCTGAGCATTGCACACGCTGGTCATTAGGTCATTAAGGCACAGCTTCCAGGTCACTGTCATTATCCCACTTGGAAAACAAGCCAGCAGCTCTCCATGTCCTGTGCTCTGAAGGGCACATCAGTCCCTGAACCACCTGCGTTCTGCAGAGCTTTTTACCTCTGTGCAGTGTCACCCAGCACACCTGCAGAGCATCACCCAGCACACCTGCAAGGCCCTTTCCCCCTCCAATGTCACCCATCACACCTTTCCCTCTCCAGTGTCACCTATCACATCTGCAAAGCACCACCCACCACACCTGCACAGCCCTTTCTCTCTCCAGTGTCACCCATCACACCTGCACAGCCCTTTCCCTCTCCAGTGTCACCCATCACACCTGCACAGCCCTTTCCCTCTCCAGTGTCACCCATCACACCTGCACAGCCCTTTCCCTCTCCAGTGTCACCCATCACACCTTTCTCTCTCTCCAATGTCACCCATCACACCTGCACAGCCCTTTCTCTCTCTCCAATGTCACCCATCACACCTGCACAGCCCTTTCCCTCTCCAATGTCACCCATCACACCTGCACAGCCCTTTCCCTCTCCAGTGTCACCCACCACACCTGCAGCAAGCAACCAACATCCCCCAAGGCCCACAGAGGGAACCCTAAAACACCAGGATGTCACTGGGAGCTTTTCCATTTTCAACTGGCCTGCTGCAATCAGAGACGCTGAGGTGGGGAAAGACCTGAGGATCATCCAGCTGGGCATCTCCATGTGCTCACACCACGTGGGGATTTCTCCTGGGGGCCTGAGATGCTGGCAGCCAAATGTCTCTATGCCCCAGGTACTCCCAAATGAACGAAGACATCCCAGTGGGATGGATGAGCCCACAGGCATTACAAGCAAGCAGAGCTCAGTGAGAACCTCCCCAGACACCTCCCAGAGCACTGGGGAATCACAGAGGTTTCACAAACTCCACCCTGGAGCCTCCAGCAGATGCAGCACCACATCCCTGCTGAGCCACAGCTCGGGGATGCCAGTCCAGAAACAGATCCAGGGGATGACAACTCCCCTGAGCAGGCAGCGAGCTTTCCAAAAGGGAGCCAAGAGGAGGATCTGCACAGGGAGCACAGGAGGACCCCAGCAGAGCTGGGGACCACAGGAACACATCCCTGATGACAGGAAAGCATCCCTGATCACAGCAGAGCATCCCTGACCACAGCAGAGCTTCCCTGATCACAGCAGAGCATCCCTGACCACAGCAGAGCATCCCTGATCACAGCAGAGCACCCCTGATGACAGCAGAGCTGGGGACTGCAAGAAACCATCCTTGATGACAGGGAAGTATCCCTGATGACAGCAGAGCATCCCTGACCACAGGAAAACATTCCTGATCTCAGGAAAGGATCCCTGACCACAGCAGAGCATCCCTGACCACAGGAAAGCATCCCTGACCACAAGAAAGCATCCCTAATGACAGCAAAGGAAAGCATCCCTGATGACAGCAGAGCATCCCTGACCACAGGAAAGCATCCAACCCCAGCAGAGCATCCCTGATGACAGCAGAGCATCCCTGACCACAGGAAAGCATCCAACCCCAGCAGAGCATCCCTGATGACAGCAGAGCATCCCTGACCATAGCAGAGCACCCCTGATCACAGCAGAGCATCCCTGATGACAAGAAAGCATCCCTGATCACAGCAGAGCACCCCAGAGCACAGCATCCCTGCAGAGGTCAACCCTTGGAGATCCCTGGAGCTCTATCTCCCCACAGCAGCTACAAAAACTCCCTGAAAACTCTCCAAAAAGGGGAGGCAGAGAGAATTCACGCCCTGAGCCCTGTGGGGCAGGCAGTTTGCAGGCTGAGAGCAGTGCCAGGGCAGGGAGCAGCGGGGCAGGCGGGGCAGGGAGCGGGCAGGGTGCCGGAGCCAGCCAAGGGGGGGAGCACATGCCAGCCCTGCCGGCTGACACCCCGGCCTAACACTTTCCAGATGTGGCTGCAGGAAGACAGAAGCAGAGCTGTTCCCTGCTGAGGAAGCTGGAAACGCTCAGAGATAATGTGGAATTCCTGAACGGGAGCCAGCGGCGGGCCGGGGCTGGGGCGCGGGGACAGCCAGGGAGAGGCAGCGCACAAAACTCCTCTCTCTTTGTGTGTCTCTGTGTGTGTGTGTGCGTTTTATTTCGGGAACTCTGCATGTAAAAGCCCTTAATTTATACTCTGTGTGGGTTGCCGGCTGTACCCAACAAATGGAACATTTTCTCCATCCCCTGTGAGTGTGACAAACAGCCGCTGCGCACGGAGCGAACAGAGCCTTTTTCTTCCCCGTGATAAATACACTCCCAGCAGCTCCCAGCTCCTTGCCTTGCAGATTATTATTTCTTCCTCTTCTCCAAGAGGGAGGCCTGGGCTCCCTGGCCAGGTAGCCAGCCCAGCAGCAGGCAGGGGAGCAGTGGGTGCTGTTTGGGTCTTTTTGTGAGCTCTTCCTCCCTAGCAGTGATGAAGGTGGCACAATGCTGGGAGCAAAGCCTGCACCAGACACCTGCAGGGACCAGAACCTGTTGTAGGAGCCTTGGTGGGTAGGATGGTCGGGATGGAGGGAGAGCAGAGATTTCTGGAGCCAGATCGTGGAACTTGGGGTTTATTGCAAAGGGCCAAATGCAGGGCCCTGCTGGGAGCTGCCAGGCACAGCTCAGAGCAGGACTGAGAGAAGAGAGGGGGAGAGAGGGTGAGAGGGTGAGAGAGTAAAAGGGTGAGAGAGCAAAAGGGGTAAGAGAATAAAAGGGGTAAGAGAGCAGAAGTGTAAGAGGGCAAAAGCATAAGAGAGTAAAAGGGGTAAGAAAGCGAGGTTCCCGTTACAATACAATAAATCTGTGTTGAATAATCTGATTCTCACTCACCAATCTAGTACAATATACAAATCCTGTAGCATTTACATACAGCCTATAAGAATCACTACATCACCACACTGTGTTACATTTTAAACCCTAAAAACTCCTCTTTAGGCCCCTTCTGCTAAGCCTAAAAACTACTCTTTGGAAACCCTAAAAACTCCTCTTTGGAAACCCTACAAACTCCTCTTTGGGCCCCTTCTGCCAAGCTGGCAGGGTCTGCTCTGACCCTTGGGCCTGTCTGCAAGCAGAGGGTGTTGTTCCATCAAAAGGGGATCACCTTCAGCAGCCACACCATTGTTTTCCAGTTGTTCAGTAACTGAGGGATCTCAAAGCTTGCTTTCATTTCAATCCACTTATAGTTTCTATATTCTCAAAATCTTTTGCCAGGCAATCATATTGATAAGGCTTTCCTGTTCCATCTTCCCCAACACCCTGTCACACACCAGGCAGAGATGGGCACCCATCCACTGCTGTCCCACCAGGCTACAGAGGCACTCCATGCCAGTGGCACCCAGCAGCTCCTTCAGGAGCACCCATTTCACACCCAAACTCTGCCCACATCCTGGCTGAAAGAAACTCCAGAGAGATGGAGCCCAGGACAAGCAAACTTTCATCCAAAATCAGGAGGTTTTGCCATTTCTGGCTGAGGAAGGTGTCTTGGACAAGCAGCATTTCCTGTGGTATTTCAACACTTTTTTCAGACCAATCTTTTCTCGGAGAGAGCAATCTCAGAGTGGCTTCCAGGAACATGGATGGGCTTTGGAGCAGGCCCAGGAGGAGAACAACCACAGGAACCAGGAGGGTCTCTTGTAGCATCTCTTGGGTTCAGAGCAGCTGGCATGAGGAGCCAGAACAGGGCTGGCACAGGCACAGGTGGCACAGGGCAGGGCCAGGGACCACAGCAGCAAAGCACTGATGAATTCAGCCAGGAAACCTCCACATCTCCACACTGGCAGCCCATGGAAACTGGGGTACCCCAAGAGGGGTGATGGTTCTTCTCATTTGTAATCCAGCTGATGGGGAGCTCAGTCCATTGTTCCTGCAGCTTGGTTTATTTAATGTTTCCCAAAAAAAAAGGAGCTGTTGCTTGAGATAACTTTGGGTGCAGCGCTGCGGAGAGCTCGGCGCTGTGGTTTTGTCACCCATTTCCTGACAGCGTTCCCTGGGCATCAGTGGGAATGGGATGGCTCCAGGTCAGCTCTGGGATGCTCCACACAGGCAGCAGGTAAAGCTCCGGTCCAAAACTCCTCCAGTGACCCTGGCTGACAGCTGAAGGGTCTCCTGTGACTCCAAGATGACATTGCTGAGCGCTCCCCCCAGCCTGTCCCCCAGTGTGGCAGAAAGTCAGGACAGAGTAGGTTAAAGAAGGCAATTCCCCCCCAAAACAGTCCCTTGGAGACCAGGAAGGGGTTGTCACCAGTCAGTAACACCAAAACACCCCCAGGAGCCCTCTGAGCCAGAGGGGAGACCCTGAGGAGCAGCCTGGGGACAGGAACCATCCCCTGGCCTACATGGATCCTCATGACACCTACATGGATCCTGACCCCACCACCCCAAGTTGAGCAGCACCCAGTGCCCACACCTCCCCAGCTTCCCTGGGGATGCCAGTCCCACATGGATTTTCCACACCAGTTACATCTTTATTTCCTCTGGGGAATGGCTGCTCCTCAGCTGTGCCTCCCCTTGGTTGGACAGGGCTGAGGGGAGGCCAACAGCAGGGCTTCCCATCGGTGATACTCCAAACAGATCCCCTGGCTCCCCTTTTAACCCCTGTCAGCGAGCCAAAGCCCTTGAATTCTCCACCCCAGCACACCCCCAGCTCCCCGGGGCTCTGCTGAGCCCCACAGCCTCCCAGCCCGCATCCCTGGGCGTGGACAGGCAGCAGAGCTGATGCTGATGGGCATGAAGGTCAGCGGGCAGGGAAGGTCAGCTCCGGCAGCCCCGCGGGCAGCAGCGCCCGCTCCCTGCCCTGCCCCTTCCCAAACCCAGCCCGGGGGCTGCTGGGGCACAGCTCCAATAAAAACCTTGGAAATGCATCGCTGGGAACGGGAGAGGAAAGCAAAGTGTGCGCTCTGAGCAGCTCTGCTGGTGCCACTGCTCCCTGCCCTGCTGTCACTGCCAGAGCCACACGGGCTGGTTGGCAGCAGCTCTCACACCGCTCTCCAGGGAATGCTGGAGTCTCTGGAAAGCTCTTGGAGCAATGGGATGAGCCAGGGTGCTGTTTGACACAGCAGGGTGTGATTCACAACGATTTGAGGCCCCCAGCATGGGCATCATAACCTTCCTCCTCACCAGCATGACCTTCCAGCCAGCCACAGCCTTCCCAGTCTGTATTTCCCCCACTCACTGCTGGGGAAACTGAGGCACACAGGAACCCCACCAAGGACAACAACCCACACTGCCCATTCCCCCTACAGCAACCCCACCCCTGTGTGGCTGCACAGTTGTTTTTCACAGTGATATTTCCACTTCTTTGCCCTCTCTATTCTTTTGACTTCTCGGTGCAATCCAAAGCCCTCCCTCAGCAGCATGAGCCCAGCGAGGAGAGCCACGTTCCCCAGTGATGTCCCCAGCCGCTGCAGGCCCCCAGAGCTGTGCCCAAATGCTCTCCTCCATGGTGCCAGGCTCGGGAGTGCCCCAGAGCCCCCAGCCCTGCCTGCCTGGCTGCACGTGTGCACACACGCGTGCAAAAAAGCCGCCCCTAATCCCCCTTACATCTGCTCTTCCCTGCATCCACCAAACAGGGAAATTCCCCAGCTCCTCACACAGCAAAACGTGGGGTGCACACATCCCCACAGGGCATGGCTCCTTCCCAGCCCAGCTCCAGGGCTCCCAGCACAAAGAAGAAAACACAGTGGCCAAGCTGGACGTGGTTGGATGGAGGAGAGGACAGCCATGGGCACAGAGCTGGGAAGGAGCCTGCGTCCAAGCAGGATGAAAACCCCAGCTTTACTGCTCTACCCTTCCTTTTCAAGGTGGCTTCAGCTGCTCCCCTCTCTCTGGAAGCAAAACACAGCCCTGAGGAGAAGGACAAAGCCACCACGTGTCCCACCCCTGCTCCGACACCTCCTCCCGGTCACCGCGTCCAGCCCGGGCTGTCACTTGTGATTTGTGGCGTTAATATTCCAGGGGAGGGACACCAAGGGGTGACAACAACAGGGCAGAGTCAGCTCTTGGAGGGTCATAGCTGAAGGCAAAGCAGTAACACTGATGGGTCCCAGGATCCGGGGCAGCGGAGGAGGAGGAGGAGGAGGAGGAGGAGGAGGAGGAGGAGGAGGAGGAGGAGGAGGAGGAGGAGAGAAGAAAGCAGGCGAGGAAAGCTGGCTAAGAGCAGAAACACAAAACTCTGCCTTTCCATGAGCTTGTTCCAGTTTAGGGACGAGGGACCAGGACGGCAGGAGAGCCAGGACGAGGTGACAGGCCAAAGGATCGCTCCCTAACACCGCCAGCAGCCGCCAAAGCCGCACTGATCCAACCCCAGGCATCACCTGCTGAGCCTGTCCTGGCTGCCCCACTGCTCCCACCCCGCTAATGCCCAGCCTGAGCCCAGCAGACTCGACAGCAGGAGCCCTTTTTAAGTCCTGCAACCCTTGAGAGGCTTAAGGACAAGAATATCTCCATTATCCCAGCCCTCCAGCAGCCCCAGCTTAGAGGCTGGGAATTACCGGCGGGGGCACCCAGGACCCCTCCTGGCTGGCATCCCCCACTCCAGCCATGCATGGAGCTTGCAGGGGGATGACAAATCTCCCCAAACCCCCCCCAGCAGTCAGCAGTCCATGCCCTCCCTGGTGCTTTTCACACCTCCCATCAGCAGCCAGGCATGTGCTCCTGGCAGCCAGCCACAGCCCGGGAACGTTTTGCTGGGAAAAGGGCAATTTAATTATCCCGTTCTTCTGTTTCATGACAACACAGGAACACGCTGCTCAGACACGGAAAGTGCCATGCAGGCACACGGCACAGTCCTGCCTGCAGCTTCCCTGAGAGGGCTCCTGGACTGCCCAGCGTGGGAATGATGGGGTTAAAACAAAGCCCCAAACCGCCAGGTTTTTCAAGAGTCCAAAGAAAAAGGGGAAAATGGGTTTGTTGGCCAGCTGCAAGGCTTCTTCTGAGCTCAAAGCGAGCTCTGAGTGTCATCTGGGGGCTGTTTGGCCACGCTGGTCTATTTTTACAGGGAAAAATGGTATTTTGAAGGGGAAGGCTGAGCAGAAGAGGTATTAAAAATACTGCAGCCCTCTGTGGGGAGATCAGACTTCACTGAATTCCTCCAGACTTCACAAACCATGTCTGACCTTCCAAAGCACCACTTAGCAGAAAATCTACTATTAAATAATAGAAAATATACTCAAAAGCACCCCTTAAACTCAGCCTTAGCCATGGGACACAGGGACAGAGAATGCTGCCAGGAACAGCTCCATGGTGTGGGCAGGAGAATCTTGGGATGCTGGGTGAGGAATCCTGGGTGAGGAGCAGCACGTGTGCCTGCTGTTTGTTGTGACAGCAGCTCCATTAGCACCCAGGAGCCAAGCTGCCTTCCCAAGGACACGGCACAGACACTCTAATTAGTGCTTTAACCCTAATTAGTACGTTAATGAAACTCGTTGGCTGGGAGAGAGCAGGTGTGAGAGGATGGAGGGGGAGCTGCAGAGTCCCCTGGGCTGAGCCAGGTCTGTCCCAGACCCCCAGGCGCCTCTGCCACCAGAGCTGCAGGGACAGAAAACCAGCGGGAGGAGGAATAAAAGCACTTCTCGGGTAGGAAGGTGACAAAAGGACAAACGAGTCGGTGTGGGGCACAGCAGTGTGCCAGCTCAACCCCAAGAGCCACCCAAAAGCCTGGCACTAGGGAGTTCCCACGCCCCAGTGAAACTCTGGTGACAATCCCAGCGATGAGCTGGCATGTCCTGGGCACAGGAGAGATTGCAGGTGACAAACACCCAGCTCTCTGCCCACCCAGGAGGGCTGGCAGTGGCATTTTGGGGACAGCAGCACCGCAGAGCCGCAGCAATGCTGGGGAGCTTCCCTGCAAGGCTCCCTTAAAAATCAATTTGCACTCTCACAGGTGCTCTGGCTTAACCCTCCCTCCCTTTCCCCCTGCAGGAGCAGAAGGCTCAGAGCTGCCATCCCTGCAGTGGCAGACAGCAGAGCCACTTGGGCAGTGCCTGATGTGACAGAGGACGCCCCGTGGCCAATGCCTGACACCAGGCTGGGTGACAAAAGGCATTTCTCAAAAGGCTCAGGGAAATCTGTCCCCCCACGCCTGCTGGGGAGCAGCCAGAGCTCTGCTTCCTGCAGGGCTGTGCATCAGCAGCTCCATCCCGCCTCTCCTCTCCTCCTGCTGCCGGGGAAGGATGGGTTAAGCTGCCCCTGCACTGCCCCAGCCCCAGGCAGGTGCTCAGCAGGGCAGGTCAGCACCCAGTGCCTCAAGGACTGGGCTGGCTGGTGCACAGCTCACGTTAACCAGCTCTGGTGGATGCTGGAACAGCTCTGATGGATGCTGGAACTGCTCTGAGTGATGTTCAGCACAGCTCTGGTGGATGCTCAGGACATCTCTGAGTGATGCTCAGCACAGCCCTGAATGATGCTCAGAACATCTCTGAGTGATGCTCAGGATGGACGCTCAGGATATCTCTGATGGATGCTAGAATAGCTCTGGTGGATGCTCAGGACATCTGTGAGTGATGCTCAGGACATCTGTGAGTGATGCTCAGGATATCTCTGAGTGATATTCAGGATGGATGCCCAGGATATCTCTGATGGATCCTAGAATAGCTCTGGTGGATGCTCAGGATATCTCTGAGTGATGCTCAGCACAGCCCTGATGGATGCTCAGGATATCTCTGAGTGATGCTCAGGACATCTCTGAGTGATGCTAGAATAGCTCTGGTGGATGCTCAGGATATTTCTGAATGATGCTCAGGATGGATGCCCAGGATATCTCTGATGGATGCTAGAATAGCTCTGGATATCTGTGAGTGATGCTCAGGATATCTGTGAGTGATGCTCAGGAGGATATCTGTGAGTGATGCTCAGGATATCTGCGAGTGATGCTCAGGATATCTGCGAGTGATGCTCAGGATATCTGCGAGTGATGCTCAGGACATCTCTGAGGGATGCTCAGGATATCTGTGAGTGATGCTCAGCACAGCCACAGCAGGGAATGCCCTGCCTGGGCACACCTGCCCCGGCTGTGCCAGTGCAGGAGCACAGGGGACAGGCCCTGTGACCGCCAGCTGACCCCCTGAGCTGGCTCAGGGTCACAGTGACCCCACACACACCTGAGCTGCTGGCCAGGGGCACTGGCAGTGCAGCTCCACCTGCTCCCTGCCCTGCAGCACAGGAGCCTTTCCTGGCCTCATCCTGCCACCCCCCACACCCGGGCTGAAGCCAAACCACTCCAAAGTGCAGCTCCCACCCTCCTCCTCTCCCTCAGCATTTGCAGATGGGTTTTACTCATCCCCCAACTCAGAGCTGGCTCCAGCCCTGCTGCACAGCCAGGGCCACGCTCGTCCCTAGCAGTGTCTGAATGGGGAAATGAGCAACAGGAGTCCAGACTTCAAGGCTGGCGGCTTTAGATGTCATTTGGGTTGTTTTTTTCTTAATCAGATCCATTGTCAACCCACAGAAATGTGCCTGTGACACCCTGGGGATGCGTATTCCTGACGCTGTCTGGGGAGCAGCAGAAATGCAGATGATTCAGCTCCAAAATTATCAGCAGTGGGATGGGATGCAAGGCTCCAAGCAGATCCCTGGCTATTCCTGGGCAAGAGCTCAAAGCCGCCCTTGCATCTCTCTCTCTCCTCCTCTTGAAATCAGAGCAGAGAACACAATTCCACACAATTCCATATTCCCTTACTGAATACATTCTGGTGTCTCCCAGCCCTGCAGGAAGGGAATGGAGCTGGAGCTCCTGGGCCATGGCTTTGCTGGCTGGCATCCCTGAGTGCCAGCAGTGCCAGGAAGGACAAACATCACCCCAAGCACGACCCTGTTGGCCTTTCCCATCTGCCAGGAGGGTTCGTCCCGGCCCCTGCTGGGCTCGCTGCTATTTTCTCCTTGTTTTCCTAGACATTGACACTTCCTCCCTGCACCCACAGGATGGTTTCCAGGCTTCAATTCTCTTCCCTATGGCAACAAAAAGCCAGCCAGGAAACCTCAACCCACTCGCTCAACTCTCTGGCAAGGGGAGGGAGGGAGGTGGGGGAAGCTCCAGCCCCTCCGGGCCGGTCACTGCAGCTCCACACAGAACTATTTGAAAGCAAAATTTTGGTGACAATGACAAAGGTGTGGCTCACCTGGAGTGTCACCACAGCCCAGGCAAGCAGGGGGACATCAGGAGAAGGATGGGATTTGCAGGAATCCCTGCTGCACATCCATCCCAGCCCAGATTCTCTCAGATGCTGGGTTTGAGCACTGGATTGGTCCAGCCTGCAGCTCCCCTGCTCCATCAGCATCCCAGGGATGCTGCTCCACGAATACCCAAATTGTCCCCACTGCTCCTAAAACACCCAAACAGTCAGGGAAAGGCCAGAGCAAGGAGTGGGTGCTGAAGAGGAAACGGGGAGGAAGGACGAGAGAGCAAACAAATCATATCAACTCAAATCAAAGCAGGCCACGGAAATGATTACGCTTAAGCTTTTCACGCCTGGTTAAGTTTTTTATTATTCAAACAAACTCCTGGTTTTGTTTTGCCTCCTTGAAGAAGCAGAGGGGAGAGAGCTCCTCCAGCAACGCCAGATAATAACCACTGGGAAAAAAGGCTTCCTGATCCAACAATGGGAGACAATTAGAACGAGATGAGGTGCAGGAGCATCTTTAACCTACCCTGCCTTGTCAAAACAAAAACAGAAACACTTTGTGGGGAAAAGGGTTGAAATTAGGGATTTATTTGGGGTGGGAAGGCCACGCACTCTGGCATTGCATCACGCACTTTGCTGCCACAGCAAAAAACATTTTGGGATCTCAGGGGAAAACTGGGCTAGGGATGGGATCCATGGATGCCCAGAGAGTCTGAGCAGTGAGGACACAGTGCAGCAGGCAGGATGTGACCCTGAGGTGGCCGCTGGGCTCACAACCCCACTCCCATCTCTATTTTCAGCTGTGTCTCTGCTCAGGACTTTTGGCATCTTTGCTTTTTCCTGGTTTTCCTGCGCAGGTCCCCCAGAGCCACCCACCAGCCGCAGAAGGATTTTCCCC
This sequence comes from Calcarius lapponicus, assembly GCA_039654755.1. Lineage (NCBI taxonomy): Eukaryota > Metazoa > Chordata > Aves > Passeriformes > Fringillidae > Calcarius > Calcarius lapponicus. The sequence goes on along the minus strand of JBBFKN010000012.1, from coordinate 8,761,215 downwards.
CTCCAGAACAACTCTTCAAGGCCAACAGAGGGATGAAACCCTTGCAAACCCACCAAGCAGCAGCTGAGATGCTTCTCCAGCTGCTGAGCCCGAGGAGGAGCTGCCTCTCCCCCTGTGCAGCCGCTGCTCCTTTAACTGCGCCGTCAGAGCAAACACCCGCGCCGCAAATCCAACTGTGCGTCATTCAGCTCTCATTTTGATTGTTAAAAATTCATTAATGAGAGCAGATTGGTATTATATCGCTGCCTTAATTAAAGAGGGCTACGGAACAGCATTTTAAATAGCAATGTCATTTTCTAATTGACACAGCTACATTATAAAGAAAAATACTTAAACAGAACTTGAAACCGAGCCGGTTTCTTCTGATGGCAGAGCTCATTTTGGCTTCAATTTTTAATCTGCTCGTAAAATATTTACGGGCAAGGGAAGGGATAATGTTTCTCCAGGTGTACAGTTCCCCTCCTCCTGCTCAGGTCCCCGGGAGGCTGGTGAGGGAGGAAGGCTCCAGCATCCAGGGAAGCTGCTGCTCCATCCTCCTCATGCAGGATCCCATGGCTGTGTGCCTTCCTAAGCCCCAGGAGATTGGGAGACCGCAAGCCCTGCTCCACTTGCATCCTTGCAGTTAAATCCCACTGGAGTTGAGTGGAAAATGCGCTTTTTTTGCTGTTTTGCCTGAGCCCAGCATTTCTCCCCCCACCAAGGGCCGAGGGAAAAGCAGATCTGTGCCTGAGGTGGGTTCCAGAACTGGCTGGGTCCCTGTGGGCTTGCTGGGGAGGCACAAGGATGTGGGATGGGGATGCCAAAAGCATCCCACATCAGGCCACGTTCAGACACCAGATCTCCCCTCTCACGCGCAGACACTCAACACCTTCCTCCCCTTTTTCATCTGCTTCATCCACAAACTCCCCACATCCAACAGCTAATTCCACGCACTTCAGAGCACAGATTCCTCCTGTTTTCCATTCAGGAAAAAATCTGGTCACCACTTCAAGCAAAGCAGGGAAGAAAAACAGCTCCGTGCGCCCGGACGCGAATTCCTGCGCGAGGCGGCGCGTCCCCCTCTCCCCACCCCGCACGCAGCGCTCTGGGAAAGCAGCCCCTGCTCGCTGGCCAGCAGGAGATTTTTCCACCAGCACGAGTGGAAATTAGTGGCATCAGTCCACTGGGTTTTGCCAGGCAGCCGGGGTGAGCTCACGGCAGAGCCCAGCGGAACCGGTAGCACCGCGCCTTGGCCACCGCGCTCAGAACAAGCACGAGGGCAGGGTGAGCCAGAGGACAGGTTGCTCAGAGGCTTAAACTCTGGAGCTAACTCTCACTAGCATTCCAGATGACCTTCCAGGTCCTGGAGGCACCCTCCGTCCTGCCTCAGTTTCCCTCCTTGTCCGCTCCCTTTTTCCAGGCGCTAATACGGCGTCCCCAGCCCGAGGGGTGCAGGGATGGGGGGATGCTTCACCCAGCCCTGGGGGTCTGGAGCACCCCTCACCCTCTCCCTGCTCACAACAACTCCCAAAAGCAAAACATCAGCAGCCCACAGGGTGGCTTGGCATGGCTGTGCTGTTTTTCTAAGATTTAGAAAACTGACAAGAAGGGAAACATCAACTTCTCCCTCGCTCTCTGAGGGAGGGCTGCTCACCTCCACACCCCATGGGAAGCAAAGAGCAGGAGCTGGCACCATACAGGATGAGCCCAGGGAGGTGGCAACACACCCACCCAGCTGCTGGAGGTCCAGTCCAACCCAATCCAATCCAATCCAACCCAATCCAATCCAATCCAATCCAATCCAATCCAATCCAATCCAATCCAATCCAATCCAATCCAATCCCTGGTCCATCCAAGCCTCCCTCTGCCACCATCCTCCCCATGTCCCCTGCTCCTGTGGCTTCCCCTCTTGTCGTGAGGGTGAGGCTGTCCAGCTGGCTCGTGGAGGATCTGGCCAGGCTGTTTAATCAGGGAGAGTGATTGGGCCGTAATTTCTTCTGATAAAGTATTACAGATGCTACATTTCGAGCCATCTGGCAGCAGCCCACGTTTCCTGCCTCTGCTTCTCGCGCTCTCGGGAGGAGAGGGGAGAGAGGGAGCAAAAATCAAAGGCAGGACGGCAGGGAGGGCTCTGCTGGGATGGGAAGGGGAGCAGGGAAGGAATTCCCAGCTCCCATTCCTCCCACAGGTGCTGCTCAGCAAAGGATGGGACAAGTGAAGAGCACATCAATGTCCCCAGGAACAGCAGAGCAAGTGGGGCTGCCAAAAGCCAGGGTAGGGACAGAGCCCTCAGAGCATCCTCCTCAGCTGGAAAACCCCCTGGAAGGGTGAAACCCCCTTCTCCCTGCCTGCCCCACACTTCAGCATCCACACAGGCACCAGTGAGGGTCCCCAAACCCTTAACTCTGGTCACAACATTGAGAAAACCATCTCATCAGAGTGAGACAAGCCCAAAACCAAACAGATCTGAGCCCGTGCAGCCTCAGAGCAGTGAGTAATTCACCCTGAGCCCAGCAATCAGGCAGCACAGGGGGAGGCTCTGCAAACAAGAGGCAGCTCCTTCGGATTTAGCCCAGCCTGAGCAGAACCACATTAAAAATAACTGAAGGGAAGGGCTCTCACTTCATTACTCCCGACAGAACTGGGTCTTGGTCACGCCAAGGATCTGCTGGGGAGCCCTCTCAGCCCTGCCTGGAGCTGCTCAGGTGTGAGGGGGATGCAGGGGGCTTTATTTCCCACTTTTCCCTCACCTGCTGGTGCAAAGATGCACAAATCCCTTGTGGCCAGCATTCCCTGCAGCCCCATCCTGGGGAGATGGGATGGTGCTCCAGCAGCACGCAGCTCCAGCAGCACACAGAGGCAGCAGAGATGCTCCTGGCTTGCAAAAAACACGGGAGATGCCTTGGCACAGGGCTCCTGGCATGTGTGGGATCAAAGCCCTGAAGTTTCTTTGCGAACCACAGAGAGTTAAAGGCTGGCCAAGGCCCTGCAGCACGAGCTTTATGCATATGTAGCCAATATAATGCAATTATACATTAATCTATAACTAACAGCCACGGTAATACAACATTACAGTAGGTAGATTATCCCATCTCCTGTCATTTATTATTGTTATTTGTAATCCATTAGTGTCCAGAGCTGGACTGGGGTCAGAGTGCAGTGTCCTGGCACGCTTTCACCCACCCTGGAAGGAGCAGGAGGATGGAAGACCCTCCTGCTATGGGGCCAAATCCTGCCCCACAGTGAGTCCTGGGCAGAGATCTGCCCCTCTGTTGGCACCAGGACAGTTTTCAGGGCTTGGGTTCCCAATGGGATACATCCACCCACACTGCATAGAGCCACCACAGCTTTGCCCACCATTCCCTACCCCAAAATGCTGGGGCCAAAGGGGATGAGGGGCTCAGCAGGAACCTCGGAGCCCAGAGGCCAGACCAGTGCCCCACCATCCCCATGGAACCACTCCAGCTGCCTTTGAGCAGAGGGAACAAAGCCCAACTGGTTCCACACAGCCACCAATTAATCTTGATCAACACCACCCTCCAGGAGTGAGTCATCCACCCCAAGTCAATTTACATTTTTATTAAATCACACAGGAAAATCAGGAGCGTTGTTACTTCTCTCCGATTCAACACGAGTTCTGTGTTCCCCCACCGTTCACGCTGTGGGAAAACACCCTGGTTAAACCTGGCATCTCCAGTTTAACCATTTCTTCCTGGCACTCCCCATCCCAAAGCAGCCCTTTCTGCACAGCCTGCAACTAAATCAGGCTGGAAACCAGATCCCTGGAGGGGAACTGCGACAGCTGGAGATGCTGCTGCCCAGGGAAGGAGGGCTGGGTGCATTCCTGGACCCCCAGTGCGTGCCACAGGCAGCACCAGTGGCTGTTAGTTATAGATCCAGACCCTGGAGGGACCTCCAAGGGTTAAACAGCTCCGTTTGTGTCACTTGTGTCACCACCACGGAGCTGGATCTGCCTCGGGAAGTTCCCTGGGAGGGAAAGGCAGATCCGTGTGCACAGCAGCAGCTGGGGGATCAATCAGTGCAGCTTTATATCCATCCCTTTACACCCATCCCATCCCATCCCATCCCATCCCATCCCATCCCATCCCATCCCATCCCATCCCATCCCGCATCATCCTCACTGCTGCAACCCAGCAGTGCTAAATTCAACAGCCTTTTATTTATGGTTCCCACAGGATCTGTGGGAGAGCAGGGAAGGGATCTCTGGAGAAGGGATAAAACCCAGTGTGTGCACAAGCCAGAGCAAAGGGCTTCCCCCGGAGCAGCACGGCAATCCTGTGGCTGCTCACTGGGCTAAAACAAGGGGAAGGGTCTCCTGACACTGCCTGAATTAATATTTGCTTGAAGAGAAAGACCAAAAGCTCCTGCTGGGATCAGGATTCCATCCTGCTGGGGACTGGGATGGAGAGTGCTTGCTCAGAAGAGCACTTAATGTGACTGGGTCAGAAAATTATTTCCCAAGGATGAATTCTCCAATGATGGAATGTTTCCCAAGAATGAACGCTGATTGTTTGCAAAGTCTGATCAATTTGGGCCATATTTCCTGTGAAAGGAGCAAGAGGAAGGAGGGGAATTTCCATCTTGCAATTAAATTCCAAAAATCCTGTCTTTTTCTCCCAAAACAGCACAAAAGCACGGTTTGAAATCTCTGCGCTTCCTGCCAGCGGGGAAGACTCCAAGTTTCAACCACACTCTTTGCAATTCAATTAGCTGCATCCTAGGCAAGGGCTGAAATCCCAAAATCTGAGCAATGTGCTCAGGGATACTCGTGGCACAGAGATATGATGGCACAAGGATGTCACAGCACAGGAATGTCATGGCACAGGGATGCTCTGAGCCAGCAGAACCCTTTGGGATCACACTGAACCAAACCCCAATGCCAGGCTCAGCCTTTTGGGATCACACTGCTGAACCCCAAACACCAGCTGAGCCCTTTGGGATCACACTGCACCAAACCCCAATCCCCAGCACAGCCTTTTGGGATCACACTGTACCAAACCCCAAACTCCAAACCCCAGCTCAGCCCTTTGGGATCACACTGCACCAAACCCCAAACCCCAAACCCCAGCTCAGCCCTTTGGGATCACACTGCACCAAACCCCAAACCCCCATCCCAAGCACAGCCCTTTGGGATCACACTGCACCAAACCCCAATCCCCAGCTCAGCCCTTTGGGATCACACTGCACCAAACCCCAATCCCCAGCTCAGCCCTTTGGGATCACACTGTACCAAACCCCAATGCCAGGCTCAGCCCTTTGGGATCACACTGCTGAACCCCAAACCCCAGCACAGCCCTTTGGGATCACACTGCCGAACCCCAAACCCCAGCTGAGCCTTTTGGGATCACACTGTACCAAACCCCAAACCCAGCTCAGCCCTTTGGGATCACACTGCACCAAACACCAAACCCAGCTCAGCCTTTTGGGATCACACTGTACCAAACCCCAAACTCCAAACCCCAGCTGAGCCTTTTGGGATCACACTGCACCAAACCCCAAACCCAGCCCAGACTTTTGGGATCACACTGTACCAAACCCCAAACCCCAGCTCAGCACTTTGGGATCACACTGCTGAACCCCAAACCCAGCTCAGCCCTTTGGGATCACACTGCTGAACCCCAATCCCCAGCTCAGCCTTTTGGGATCACACTGCACCAAACCCCAAACCCCAATCCCCAGCTGAGCCCTTTGGGATCACACTGCTGAACCCCAAACCCAGCTCAGCCTTTTGGGATCCCACTGCACCAAACCCCAATCTCCATCCCATCCCTTTCCACCCCTCCAGGCACTTCCACCACCCGGGCAGGATTTGCTGGCTCAGCACAGCAGCTCTGCCCCCTCCCCGGGCTGCGGGAGCATCCAGGAGCAGCCAGGAGAGGGAATCCCCTCTCCAGCATCCCCCTCCCCTTCCCGGCTCCTCCTCGGGGGGCAGCCACGATGCAACTTCGGATTTCCCAGGCTGCCTGCAAAGGGCCTTTCTCGCATTCCTGCCGTGCCTGCAGCGCTTCTCAAGTCCTGTTTTTCCACTCCAGCAGCCCCCCCTTCCTTGTTTTCCTTCTCCGGCTGCTGACCCAGATTTCATAATGAATGAATCCATGCAGCGCTCTTCAGACTTTAATTATTTTTTTTTCACTTTTTCTCATCATACATTATGCATCAATAATAAAAAAAAAAAAAAAAATAAAAAAGAAAAAAAAATCCACCAAATACCAACGCACCCCAGCACAATTAATTTAAGGCTGAATGGTTCACTCCTGCCTATCGCTAATCGCAAACGGGCCTGGAAATTGCAGCGCTTGTTTTAGACCTTGTGTTAATGTCAGAATGAAAACAAACAGGTTTTAGGAGGCTGCTGTGCCTCAGACAGCAGTGCCAACTCATGGATTTCTTCAGAAGAGAAGCAGGCATAAAAAACCAACCAGAGAAGTTGGGGGTTTAGGGTATTTACAGTGAGAACTCACCACGGAGCTGCCTCTTCTTCCCCTGCTCCTGACCACGAGGGAGAACTGCACAGATAGGGCAGGAGGGAAATGGGAACCAGGAAGGAAATGGGATGAAGGAAGGAAATGGGATGAAGGAAGGAAATGGGAACCAGGAGGGAAATGGGGATCAGGAGGGAAATGGGGAACAGGAAGGAAATGGGAATCAGGAGGGAAATGGGATGAAGGAAAGAGATGCAGAATGTCAATAAGATGAAGGATGGCAGTGGGATGCAGGAGGGAAATGGGATGCAGGAGGAATATGGGATGCAGGAGGAATATGGGGGCCAGGATGGCAACGAGACATAGGAAGGGAAAGGGATGCAGGGATGGCAATGGGATGAACAATCAATGATAGTGGGATGCAGGATGGCAATGGGATGAAGGATGGCAGTGGGATGAAGGATGGCAATGGGATGAAGGATGGCAGTGGGATGCAGGATGCCAGGGGATTCATCCATTCCCCAGGACTGCAGAGGCTTTGGTGGAAACCTCCCAGCTCACAACCAGCACGGTGACTTTGCTTTTCCCAAGGGATGACATTTTAATCTCTCCACCTCCCAGGCCTCAGGGAAGTCCCTGAGCCAACCCTCCCTCGGGGTGGGCTTGGGGAAACACCACAGGCTCAGGGGCTCTGCCAGCTGTGCCCACACCTCTCCCTTCCAAGCAGGGCCAGAAACACATCCCTGCCTGAAAACCAGCTCTGGACCAATTGTGACCTTTCCAGCTGAAATTCCAGCCCTGCCACAGGCACAGGCAGCGCTGCCCTGATTTACAGATGGTCAGGATCTGCCCATCTATGTGCCAAGCCCTTCCTGCAGCCCTGCCTACGCAAGTCCCTGCAGAAAAAAAAAAACAAACTAAAAAACACCAAAGCAACACATGCAAACACAAAAGGCCCTAATTTGATCATATTCCTCTGAACTAAAAGCACCTTTGACCTAAATTTCCACCACGGGTTGGAATTCGCCCTCGGCTGGCAGTGGATTAGGAGAGAGCAGAGCCTAAGGGAGATCCAGGATCCTGCTGCCTCCTTTCCCAGCAGAAGGGAAGGAGGGCAGGAACCCCCAGCACACCCTACCCAGGCCTAGAAGCGCCTGGGTGTCTCAATTTATGTAAAGTAGAGCTAATTTGACATTATCATATGATATTAGAGCAGCCTACCTCTCTCTTGCAGCCCATGTGCAAAATCCCTGAGCAGAGCTATGAGGAGCATATGGAAAAACATCTCCAAGCACAAACATCCACCTACGGCCTGAGCTGTCCAAAGTCACAGAGCCATCACAAAAGAGGTTTCAAGCAAAAGCAAACAGTCTTGTGAATGTTTTTTTTCCCTACCAAAAACACCCAGAGACTGAAGCTTCTCCTAAACACACGCCTTGCATTTTTGCTCCTGCTGGCAGTTTAAAGGCAGCTGGGTTTTGTTATCAAGGTAACAGCAAGAATTATTCCTGCTCTGTCGTTAGGAGCAGGTTTCCATCCTCTCCAAGGCAGCCAGAGGTGAGGAGAGGCTCTGACAGAGGCAGGGAGGTTTGGTGGGTGCTCGGGGAGACAGAGCTGACCACGAGCTGCCCCTGCATCCTCTGACTTTGTCAACACCTTGGCAAGAAATTTCCTGGAGAGGAGGGATAAAGGAGATTACACGGTGCTGACAAGCTCATGGGATGTTTCTGAGATGCCCTGCAAGCTGTCAGGCTGTGATGAGGCTCCTCCAGGGCTGCATGGGGAGCAGGGATCCCACAGCACGGTCCCTGCTGGGCTGTGGGCATGAGACCATCGGGTCACGCTGGACTGAGTCACCTCAACCTACCCATCCCTCATCAACCATTCTGGCACGAGGAACAAGTAATCCTCAAGGAAAGCTGGTTTTGGAGGCCGCTGAATTGTTCTTGGTGCTGCTTAGGAGAGCTTCGATTCGCTAGAAAATCCCCAGCATTTTAATATCACCAGAATATTTGCTCAGGGGATGATGAGTCCCGCCATGAAATGGGACCAGACCTCACAGGGACACTCCCTTCTGTCATGTTGATGAGGAAGGATGCTGAGACCAGCCAGGGTCACCTCCTGCCCAGGGTGACATGGCCATGGGGGCTGTGGACACAAGACCCACCTTGCCTGGCCAGCAACTCCATGGGGAGCTGGACCAGCCCTGAGCCATCGGGGTGGGATGAGGAACCATGCCCACCAAGCATGCCCCAACCATGCCCACCATGCATGCCCACCAGCCTGTCCAAGCTCCAAAACACCCATGTGCCACCAGACCAGGGGGTTGATCCTCACCTTGTGCCCACACATCTCTGCTGTGCCCTTTCCAGGTGCCACCAGAGCAGGGGGTTAATGCTACCTTGTCCCCACACCTCTCTGCTGTTCTCTCTCCCAGCGCCAGCCAGAAGCAGCTCCAGCTACCTCCCAAAGTGTTGACTTTGGCTGTGGGCAGCCACATCTCTTCCTTGGGGCCACCTCACAGCCTGTTTTCCCTTGGCCCAGAGAAAAACGCCCAATTATTGCTTTTTTTTGCCTCTCCTTTCTTCTATTTTAAGATCACACGCCTAAAATTAGATCTGCTCACACAATGGGGCTCTGAGGTTTAATCCCTTCCCCAAAAGCTGACAAAATAAATTGAACGTTTGAGTCATTTCTACAAACTCCCCAGCCGCCAAAAGGAGTAAATAAACAAACAAACAGAAATTGCAGGAGGGCCAAACCGCTCTGTCCAGAGGGATTTTAAAAATAGCTGCACCTGCACCAAACCATCTCCTGCACCCAGAGAGGATCCTGAGCTCCTGGAGGGCTCCTCTCTCCCTCTCTCTGCAAATCTCGCTGTGCTGTGGATGCTCAGATGCTGCAGCAGCTCCTGGGGAGCAGAGTGAGGAGCCAGCAGACACAAGACTGCCTGTGTGGGTGGTGGTTCCCAGGAACATCGTGGCTTCAGCTGCCTCCCCCTAAAATGCTCACGGGGACGGAGCAGGCAGGGAGATGCTCAGGTTCCAAAGTCTGTGGGCGCACAGAGCTTGCTACAGAAAAAAAACAGAGAGGGATCTACGGTGGGATCTTCAGACTTTAATTTTTTTTTGACTTTTTATCATCATATATTATGCATCAATAATTAAAAAAAAAATCCACCAAACACCAACGCACCCCAGCACAATTAATTTAAGGCTGAATGGTGCCTGCAGCCCCTGGTGATGGCTCACCACAGCAAGAGGAGCAGAATTAGCCCTGGCTGGAGTCACAGCCCTGCTGTTACCTCACCTCCAGCTGCTCCACACCTCAGCCTGCCAGGTGGGGCAATGGCACAGACCGCGCTCGCAGCAGAGCAATTAGTTAATATCTGCAAAGTGCCCTGCAGTTAATTAATTGCCATTAACTCATTAGCCAGATTTTGACCTCCTAAGCCCAGCTTTAAGCCCTGCCCTGCTAGGCAGGGGCTGGTGTGCTCAGCCAGCTCTGTGCATGCGGAGCCTGTGCCCAGCTGGCTGCCCCAGTGCCCAGGCAGCACCACCGGTGTCCCTGGGTGTCCCTGCATGGCTGCACGAGGCCATCCAGCCCTGCCACCCTGCCCACCCTCCCAGGGTGGCTTTGGGATGTGGCCACCAGGCTGAGCTGGGAGCTGCACCGGGGGCAAATTCCCATCTGGCACTGGATTAGTGCCCTATGCTGCCCAGGGAACCTGTCTGCCTGCAGCCTGGCACCAGGAGGGTGCCCACCTTCCTCTGCAGCCCATCCTCGCTGTGCTGGTACCGTCCCCAAAGCAGCAGGGTGAAAATTTAACAATTGTACATCCACGTCCCCTCCCTGTGTGCACAGACCTGTGGGTACATCCCCTCCCCAGCGAGGGATGTCCCTTCCAGCATCACCTGAGGCTGCACAAGCACTGCTGGGGGGATGCAACACCCGAGGGCTGCATCTGCATCCCTTCCACATCCCCTTCTGCACCCCAGGACAGCACTGGCTCAAAGCCCTGGGTGGCAGAGCCCACCAGCCCTGTCCATCCTGCCAGGCGCTGCGGCACTGCCAGGGCTCAGACCCTGCAGGTCTCTCAGGGGTGCTGCAGGCAGGAAGAACCAGCAAACGATGCTGGGCCCTGCTGGAAAATCACCTGCCACCCCTCTGCACGAAACCCCAAAGATTTCACCCCAAAGGATCACACCCTGATGTGCCCCAAGTCCCACAAGCAGCAAAAACCCTTGAGAAAAGCTCCACGCTCACTGCCTGCACACCCACCCTTCCCAAATGCCTCTCCATGGAGAATCCCAGATGGGCCATGGGGCAAGGCCCACAGCAAGGCGGGCAGAGCCCAGGCCTCGGTACCCCCACAGCTCCTCCATGGGATGCCCACGATGGGCACGGCCACGGGGCACTGCAAACCACTCCTGGATGCTCCAAACCACTCCTGGATGCTCCAAACCACTCCTGGATGCTCCAAATCAGCTCCCAGGGATGGACAGAGCCCAGCCCTGCCCACCCCACACCAGCTCTCCAAGATTCCCACAATGGACAGATCCCAGCTTTGCCCACCCCATGCCAGCTCTCCAGCTGCCCACAATGGACAGAGCCCAGCTTTGCCCACCCCATGCCAGCTCTCCAGGATGCCCACAAGGGACAGATCCCAGCTTTGCCCACCCCATGCCAGCTCCCAGGGATGCCCACAATGGACAGATCCCAGCTTTGCCCACCCCAGGAATGCCCACACTGAACAGATCCCAGTCCTGCCCACCCCACACCAGCTCCCAGGGATTCCCACAATGGACAGATCCCAGCTTTGCCCACCCCACACCAGCTCCCAGGGATGCCCACAATGGACAGATCCCAGCTTTACCCACCCCATGCCAGCTCTCCAGGATGCCCACAATGGACAGATCCCAGCTTTGCCCACCCCATGCCAGCTCTCCAGGATGCCCACAATGGACAGAGCCCAGCTTTGCCCACCCCATGCCAGCTCTCCAGCTGCGGGCCAGCAGCAGCCCCGGCACGCGAGACCGCGGCCTCGGGAGCAGCCAACAACAACAAACTCGTGTGTGAGCCACAAAGGGAAAAACTCTGCGAGGAAACAATCTCAGCCCGGCTCTTCCCGAGCCTGCACTGTAAATAACGCCGCGTACGGGTTTGTTTTATTTGTTTTAATGATGGAAACACAGCCCGGATTGTCCTGCTGGCTTGGGCAGGCTCTGTCCCCAAGCAGGGGAAGCGAGGGACACCCTGCAGAGCCACTGTGGCCAGCAAGCCTACAATAAACCATAACAAAGCGTGCCTCAGAGCTCTGGGCTGAGCAGAACCTCAGCAGAACCTCAGCAGAGCCTCAGCAGAGTTCTAGGCTGAGCAGAACCTCTGTAGAACCTCAGCAGAACCTCAGCAGAGCTCTGGGCTGAGCAGAACCTCAGCAGAACCTCAGCAGAGCCTCAGCAGAACCTCAGCAGAGCCTCAGCAGAACCTCAGCAGAGCCTCAGTAGAGCCTCAGCAGAACCTCAGCAGAGCTCTGGGCTGAGCAGAACCTCAGCAGAGCCTCAGCAGAACCTCAGCAGAACCTCAACAGAACCTCAGCAGAACCTCAGCAGAACCTCAGCAGAGTTCTAGGCTGAGCAGAGCCTCAGCAGAACCTCAGCAGAGCCTCAGCAGAACCTCAGCAGAGCTCTGGGCCGAGCAGAACCTCAGCAGAACCTCAGCAGAGCCTCAGCAGAACCTCAGGAGAGCCTCAGCAGAACCTCAGGAGAGCCTCAGCAGAACCTCAGCAGAACTTCAGCAGAGCTCTGGGCCGAGCAGAACCTCAGCAGAACCTCAGCAGAACCTCAGCAGAGCCTTAGGAGAGCTCTGGGCTGGGCAGAACCTCAGCAGAACCTCAGGAGAACCTCAGCAAAACCTCAGCAGAGCCTCAGCAGAGCCTCAGCAGAACCTCAGCAGAGCTCTGGGCTGGGCAGAACCTCAGCAGAGCCTCAGCAGAACCTCAGCAGAGCCTCAGCAGAGCCTCAGCACCCTGGCAGGCTGAGCCCAGCGCAGGTGGCACCCAGAGGCCAGCAGTGCCAGCTCCACAGCTGCGAGGGAGGGAAATGAGCCCCAGAGACAGGAGTGTTGCACACTTCGGTGGCTGTTTCCACAGGGATGTCTGGGTCCTGCACGCCAGGCCTTCCCAAGACACTCATCCTTGTTTTCCACAGCAATCCCAACACCAGACTGGCTCGCCCACGTCTCCATCGCTGCTGCCATTGTCCTGACACACCCGTTCCCGTTGCTCCACAAGCAGGAGGAACCTTCTGAAATGGTTTTCTTGGCGTCAGAACAAACCTTGCCTTCTCTTGCTTCCTCCTCCTGGTCCAGCTGAGGATGGAGGGTCCAGCCCTCACCTCCCACCACAATGCACGGCCAGGCCAGGAGCAAGCCAAGCAGGCCGAAGCTGAGACAACCCTCAGCCACAAGCAAGTTAAAAATACCTCTTTTTCAGACTAAAGTTCAGTCCCCAAATGGTAAGAGAATCCAGGAAAAATGCGGCAGGCCCGGCTGGTGGCCGCCTTCCAGCACCAGCACCTCCCTTCGGAGGAATCCAGCAAGGAGTCTCACTAATCCACCCAGGACACACCAACATTTCTTCCTCATATTACTGGGTAGGGTGTTGGTTTTTTGGGTTTGTTTTTTTTTTTTTTTTTTCCTCTTTTTCGTTTTTTTCCGTCTGCTCAGCAGATTTGGCATTGGCTGGGAAGGCACCAGAGCCACGGGGATGGAGGAACCCCCTGGAATTCTGAGTGCTCCTGGTGCCAGCCCAGGGACCAGAGCGGGGAACACACAGCACGTGTGTCAGCACCCACACTGAACAAACACACAACGTCAGCCCCCTGCCTCAGTTTCCCTGCCCTCAGAGATGGGCTGGGGGGCAACACAGGCACTACAGGGGAACGAGGTAGCACAGGCAGCACTGCCAGCACCCAGCAGGATGGGTTCCCAGGAGGATGGGTTCCCAGCAGGATGGGTTCCCCAGCAGGATGAATCCCCAGCAGGATGGGTTCCCCAGCAGGATGGGTCCCCAGCAGGATGGGTCCCCAGCAGGATGAGACCCCAGCAGGATGGGTTCCCCAGCAGGATGAGTCCCCAGCAGGATGGGTTCCCCAGCAGGATGGGTTCCCCAGCAGGATGGGGTCACCCAGCAGGATGGCTCCCCAGCAGGATTGGTCCCCAGCAGGATGGGTTCCCAGCAGGATGGGTTCCCAGCAGGATGAATCCCCAGCAGGATGAGTCCCCAGCAGGATGGGTCCCCAGCAGGATGGGTCCCCAGCAGGATGGGTCCCCAGCAGGATGAATCCCCAGCAGGATGGCTCCCCAGCAGGATGGCTTCCCCAGCAGGATGGGGTTCCCCAGCAGGATGGGTTCCCAGCAGGATGAGTCCCCAGCAGGATGGGTTCCCCAGCAGGATGGGGTTCCCCAGCAGGATGAGTCCCCAGCAGGATGGGTTCCCAGCAGGATGGGTTCCCCAGCAGGATGGGTTCCCAGCAGGATGGGTTCCCCAGCAGGATGGGTTCCCCAGCAGGATGAATCCCCAGCAGGATGGGGTTCCCCAGCAGGATGGGTTCCCAGCAGGATGAGTCCCCAGCAGGATGGGTTCCCAGCAGCATGGGTCCCCAAAGAATGGGTTCCCCAGCAGGATGTGTCCTCAAACATTTCCTCCAACCCCACTGAGGACTCAATCTCTCCCCCAGACCATCCCACCCCACTGCTGCCTCCACCACCTGCTTCTGCCCCCTTGCAATTCCCAAACTGCACCCCAAACCCACCTTACCATCTCCCCAGCTCTGCCCTGATAAGGTCCCACATGTTTCCCAGGAGGATTTCTGCCCCCCAACACCCTGCTGAGCTCCAGGCACGCTGCCACAGCTCCAGCCTCCCTTGTGCTGACTGGAGACAGGGCACAGGTGGCCGTGCCATCCACATCAATCCCTCACTGTTGGGAAGGAGAGGAGCTGGGGGCTCACACGTGGCCCTTGGGGGCTCAGCACCAGCCTCTCCCCAGCCCCTGAGGTGCTGCCCGTCCTCCCTCCTGGTGAGATGCCCCCTGAGGAATTTGCACCTCATTCCTTGACACCCGCTTTAATTACAGGTATCAGGGCAGCTCGTGTCTTTCACAAGAGCTGTGAGCCAACTTCCTGCTCCCCTTTCTCTGCGAGGGCTTCCTGAGTCACTGGATCCCTCCCCTCACAAGCAGAGGGGGCTGGGCTCTGCCAAAGCCCCCCAAAGGCTGGAGCAGAAGCTCCTGGCACTCGGCTGTGACATCCCAGGATGATCTTCAGAATCCCAGCCCTGGTTTCCTGCTGCCACCAGGAAGAGTCCAGAGGCAGCAGCGACACTGGGACACAGGAGGTGTTGTCTCTAAAGCCATGTGGCTCTGGGGCTCCCTGCACACAGGACGCTCCACACTCACCCACCAGCCAGCACAAGGCTCCTCCAACAGCAAAACCCTGATGAGTGTCTCCAAAATCCTTCCCCAGGAGCACATCCCGATGCTGCAGCACCCCTGTGCCCGTGGCACTGCCCACCAGGCTCTGCAGGGAGCAGGTACACCCCAATGCCAGCTTGGCTTTCCTCCCCAGCCGCTCCCTGGCACCACTGCCCCATCCACCCATCCCTTCCCGATGGAGTTCCCTCTGCAGGGTTGTGGGTTTGACTGTTGTTGTATTTTGAAACATAAACTCATTAATTTCAGCCTAATGAGGACTTTATTGGCTGGGAATTACCATTATTCAGCTCAAGGAGACACAAATAAACATTCATACACTCTAGCCTGTGGAGGGATCCTGATCCTGCTGATGGCTCCCACCCCAGCACCCACCTCTCCATCCAGACAGGTCCTTCCACTGCCATCCACCTTGTCCCTCCCATTCCTCGATTCCCTGTCCCAATCCACGGGCAGGGATCCTTACAGGGCTCAGGGAAGGGACCCTGGGCTCACAGCAGCCACACCACACCACTCTGCTTGCTTTAATTTTTAATCAAGTCACAAGACGAGGCGGATGCAGCTGGAAATAAATCATCAACCACAACAGCAATAAAAGCACCCCGGTGGCCTCGGCTCAGACGTGGTGAGCACAGGACCAGGAGCCAAACCACCACTGTCCCATCACTGACAGGGTGACAGAGCAGCTCCTGTGCCAAGCCTGGACCCTGCAGTTGTCACTGAAGAAATGGTGACAGGGTTGGACCAGGAAAGGAAAGGCAGGAGCTGCTACATCCAGTCAGGCCAGCTGCACAGCCCCGTATCCCTGGGAAAAAGGGATCCAGGATTGCAGCAGTCCCTGGGATCCCTGCCCTGGGGACACACATCCCTCCTAGCTCGGGGCTGCAGCTCCCCTTTCCAGCCTCCTCCAGTCCCAGGGCCAAGGGGAAAAGGGGAAAGAAAGTCCGTGCAAGTCTTTCCCACGCAGGGAGCCAGCAGAGCTCCCGTGCAGCGATTGAGCAACGTGGGGATGAGCCAGCAGCATCTCCCCAGCCCTGCCCTGCTCCACAGCAGCCAACTCCCCTAAGCCCACCCAAATGCATGTCAGGAAATGAAAATTCTCTCTGCTGCTGCCCAGAGGATTCCTCTGCACCAGGCAGGAGCACGGGGCTGCTGCCTCCACACCAGGGTCCCTCGCAGCAGAGGGATGTTCTCCCTTTCTTCGCTGGGAGGATTAGACACACTTCTTTTCTCTCATTGCTTTTCAAAAGAGAGCCTTTTTATCACTGCTGATCCCTGGGGGAAATCTCTCTCTATTTCTCTCTCTCTATTTCTCTCTCTCTTGCTTTCATAGCTGGGACAGTGGGAAAGGAAGTTTTCCTTCATCTCAATCTCTGTGCTGACAGGCACAGTGCAGCCCCCCGGGAATCTGTGTACCCCCAGCTCTGCCTGACCCCACCAGGGCTCTCCAGCAGCTCCCAGGCCTGAGAATACCCAGCACAAACCCTCCCTGAGCCATTTCGAAACCCACACTTGCGAAATCCTCATAAAAACCCCGGGCAGGACCCGCCAGCAAACCCAGCTCAAGGCAGCTACAGGTGCTCTGCCCTCGCCTACCTGCCCTCTCTCTGGAGGCTCCCATTACATTTCCCAGTGTTTCTTAAATGGATTTTTTTTTTTCCTCCCCTCTCCCTCCTCCCTCTTCCTGACTGCTGTGGAACAGATCGAGCTGAGGAGAGGAAACCAAAGCTGGGAGCTGGCAGGGGTTTAGGCACACATGGCGCTTTGAACGGAGCGCTCGCATGAGGACGGGGAGAAATGCCCAAGTGTGCCTGGGATCACAGCTCCACAGAGAAACAAGCAAAGCCAGCCATCCTAAAGTCAAAAACACCCCAAAAGTGTGTTTTCATGTTTTTTCCTACCCTCTGAGCTCTCTCTGTTGCCGAAAGCAGGGCCCAGGCTGGTCACAGACAGGGTGTTTTTTTAATTATCGACCATGTTGCAATGTTTTCTCTTTATTTTTAGGAGGCCCTCTAAAACTATAGAGGAAATTATCCAAAAGAAGTTTGTTCAAACGGCCTGTCAGTTTGAGGAAGTGAAATTAAACCAGAGGGGAAAAAAAAAAAAAGAAACCCCAGCCCTGAATCCTAATAAATCACACATCCACACACACACACACACACAAAAATTGGAGAACTCCGGGCATGCCTCCAAAGCCAAGGAAATGGATGATAAACAAAACAAACCTAGTTGTGCCCGGTAATAAAGGCTTCCACAGTGGGGATTTCTCACCCCGGAATCACTTGCACTGAGAAGGGCACAGCTGGTGGCACAGGGGGAGCTTCCCCCACTGAGCTGAGCCTGCAGGGACAGCCAGCGATGCCATCCCACGCTGAGCTGCTCTCCACGGACAAAAATCCTACACTGCATGAATTTCCCTCCATAAATCCCTCTGGAGCATGTCCTGGCTCTGTCCTCACTGAGAACGGGTCGACCACCCCATGGCACAGAGAGGTGGCTGCTTGGTTGTGCTGCTGTCACCAGCTGGGCTGGCAGTGGGGACCTGCTCAGGGCTCACAGACCCACCCAGAGCAAACAAAACTCACCTTGGAGGGGGGGAAAAAAAGCTGTAAAACAAAAGGAAGGGAAAGGGCAAATGGAAGAAGGATGAAGATGCTGAAATAAACCCCACCAGGCACTCAGGTGTCTAAAGCAGGAGGCAAAATCAGCATGTGGGATGGAAGAAGGATGAAGATGCTGAAATAAATCCCACCAGGCACTCAGATGTCTAAAGAATGAAGCAAAATCAGAGCGTGGGACAGCAAAAATAGAAGTGCCAAGGCCCTTTCAAGCTCCAGATGCAGCTTCCCATAGGTGAGGAGGCTGCAGGGTGATGCCCATCCCTCCCCACCACGGGGCTCATCCTTTGAGGCCACGCAGCAGCAGGGAGACCAGGGTAGGGACACTGGCAGGGCACAGCCCAGTGACCCCAGAGCAGCACCTGCATGCCCAAAGCAGCATTTTGGGGGACCACAGCTGAGCCAAGAGCTGAGGCTGTGACAGCAACACCAGAGGAGGGGTGAGGACAGGCAGAGGTGACCCCAGGAGCAGCTGGCACAGTCCCCATGGCCACCAGCTGCAGGGAGCTGAGCCCAGCCCATCCTCTGCTCCATTCTCCCTTCCAGCAGAGGTTGCCATGAAGGAGTTAAAGCTTCCTGAGCTGGGCTCTCCACAGGACTGCAGTTAAAAGTCCACCAGGCATTTTCCCAGGGTGGACTTTACCCCGGCGCGATAACGCGCCCGGAGGTGCCAGCCTGAGAGGGACCGGCCAGCAGCCCTGGCACAGCAGGGACAGCTGTGGCACCAGGGTGGGAGACCCCTGAAAAACCTGCACAGGACAGGAATCTGCAAAGCAGCCCCCAAAAGCAGCGTTTTGGGGGTTTGGCAGTGAGAGGCTGCACGCAGCAGCGCTGTGTTATCCCACCTTGTGTGGGAACGGCGTGCCTGCCCCCAAGGAGCCCATTCCAGCATGCCCAGCTCAAAACAGGCTCAAACTCCCACCCAGCAGAGCCCAGAGATTTCTCTCCCCATTCCTGAGGGCGAGGCAGACAAGTGGCACTGCTGTCCCTGCTGGAACAGCCACCTGGCTCTCCTCTCCAAGGTTGTCTGCAAACACTCTCTCAGCAGGACACGCACCATTTTTTAAAAGCTGGGTGATGTAACCAACCCGTATTTATCATGCTGAAAACATCCCAAAGCTCCATCTCTTCCAGCTCCCAAGCACACAGTGTTCTCTTAATAAAATAATTGCAATGATGAATAGCTCCTTATAATGTTCTTCTTCTGCAGCTACCGACAGGGCCAAGAGCTGGGATGGAAAGTCCTTCTCCTCAATGAACCCTCCAGGTACATTCAGGATTTTACCTCCTCCAAGCAAAAAGGGCTGAAAAATTGGGGAAGTGCTGGCAGCGCTGCTCCAAGTCATCCCACCAGGCAGACAACACCAAAATCCCTCTCCTCCAGCTCAGCCCCATCATTGTCTTAGTAATAAAGTCAGCAAATCACTGCAGGTCAATCCCAGTCCTTGCTTAAGCTGACGCAATCTTGAAGCCACCTGATGAAATCAGTGCTGAGCTCCAGATCCTGCCACAGGCTCCACAAAAATCCACCCTGACCAAACCTCTTCTGCCCAAAAGTCTACAGGACCCCCAAAACCAGCACCAGGAGCTCATTTCCTGCACTTTGGAAATCAGGCTGTGCATTCAATCCTTCAGTGCAAGTCCTGTGATTTCCACACTGACAATTACAGGGCAGCTCAATGCATTGGGGGTGGCTTTTTTTTTTTTGCTTTTTTTTTTTTTGGTAGAGTCACTTCTACCTTATTCATTTGTAAAGGTGCTTTGAATTAGGAGTGCACTGGCTCTGCCTTCCCTTCCCACGCAAAGCTGGCTTTTACCCCCAGCCAGGGCCAGGCTCTCTGGGTGTCTCCCCACAGCCTGTGCTCTCAAAGGCTTAAAATTGAGCAGAGAGGCGGCAGAGAGGGACCTGGGACCTCATCCTGGCCTCGAATGCAGCTGGAGGGACTTCTCAGAGCCTGGGAGAACTGGCAGGACCGGCTGCTCCCACCCTGCAGGCACATCCCCACGGCCAGCTCCAGGCTCACCCCTTCCTCCCCAGCACTCTCCCAGCCCACCGTGCCCTGCCCTCCCTACAAAGGGCTGCTCTGGGGTCCCCAGATTTTGGGCAGAACTGGAGCATCCCTCTGCTCTCAGGGATGAGCTTCACCCTCTGTGGCGCTGCGTTCCCAGGCTGTGTGCCAAGGTTTGCCTGCTTGGGAAAGCCCTGAGCACAGCGTTGGGGCTCCAACACCATTCCCAGGGATCCAACCAAGCTGTGCCCCCAGGGTGTGATGCTGCTGCACCTTGCAGCATTTGAAATGCAGCTGCTCCAAGAAAGAGACCCGGAGGACCCCTGGAGCAGCCCCACACCCCCTGAGCTGCCCCAGAGTTTTTGGGAAGGCGCCTTGAGAGGAGGATCCTCCCCTCGTGTGCGTGGGTGGGGGCTCCAGATGGGCACCTTGCTGTTTGTTACCTGCCTACCCAGGGCCTGCTGCAAGAAATCCCTGCCCTGCAACATTTCCTGCACACACCTAGAGGCTGTGAAACCTGGCCAGACGTGGTTTTCCTCACCTGCCCAGCCTCGGCTGCCGTGGCTCAACACCGGGACAACCGGAGGAGCGGCGCCCAGCTCCCCTCAACCAGCCCAGACAGAAAAATGCAGTGGGAAAAGAGAGAGCCCGAGCCCAACAAAGCCTGCTGGCCTCTGATTTCCACAGAACAAACCTGCCCCACGGGTGAGGCACAGACCTGCCAGAAGGGAATTGCTGGTTTTGCCCCTTGACGCTCCAAGGTAAAGCACCAGGGCACTGCTACCAAAACACAGCTCCAAACACTGCCCAAAACCCCTTGGACAACGAAATCTGTGTCTCCCAACCTTACAAGCAGGGTGTAATTCGGGGTGCCAGCATCAACCACCCCAAACTGCCCTCTGGGGGTCCTGCTCCCGGCAAACCCAGCTCTGAACCGCTGTTTAAAGGCTCCACATTTGCACACAACAGGTACTGAGCTGGCCTGGGGCCAGGCTATCTCCAGCTGGGATCTGCTAAGCCTTCCTGAGTGCTTCAATAGGGGCCTGCAGGTAATTGTCCCAGGAGCCTTAACTCTCCCTGGAGCCCCTCTGAGGTCTGGTGAGGAGCACAGTGCAGAAAACCAGCAAGGCTGGCAGTGGAGAGATGTGGATTTAGGGCAGCACAGGTCACTGCATCCTGCCCTCCGAGCCCTATTCCCGACTGCAGCACTGCCTGGGCATCCTATAAATAAATCCCAGGGCAGGGGCTGGGCAGAGCAGCCTGTAAAGCACAGGGCATTAACACCCAGGCTGGCACAGCTGGCTCACAGCGTGCCCAAGCAGCCAAGCACAATTTGCTTAGGGGTGCAGAAAGTTTTGGTTTGCCCCGGCAGGAAGGGAGCCTGGGTGGCCTCTGTAGGTACAGGAAACCCCTTTCTATCACACACATCGCTCTGCTTCCTCTGGATTTCTTTAACCTTTCACTCTTGGCCTGATTTATGCTTTCACACTGATTTTTGCACGCCTGCATTTCCCTCCTTCTCCCCCTCCTCGCCGCTCCGGTGCTGCAGAACCACACCAGCAAAAAAGCTGGCAGGGCTTTCTGGCATCCAGCAGCTGCCCAGAGCCAGCAGAATCCCTGCAAGGGAAACCTCCTGCTCTGCCTCACTCCAGAGGAGCCGGGCTTTGGCAGGAGGAGGGGGAAATGCCGTGTGTGTCCTGTGTTGTTGTGCTCCAACACGCAGCTCCAGCCCAGCCATGGGATCCGCGCTGGGCTGCGTGTGATGGGCAGGCACTGGAGCAGCTAATCCGGGACCCCAGGGACACAGCCAAGGCAGAGATGGAGATTCTGCTGCACAGGAGCTGCCTGGTGAGCCCCAGGCTCCAGCACAGCCCACGGCTGGGTTTTCCTTGCAGACAAGGAAAGGAATCCGTGAGCAGCTCAGTGCTGAGCCCTCCAAAGCATCCAGGCATTGCGCCCTGTCCACAAAGGGCATCCCTGGCACCACAAGCACGTGGAGCAGCACCCAGCGATGCCATCAGAGGCAGGAGGGCGTGAGGACAGCGGGGACACAGCCTTAATGTCACCTAAAGGGCCCCTTGGGTGGGAAGAGGAGCTGCTTGTTCCCAGTCTCCACGGGGATCCTGGCACAAAATGAGCAAAACGCTGGGCTGTGTTGGAAGCATCGGCTGCCTGCGAGTGGATGGGGAGGCTGAGGCCAACAACTCCAAGGCACTGTCAGAGTAGGGACAGCAGCTCAGGGGAAAGGCTGGGGAGGAATCAGCTGAAATCAATTCTCCAGGCCCAAACTGGGAGCATTTTAATCCATTCAGTTGGATAAATAGAGTGTGGGAGCAGGTGGCCCTGATGGGATGACAGAGGCAGCGCACCAACCTGGTGCTCCATCCCTGTTGTGGTGTCCTAAACCCCACAAAACAACCTGAGCCTTACAGGGAAAAGGAGAAAACTCAGGAAAGCATCTCTTCATTCCATTTGCATGGGACATGAGAGGCCACCCCGAGAGCCACCAGCTCCCAGGGCTCCCCCAGCCTGGCAGGGCCACCAAAAAGGAAATGAAGTCGCCAAGGTTATCACTGTGGTGTTTGACTGAGCATAAAAATCCCGCTCTGAAAACAAAAACAAGGAAAGACAGGGAGTGGGGGAGAGGGGCAGGGATGTACAGCCCCAAAAAACAGACGAGGGGATGCAGGGGGTGACCCCACATCTCCATGGCAGGAGAGTTTCCCAGGAAAATAAATGCAAAGTCTGTTCTAAAAGTTTATCAGCGAGGAAGAGCGAGCGCGCCTGACTACAGGATAGAGATGTCATTATTTTCGTGCATCTGCCTTACCCAATTTTATTTAGTTGCTTTCTGCACCATTTCATGCTCATTCTGCTGCTGAGCTAGACAATTGCTTTATAACTCTAGGGTGCAATTTCACTGTCTGTGAGCCACACGCACGCACGCGGGGAGAGCTGAACCTCCCTCCCTTCTCCCCACACCCCGAGCTTTGGAGGGGAGTTTTCTTCATATATTTGAGGGGGGGAAAAAATAGAAATTAAAATGCTAAGGCACTGTCTTTAATATATTCCAGGAGTGTGTGGGAGCGAGCAGAGGCTCCCCATTAAGGCTGAGCAGGATGAACTGGAGGGCAATCTGCTCTCTCACGCTACTGAGGATGAGAGAGACAGAGCCTGGCAGGCTGCAGGGCAGGAGCGCTGTGAATCACGCTGGATTTTTATGATCAATTGAAAGTCACACTTGAACAAGTGCAGGTCAGCAGGGAGGGTTGGTCACGCAGGTGCAGAGCCCCAGACAGCGCCTTTCAACTCGCTCAAATCACCCAGTACCATCCTTGGTGCCCCTATTTCCTGCTCAGCCATTAAACATCCCCCCCCCCAGGGCTGCTGTGGGGTGTGAGGGGTCTCCAGAAGGAGCCCCAAAACTGATGGGATGCAGTGTGGGATCGTGGATTTCCCCGGCACAGTGTGCTCCAGCATGACCCGGCGCCTGCTCCACACCATCAGAGACCACAGCTCCCCTGGCCTGATAAAATCACTCATCTCCCACAAATGGGGCAGAAAAAGAAGGCTGGGGGCAGGAGAGGAGCCCAGTTTAGTCTGGTAAGGATGACCAGTACAGAATATCTCTGATATCCCTCTTCCAAGAGCCCCCACCTGCACACAGGTGTTTGGGAGCAGGGCAGGGAAGCTGCAGCACTGGCAAACCCCTCTCCCCCATCCTTCCCACCCCCAGGAGCAGCCAAACAGCTCCCCCAGCTCCATGGGATGCCCCTGGCTCTGCTCCTGCCTCTCTGATCCAGTTCTTGTCTGCCACCACTCAGCATCCCTCACGCAGCTCCTCCATCCCAACCTTGCCATCTCCATGTCCCAGGGTGGATTTTGGCTGGAAATTCACCTCCTCTTCTACCACCTCCATGTCCCAGGGTGGATTTTGGCTGGAAATTCACCTTCTCTTCTACCATCTCCATGTCCCAGGGTGGATTTTGGCTGGAATTTCACCTCCTCTTCTACCATCTCCATGTCCCAGGGTGGATTTTGGCTGGAAATTCACCTCCTCTTCTACCACCTCCACATCTCAAGGTGGATTTTGACTGGAAGTTCACCCCCTCTTCTGCCATCTCTGGGTCCCAGGGTGGATTTTGGCTGTAAGTTCACCCCTCTCATGCCACCTCTGTGCCTCAAGCTGGATTTTGGCTGGAATTCCACCCCCTCTCCTGCCATCTCCATGTCCCAGGGTGGATTTTGGCTGGAAATTCTCCCCTCTTGCCCTTCTCCTTCCTCTCTTGCCTCAGCACTGCCATTGCCTCACTGCCGCTCCGGAACGGGCACGTAGGAGACGCGCTGCCCACAACAAAATCGTCTCGCGCAGCCCACAGAGTTCACAGCAGAGAGAAAAAAGCAAAACAAAACAAAACAAAAAGAAAACAACTCTCCTCCAGCACTCACTCGCCAGCCAGAAATGGAAAAACAATAATCAAATGTTTCTGAAAGGAGATGGGGCATCCCTCCCTATCCTGCCCCTGGCAGCACAAAGGAGCTGAGGGGGCTGTAAATGTCAGGAGGCT
Organism: Calcarius lapponicus; assembly: GCA_039654755.1. Taxonomy (NCBI): domain Eukaryota; kingdom Metazoa; phylum Chordata; class Aves; order Passeriformes; family Fringillidae; genus Calcarius; species Calcarius lapponicus. The sequence continues at coordinate 8,737,107 of JBBFKN010000012.1, read as the reverse complement.
CCCTCAGCTCCCCCTCCCTGGATTTTCCTCCTTTTTTTTTTTTCCCAAGTCTGTAAAGCTGAAGAAAGCCAAAACTCCACAAAAGAGGAGCCCATGAAAAGTAACAACCAGCTGGGAATGCCATTACCATTTTATTGGTCCCCAATAGCGCTATTGCCCCTTTTATCTCCTGGCTCTGCAGCCATCCTGCAGCTGATGGGATCCAGGGAAAGGCTCAGACGAGATCCAAACACACCACCAACCTCCATTCATGGCCCAAAAAAACCAAATCTTTGACCAAAAAACCAAATCTTTGACCAAAAAACCAAATCTCTGACCAAAAAACCAAATCCCCCAGGGTTTGGAAGAAGGAGCAACGAGCACAGAAGGGGATGCCAGAATCAAACCCTGCTCCTCAATTCCCCAAATCTTTAGGGTGTTTCTTCCTTGCCCTGTGCTTTGGGAGCACCTGGCTCGCCCACAAACCCCACCTGGGAGCTTTCCTTTGCTCCTGGGCCAGAAAGCAGAGTTGGGGGGGAGGTTTTGGAGCCTGCACAGTGCAGGGGAGCTCGGTGGATGAGGAGTTTTGGAGGCAAGACCCATCCCCTGCTGATGTGCAGAGGCAGGAGCTGGCAGGGGCACAGCTGGAATTACAGAATTACAGCCCCAAGGTGCAACCTTGGAACTTTCATTGTGGATCACGGCAAGAGAAAAGGGAAAGAGAGGGGGGGAGGAAAAAAAAAAAAGCCCAAGCGTTTCGTGCTTACCAATGCTCTGTTTGAACAGGATTATTTTTTAACTCCACGTTAAACAAAATTTCAAAGGAGAGGAGCTGCATTTGGGCTTAATTTGAGCCCTTTCTTCCCTTTCTCACAGGGGAATTGTTCCCCGTTTATCTCAGAAAACACCCTCCATTTTGAAAAGCTCCCTCCCCTCTAAATAAAAACTCAGGTTGATTTCCTTGACTTTGCTTTGCTTTTTCTAAGCCAAACCTTGTCAGAAAAGGCAAGTTCTCACAGCCAGCTCCCATCTCAACAATAGAGCATTTTCCCAGGCTAAATTGCTTCTGTCTGAAAATCTTCTGGCAGTTTGAGCTGGCTGGCATGTGCGGGGATCCTTCTGTAGGGTTTTTTAAATCCTTATTTGCAATATTATTTCATCTGCTCCGCGCTGCCTTGATGTTGGAGCAGCCTTTGGAGAGACACAACTGCTCCTCCCTCCTCCTCCTCTGTCCTCCCTCCAGGCACACGCTTCCCTTTGAGGAGGAGGAGAGGGGAGAAATAAAATAAAAGACAAGCAAAGAGGAAAATGTCAGAAAGCTGCTTTTTGTGTGCGTGTCAAACGTTCAAAGTTATTCCAGACTCTAGTCTTTAAATGTAATAAAATACAGCAACTCCTGACAAAATCAATTAAAATAAAACCACCCAGGCTGCCTCCCCCTATTGCTTTGTAGCTCGACTGACTCCAAGAGCCCACCTGGGCCTTTTAGGAAGCAATTAGGGAAGTGCTGGGATGGATCCCGCGCAGACGGAGCATCCCTCAAGTGCTGAGCATCCCTCCACACTTCTGAGCATCCCTGACACTTGTGAGCATCCCTGACATGTTGGGGCATCCCTCCTGAGCGCCCACATCCTCCCAGCACCCCTCTGAAATGCCCAGACCCTTCCACAGCACAGGTCAGAGCGAGGAGAGCCCCAGCTCCTTCCCTCCCCACAGGAGATCAGAGCCAGAGAAGGATTAATTAGAGCCCAATTAGGCTGCCCAGCTCACAAGGAAGGTCCCCAGCAGGGCTTGGAGGGATCCCAGGTTTTGGCTCAGTGAGGAGCCCAGCTGGGACCCCTCAGTGTCCCCACAGCCCCGTTCAATCCCTCGCCAAGGGCCAGCAGCTCTTGCTGTCTCACTGCTGGGTTATTTATAGCAGGAATGATTTGGGGATTTCAGGCAGCTGGGAGCCTCAGGGAATACTCTGAGCACACACAATCCCCAGGAAAAGGCAGCAGGATGCTCAGAGGAACACAGAGCCCGCAGACAAGGCAGGGCCAAAGCACACCCCAAAGCCCTGCAGCACCCACAGCTCCTCTGTTTGTTTCTCTCCTAAACCATCCTGCAAAAAAACCCTAAAAAATCCAAAATTCAGCCCAGTGCCAGGGCTCTGGCATATGGCAACCCACCCCTGCTCCCAGAAAACAATACTCAACAAAAAGGTTTTTAACCCATTTCTTAATAAATATTTATTTTTGCCTTGAAGATGTGGGTGGGACAAAGCCAGGGTGTATTTTCCAGTGAAATGTTTTGATTCCCCCCTTGTTGGTTTTTTTTTTCCCCCTCAACAGGAGCAAAATGCCAATAATAATATTTGCAATGAATAACTCAAATTCTGTGGCTTTCTCCCCCGCTCTCTTTTAAATAAATAAAATACCCTAAATTTGAGAAACACAAACGCTCCCTCCAAGCCAGCAGGACGATGTGGAATAGACTCAGGGACACCCTGATTTATGTCAGTGCCACAACCCAGATTCTGGAAAAGGCAAAAATTCCTTCCCAGCTTGTTTGGCATGTGACAATGAGAGGTTGAGCCCTACAAGAGAGACCAGGGCACAACCAGCCTTCACCTCCTGCTCCTGCCAAGCCTCATGGAGGCAGCCAGGTGTGGGGCAGAGGATTCCTCCTCCCTCCCTGGGATGCTCAGACGCTTCCCACACCCCTCAGTTCTCCTCCCTGCAGACTGTCACATCAGCTGTTGACTCCTGAGGGTATCAAGAGCAGGACTGAGCATCGTGGTGAGGTCTCAATCCAGAGGTTTCCACTGAGGAGCTCTCCAGGCTCATCCCAGCCACACACACACCCCCCCGGGGGATGCAGGATGGAGGTGCCTGATGGATGCTCACCCTGGCTGTCCCAGCTGGACATGCAGGGGGGGTTGTTTTGCTGTTTTCCTCGGAAATGCTGCACGGCCAGTCCTCACCCCACATCCTGAGCAGCTGCAGCTGGCCCTGGCACGGCTGCAGGGTGGGGAGAGGGACACACAGACAGGGACACACAGACAGGGACACACAGAGCTTACAACCTGCTGCAGTGAAGCACTCCGACACCCATGAACTGTTTCTTCCCCCACCAAGCTGAGCCTTGAGGGAGAGCTCCCCAAGCTCACCACCCCTATTTTCCTCCCAAGAGACACCCTGGCAATGGGCAAAGGGAAAACAAAGCACTGAGAGGGCTGCAAAAGGCAGAGAACGAGCAGCCACCTGAAGGAATGAGTCCTTGGTTTGCACATCAGTGCCCTGTGAAAGCCTGATCTCAGCCCATGCACCCCACCACAGATTTATTCTATATTTTCCTCCCCAGAGATACCCAGGCAATGGGCAAAGGGAAAACAAAGCACTGAGAGGGTTGTAAAAGGCAGAGAACGAGCAGCCAAGTCTTTGGTTTGCACATCAGCGCCCTGTGAAAGCCTGACCTCAGCCCATGCACCCCACCACGGATTTTTTCTACATTTTTCTATATTTTTCTACATTTTTCTACATTTTTCTACATTTTTGTAAAAAATAGACAGTTTCCATTTTCTACATTTTCTCCTCCTCCTGGAGACCTGGGACAACACAGAGGACCAAAAGCTGGACAGCCCTGAGCAAGCTAAGCCTAGCAAAGGCAGGACTGTAACTCCAGATGGCTCTAAGGCAGCATCTGCTGGACCCTGAGGTGTTTGAAGCCCCTCCAGGGCTGTGGAGGTACCTGTGCCACAGCCCCCGTGCCATGCTGCGGGTTGTCCTGGCACTGGGATGGCAGACAGGTGACAGCAGCCAGCCTGGGAGATGCCCAGGGACGTGCTGTTCTCTCACGGGGAGCCTCTGGCTGGCATCTGCCAGCAGCTCTCCAGAGAAGCAGGAAAATGAGATACTACTATTAAAAGTGCCCAGTGCTGGCCACACTTCCAGCCATGACATCAGCGGGGTTATCTCAGTGTAACCACGGGCAGGACTCGGCCAGGAACCACCAGGTTGGCCTTGCTGGGCCAAACTGAGCTGGGATTTTGATGGAGACACAAGAATGGAGCAGAATTTTGGCTGTGCTGCTGCTGGGATTTTGATGGGGACACAGGAATGGAGCAGAATTTTGGCTGTGCTGCTGCTGGGATTTCAATGGGACACAGGAATGGAGCAGAATTTTGGCTGTGCTGCTGCTGGGATTTTGATGGGGACACAGGAATGGAGCAGAATTTTGGCTGTGCTGCTGCTGGGATTTTGATGGGGACACAGGAATGGAGCAGGATTTTGGCTGTGCTGCTGCTGGGATTTTGATGGGACACAGGAATGGAGCAGGATTTTGGCTGTGCTGCTGCTGGGATTTTGATGGGGACACAGGAATGGAGCAGGATTTTGGCTGTGCTGCTGCTGGGATTTTGATGGGGACACAGGAATGGAGCAGGATTTTGGCTGTGCTGCTGCTGTTCCCCAGCTCAGGCCTGTGCTGGTGTGTGAGAAACAAACCCCACCAGCCTGGTTGCTTTTCTCCCCTGGGTTTTTCCAGCACCAGCTCCCAAAAACGACATGAGACAGGGCTGGTGAAACACTCCTGGACCCTGCAGAGTTGGAGCTGGTGGGGTTTGGACCATCCTGACTCTCAAGAGGCCCCATGGCTGATCCAGCCCTGCTCTGGTTTCATGGGAAGCTCAGGTTTGTGAGCTGAGTGTTTCAGCTCACGTTCCCCTCCATGCCACAAACTGCTCACAAGCTTTTAGACACAACCTGCCTGCGCTGCTCAGAGCAGGACCAAGATCTCCCCTCCAAAACCTGCGGCAACCCTTGCAGCCAAAGGGATTTTCCCCAATAATCAGTGACCAAAGAGCAGCACATAAAGTTTGGGAGTCTCTCCTCCAGCACAATCCCAGACCACACACCCCAAACAGCTCCCACAGACAGATGGATTTTCTCCTGAGACAAGGATGAGAAGTTTTAACCTCCCCCAGCAGGGCTGTCCATGGGGATGCTGCACATCAGCCCCATTTCTAAATGAGCAGATAAATCAGTTGTTATTCACTTGCATCAGTGTGAAAATTTCTAAATTTTCTAAATTCTAAACTTCTCATTTCTAAATGAGCAGATAAATCAGTTGTTTTCCACTTGCAGCAGCGTGAAAACCCTTCCCCAAGCCAGCAATCACAGCCTCTCCCCTCCTACCCCCCTCAAACCATCCTGACTAATAACACAGTGTATTTTTTAGCATTTACAGCATAACAGGAGAGTTCAGGACTGACAGAAAACACAGGGAATGTACACAGAGGCCTGAGCCTGCCCGGATAACAGAGATTTGGATTGTCTTCCACAAGAGCATCCAAGGAAATGCGAATTCCCCAAACAGCCACCCCTAAGGTTAAACCACTCCAGTGAGGCAAGAGAGGCACCTTCTGCTGGGATGAGCCCCAAAAGCTGCACTGGACCCAGCCAAAAGGAGCTGCTTTGATGTGGAATCAGGTGAGATGCTTTTGGCCCCAGCAGCATCTCCCAGCCCAGACAACGAGGGGCACTGTGAAAATGGGATTTTTCGGGGGGCACGGAGATGCCACCCACAGCTCTGCCAGCCCACAGGGCCAGGGTGTCCCTGCCAAAGCCCCCCAGACCACCACAGCCCTGGAAAAGCCTCTCAGCGGGCTGGGCTTGTGGGGAAACCTTGCGATGGTTGTTTGTATTTGAAAGGAATAACTGAAATTGCAATTTGTCAACAAAACAAGCACCAAAAAAAAAAAAAAAAAACAACCCAAAACAACACAATAAAGGAAAAAAAAAAAAAAAAACGAGAGGAAGAAAGAATCAAAACACAGCAGCGGCAGGCAGGGGAGGCTGAGCAGAGATTTAAAGCCCGGCAGGGACGGTCTGGCCGGCCGTGGGCAGGCTGGGAGCCCCCGGGCCGAGCGGGGACAGGGATGGCAGCGCTCGCCCCGTTCCCCCGAGCCCGGGCTGGCGCCAGGCCACTGCGCTCAAACTTTTCTTCCCCCCAGCCCGAGCACCGAGCTCTGCAATATCACTTCTCCTCCTGGAAGCGAGACGCAGGAGGCATTCGCCCTTACAAGCCAGGACTTGACTCAGTCACCGAAACGATGGCAAACTCCGGTTGGAAATAGGTTTTAAAGCGCAGCTAGAAGGAGGAGAGGGTGGGGAGGGGGGGGAAAAAAATAAGAACAAAAAGGCAGGAGGGTCCCAAGCGCGGCGGTTTGGGAGCCGGCGATGCGAGCGGAGGGGCCGGCGCTGCCTCCCCCTGCCCGGCTGCGCGCCCCGGATGCCGCGGGGAGAAGGGGGGGAAAAAAAAAAAAAAAGGGAGAAAAAGTAAAAAAATTAAAGAAAAAAATAAACCGAGGGGAAAGGCAAGAGGGGGAAGCACAGGCTGCGCGCTGCGGAGCCCCGAGCAGAGCCGGCCCCGGGCGGGGAGGGGGCTCTGCCCGCTGCCGCTGCCCCGCTCCGAGCGCCGCTGGGGCCGCTGCCCGACCGGCCCGGCCCGGCTCGGCCCGGCTCGGCTCGGCTCGGCTCGGCCGGGGCCCGCCGTTCCCGGGGCTGCGCCACGAAAGGAAAAAAACCAAAAAAACAACAGCAAACCAAAAGAAAAATCCCAAGTGTGCGGCAGGGGCCGGGGGCAGGGGCCGGGCCGGGGCGGCCGCGGCGCTCCCCGGGGAAGGGGCGAGCGCATCCCCCGCCCGGCGGCCCTCGGTGCGCGCCGCTGGAAGGGGCAGCGGAGCCGGGGGAGGGGGAAGGCGGCAGGACAGGCGCTGATTTTATCGTCCCGAAGCACCCCCCACCCCCCGCGGTAGGAAGGGAGAATCTCTCGGAACAGAACTCACCCAGCGGCAGGAAGTGTTTGGTGTCCATGGCTGGTGCTTAACTCATGCCAAGGGGCTCGGCGAGCGCGGCGGCGAAAACACACAGGCAGGGCGGGCGGAGGGGAGGGAAATCAGCGCGGGGGGGAGAGGGGAGGAGGGGAGGGAAAAAAAAACACCCACGGGGAGGAGGAGGAGGAGGAGGAGGAGGAGGGAGGAAGGGAGGAGGAGGAGGCAGCGGGGAAGCTGCAGCCCCGCAGCGGCCCCGCAGCGGCGGCCCCGCGCAGCCGAGGCCGCGGAGTTGTGGCAAACTCCAACAATGTAACTCCGGGGCCCGCGCTGGGGGAGCCGAGCCGAGCCCGGCCGAGCCGAGCCGAGCCGAGCCGAGCCCGGCCGAGCCGAGCCGAGCCGAGCCGAGCCGAGCCGAGCCGAGCCGAGCAGCGCCGCCCCGCGCCCGCCCCGCCGGCCCGCGGAGAGCGCTGCGCTGGTGGTGTTGGATGGTTTTGTTTGGCTTTTTTTTTTTTTTTTGGAGGGTTGTGTTGGGTTTTTTTTTTTATTCTTAAAGTGATGGGGGAAAGGAGGGAAATGGAGGGGGGGGGGGGGGGAGGAAAAATAAAAGAGGTGGTGAGAAGGGGAAATTAGAGTTGTGGAAGAAGCGGGGAGATGAGAGGGGAGAGAGGGGAAAGGAGAGGAAAAGGAGATGGGAAAGAGAAGGAAAGAAGAGCAGAAATAGAAGGAAAATAAGCGAGGGAAAAGAGAAGCAAAAGGAGACTAAAAAGATGGGGTTTGTTTGGTTTTTTGGTGTTTTTTTTGGGGTTGTGTTGGGTTTTTTCTTAAAGTGATGGGGAAAAGGAGGAAAATGGAGTGGGGAGAGAGGGGGAAAGGATAAAATAAAAGGGAGGAGAAAAAAAAGAGGGGAAAAAGGTGGTGGGAAGGGGAAATTAGAGATGGGGGAAAGGATAAAATAAAAGGGAGGAGGAAAGAAAAAGAGGGTGAGAAGGGGAAATTAGAGATGGGGAGGAAGGGGAGAGATGAGAATGAGAGTGGAGAGAGGGGAAAGGAGAGGAAAAGCAGAGAAGGAAAGGAGAGGGGAAAGAGAAGGAAAGAAGAGCAGAAACAGAAGGGAAATAAGCAAGAGTAAAGAGAAGGAAAAAAGATGGGAAAGAGCAGGAAGGGAAAAGAGCTAAGGAAGGAAGAAGGAATTAGAGATGGGGAGGGAGAGGGGAGATGAGAGTGGAGAGAGGGGAAAGGAGAGGAAAAGGAGAGAAGGAAAGGAGAGGGGAAAGAGAAGGGAAATAAGTGAGGGTAAAGAAATGGAAAAGGAGAGGAAAGATGGAAAAGGAAGGGAAAAGAGGTGAGGAAAGAAGAGGGAAAAAGAGGGAAAAGAGGAAAAAAAGAAGAGGTGAGTAGTGGGAGGGGGAGCAGAGGGGGTTCCCAGGGTGATGCTGAGCAATGCCAGCTGTGCCCAGCCCCGGAGCCCTGCCTGTCCCCAGGCTGTGTCACAGCCCGGGCAGCGCTCAGAGCACGATTTATTCCGTTTCCCATCCAACAAATAACTCAGTGTGTGCGTCTCTGTGTGTGTGTGCGCGGCTCCTCCGCAAACTCTCACCTCCCGAGCGCCGCCGGTGCCACCCCTGGCTGCATCCCCGAGCCCCGGCCCCCCTTCCCAGGGCAGGCCTCCAGGTTTAATAAATGATCCTCAGCCCTGTAAGAATGTGTATTAGCGGCTTGATGGACCAGAGCGACTCCGCTATGCATGAAGCATATTAAACACGCCATCGACCCCTCGCTCGCCACGGCGGTAACATGCATAACAAACAGGCTGGGGCCACGCTGCAGCTGCTCACGCACGCTGGGGAGCCAGGCTGGGCGCTCGGCGAGGCTCCGGTGACACCAGGGACAGCTGCTGCTGGCACAGGTAGCTCCCAGAGCGGAGCCAACCCTCCTGTATTGAGCGCGCCGGGGTGGCTGGGACGGTCAGGGGTGTCCCAGATGTTCTCCGCGTGCGGCAGATCCGCGGAACGCTCCCCGGCCTTATCTGCCCTGGTTTGTTCTTTAATTGGCAAAGCGACTCGTGCCAGAAATATCAGCGAGCTCCTCCTGGAAAAGCGAGGCCTCTTATCTGCCATCGTGTATCCTCTTATCGCTCCATCTGCTGCCTGTCGCTGTGGGATCTCAAGCCACGCAGGAAAGGCCCCCCAACACCTGGATTTCTCCTACAACTCTTCTGTTTGTAGAACACAAGACCCTGCCCTTCCCGCAGGGCAGAACCGCGTGGGGATGGTGGGATGAGGGGTACACAGCTGGCAACACCCCAGGATCCCAGTTTGGGACCTCTTCACCGATCCATTTCCTTTAGAATAAAAATTCCAAACCCATTGCAACCCACCTGGGGAATAAAAACACCAAAAAAGGACCAATCTTGTGTCAGGCATGTGGCTGCAAACTGACACTCAGGTGGAGCTGCCGAAGTTAAAACTAAATAAAGCGTCTTGGATCCTTTTAATCCTCTGCTCCTGTAATTTCAGCATGTCCAAACAGATTTTGGTGTGTGTTTATAACTGGTAACTTCATTTGCTCCCGGGCTGGGACCTTAAATGCCAAGTTTCATCTCCAAGTCAGTTTTTAAGAGTGAGTTACATCAACTCCTGGGAGAAAAGGGGGAAAAAAGGAAATAAGCGAGGAAATAAACGAAAGTTGGGGGTTGTCGGAAAAAGCAGGTTCAAAGTCCCTAAGAGTGCAAAAATCATGCATTTCGTGGATATCTGTGTACAGACTGACAGCTCAAAGGTAGAAATCGGTTTCCTAATAGACAAACTGAAGCTCCTGTGTCTGATAAGGGCAAACGCAGCTCGGGGCAGAGCTGGGCTCTCACCTGCCTGTCCCCTCCCTGCTGGCTGCCTTTGGGTTTTGAGTGTGTCCATCACCAACACAGGGGTGGGGATGTGGCCCCAAAGCCCCCTCCCAAAGCAGGCTGAGCTCCCAGGGCTGCCAGAGCCAGGGCTGCAAATCCACCTTTGCACACTCCCAGCACATAAAATTACCATAACCAGGACATTTCATGCTCCTCTCCCATCAAGCTGTTTAGAGCAAATTAAATTTCTCCCTAACCAGCCTGTAACAGTTCATGTTAGATGTGGATCTAAATGTTAATTGCAGTGACAATAACAGGTCTGATCCTGCAGTCCTTGTTTGAGTAAAACCTCCCACAGAAGCCAAAGGAATTTTGCCCCAGAGAAGGCAGCTGGATGCAGTCCCACATTTCCAGTCTCTTGAAGATGCCAGAAGGTGAGCCAGGATATTTCTGTGATGTTACAAACCTTCTCTTTCCCTTTCCCCTCCCTCCCACCTCCCCTGAGTTCTTTAATGCACTATTAATTTAATAAGCTGCCTAATGCTGGGCTCACCTTCAGCCTGGCACTTCCCAGCAAGGACTTCAATCATCATGGGGGGGCACATTCAGGTAATTTTGGCAGATCCTTGCCTTGTACATCAGGTTGGTGCAGGGATGCTTGAAGGTCCTGTGCAGGCAGGGAGAGCTGGCTTGGCCAAGTGCTGCTCCTGCCCTCTGCACCCTTGGGTGATGCCAACACCCTTCAGCTCCTGAGAAGGCAGGCTGGTAAAATGGGATTATTTAGGGGTGCCTGGCCTCAGCTCTCAGTCCTGGCTGAATTTGGCAGGGAGGGATGCTGTGTTTATCAGATAAATCAATTAGGCAAAGGCTTCTCCTCCCATCCACGCTCTCACCCCATTGCCATCCCTTTGGGGCAAAGGGATCCAGGTGCTCGTGGGCCTCAGCAGGAGACAGGCACTCCATTCAAAACTTTCTTTTATGTCTATACTTTCATTTACTATCTCTGTGAGATTTCGAGAACCATCTGTGAATTTATTTCTTATTTCTTTTTCTTGTATGATAAAAACTTCTTTGATAGTTTTGTTCATCATTTGTCGCACACACTGAAGTATGCAGGGCATTGCTACTAATAGAACTACTAAAACACTTCATACAAAGAGACTTATTTTCTTTTGGGAGCTGGGACCACGTTCAGAACTGGGCACTTGGGCCCAGGGAGTGAATTTGGAAATCACAGCCTCTATGATTTTTTCCTAAGTGGTTCCAGCTTTTCTTGTCCATAACCCTGAATTATCTGAGAGGGCACAAAAGCAAAACCTGCTGTGCTTCTCCTACTGTTTTATTCCCTCCTGCACAGTTAGGAAAAAAAATTAAATCTATTTTCCTGCCTGGCTGCATTTTGTTACAAATTAAAGAAAGAATAAATGCAAAATCAGAGTGAGAAAGAATAGAAGGAGCTCATGGGCTGTGTCTGGGTTCCATCTCTGGCTGCACATGGAGGCTGGGACAGGTGCCCAGAGGTGGCAGATGTGGGAGCAAGGGTGGCTGTGGCCACTGGCCTGGGGCTGGTGGCCAGAATCCCTCCCTGAGCAGGCAGTGTGGGGCTCCAGTGACCTGAGAACCAAACCCAGCCAAGGAGAGACTCCTTCCACCCGTGCAGAGTTTGTGGGACCTTCCCAGGCTTGTCCTCCCCTCCAGTAAGCTGCTCTCCCAAAGTCACTGATCCAGGACCAGGCTCTGTATTCCCTGTGTGTCCCAGCAGAATTACAGGAGAAAATTTCCTGCCTGGGTCTGTAGCTCTTCAGGACAGCACCTACCTTGTGCTCTCAGGGGCAAGAGGAGCTCACAACTTGCTTTTCTTCCCTCTAGGAAGAAGAGGAAGCCACAAGAAGATTTTGGGGGACAGACTCTGGAGCCTGAAAGTGGAGTTAGTCCCTGAACAGAGCCTTGCCAAGATCCTCAGCATCCCTCAGACACCAAACCCAAACCCACCCATCCAGACCCACCCTCTGACACCAAACCCAAACCCACCCAGCTGCTGAGGGGGCTCCTGCTCCTGGGGCAGACACTGCAGGCACCAACCAGCAAAGCTCCAGGACGAGCCACTGCCTGGTTTTGTTTCCCAGCAGCATTTACCAGGCTGATGGTGTTTGTTTATCAAGTGAGATGCACATGATTTATTTGATCTGCTGGAGAGCCTCATTCCCACGCTGAGTTCAGGCAGAGCTGCTGCATTCTCCCCTCTTTTGGGGACTGCTCAGATCAAATCCTCTCTTCTGCACAGGCAGAGCTGGACATTAAACATTGTTAGAGACCTCCAAGCCACGAGGCTGCATTTGTTCTTGTCTGTCTCTGCATATAGAACAAGTGTTAATAGAGTGTTCAGGCTCTTAAAGCAGGTTGGGGAAAAGGTCTCAGGGCACCTGGGCTCTGGTCTGGATCCAGCTTGAATAATCCTAAGGGAGGTTTCATCCCCTCCTCGTGCTTTTCTGGTGGATTGGGTTTGGCACGTCTCACCTGGCTTGCAGGGACAGTGGTTTAATGAACTGCTTTGCGAAATGACTTTACAAATGGAGAGTCTACTCCTGCCTTTTTTAACACCTGGAGATCTCTTTATTCCAGCTCATCACCCAGGCTGGAGCCTGGCAGCCAAAGAAGCCAGCAAAGAAAGCATTAAGGGATGGAAGATGAAACTCAGCCCACGAGCTGTGAGATTCAGGGAGCATTGCGGGAACTCTCACTCCTGAGGTCCAGAATTACCGAGAGAACCCTTGGGGGGCTCGTCGGTCCTGGAACGTTGCCAGAAGCAGTTGGTGGCTTGATTTTGATCCTTCTAGGGATGCACCACCTGGGTATGAGGAAATGGGAATCCCTAGAGTTTAAATGGTGCAGGGATGATATGTTCACGAGGTGAAATGTAAGTTTTAGGAATTTGGTACAGGGGGGTTATGGAGGCAAGATGGAGGAAACAGGGTGTGTCTCGTGGTTCTTCTTCCTTCTTCTTGTCGTCCACCTTTGGTGGTGATGCTGGCACTTTTGGATTGGTTCATGGTGAAGGTGCACTTGTTAATAAGGGTGATAGGGATTGGGAAGCAAAGGTAAATATCTTGTACGTAGTTTTTACTACAAAGGGATGCGACCGCCCCGTGGGTGGTCAGAGTGCCCTTGGCTGCCTTGCTGGTCAGATCCCAGTCGGGCAGAGAGAAAACTGTAGATAAGAAGCAATGAACAACCTGAAGACTGCAAAGTGAAGAGTCCAGTCTCGTTCTTTGGGCGCCCGGGCGGCAGCGGGACCATCCCACGCGTTTAGGGCAGAAACAGCAGCTCTGTTTCGCCCCAGAGCATCGCCCGTCCTGGCAGTGGCACAGCAGCCAAAGCCTCCCTGGTGGGAACTCAGCCCAGCCTGCTCGGCGTGGCACAGACACCTCCTGATTCACACCAGGCCTCTTGAGGATGTGACTCAGTCACCCAGAGACAGCTCCTCTGCCGGCCTGCCCCTGGTCCCTGCATACAAAACACTCTGCAAATGAAGTGTGAAGATAATATGCTTTATCATGGGCATTTATTACCCGTGATTGTGGTATAAATCTCCCTCCATTCACATACATATACATAAGGTGTATATAAATATGCAGTATCCAGCAGGACCCAGAGCCTTTTTGATGATGTCAATGTAGCCCCCATAAAGATAGTGGGAAATGATTCATAATATTTATATGACAGACATGATATGAACTGTAATAGCCTGTTGGGATGGAGAATATCCATAGGTCTCTGTCAGCCACAAATGTGATTTAAATATTATATATGTGGCAACTGTAGCATTAGTAATATGATAGCTGTTATTGATAGTGGTCATAAAATGCAGTAGTTTTGCACTGAAGAATGTGAAAAATAATCTAGTGGTTTTCCTAATGGTCTTCCCAGCAATGCACTGAAAGGAAGTGTACTTTCAATGCCTCCTTTCTTCAATGCCTCCTCCTCTCCTCCCCCCACCCCAAATTACCATCACATTCTCTCAGATTACTGCCAGGGCCATATTTTACTCTGCTGATGTCAGGTTGTGGCATCTCATCCCCCTGGGGCTGCCTGGGGAGGGCAAAGGGTCCCCGCAGAGCCCTGGGCTGCTGTGGAGGCCGGGAGGGTCCTGTTGGTGCTTCCTCTGAGAGCACAGAGCAGGAAAAAGGCAAAAAGCAGCAAGAGAGGGGCTCAGGGGAGCGGTGCCACTCTGGGTGTGAAGTCTGGACAGTGGCAAAGGGTCCTCAGCCAGAATAAATCAGCACAGCCCTGCAAAAACAAAGCAGCCACGCTGAGTTATGCTCGCTGGGCTTCTGGCACTCAGAAATGGCAGAGAAGCATCTGAATCTTCTTCTTTTCCCCTCCTGGCCCTCCACACCCAAAGCCTGCCCAGCCAGGGGTCTGCTGGAGCACTGGAACAGCAGCAGGAGGGTGGATGAAGGCGCCCTGAACCTTCCATGTACATCAGTGTTTACCTGGGCTGCAGCACAGGAGAGCTGGGGGTGACGCCTCTGGCCCCAAGGGATTTAGGGATTTGCTCTTTGGCCACCACACGCCTCAAAAGGCTCCTCAGGGGCTGGTGAGAGCTGAGGGACCCCTGGCCACAAAACCAGCCCCACATCTCTGTGAAATGTCCTTCCATCACTTCCAAAGCAGCAGAGGTCACTTCCCTGCTGGCTGCCAGCCTGCCTTGATCTCCCCATCTCTGCCCCTGGAGCAAAAATAGAGGGGAAAACTCCTCAAATCCATGACAAACCGCTGGCTGCCACAGCCATAAATTACACCAGCCCCTGGATTTTCCCTGTGAGCAGAACCAAGGGAGGGTGGCACTTGCCAGGGTGGGCAGCTCAGCTCAGGGCTCCTTGGATGCCACAGCCTGGTCTCACCCAGCAGGGTTTGGGGAGGGATTCAGGGGCCCAAATCACCCCCAGAAATGATGTCTGGTGTCCATCCAGGGAGCTGCTTTGAAAAGGAGCCTCCACCAGGGATGAGGTGTTGCTCAAAGGATGCTGCACCTGTCAAGGGGCAGGAGCAGCTTAGGAGGGAGGTATTGGGATGCTGGGCTCCATCCCTCCACATCACAGGGAATAAATCAAGGCAGTGATATGTGCTCCAAACACAGCAGACCTCAGGGCGAAGCATTGATCAGCTCCCTGGTGTGCAGCCTTAAAAAATAAATTAATTAGAGTTCTGTTAGCAGGGCTTTGCAGAGGGCCCCACAGCGCTGGTGCTAACGAGGGGTGTGGGGCTGCAGGCTGACCTCTCCCACCCCTCTCCAAAGGGATTGCATTCCCCAGGATTACATTTCAATATTTTAAAGCTACCAGGATGACCACATTTCCATTTAATCCAAAGCACCAGGCTCTTGGTGGACAGACCAAGGAAGAGATTGTGCACAAATGAGTGAAGTTGGAGTGAGGAAGGGGTGCTGATTGTTCCCAAAAAAGTAGAGGGGAACAGCAACCCACCCTCCATCAACCACATGTCCAGCCCTCCCTTGCAGATGACCTCTTCCCATTTTTAACTTTGACCATACAAAACATTTTTTATAAGTCTTTTTAAAAGTTGGACTCCAGGAGTAATTTAATGTCAGTTTTCTCCATCATTTGCATTGCAAGGGACCTGATCTTCTTCTTCCCCACCCCGGTGTGAGCCAGGCATTGCTCCAGGGAAAACCATGGGCCTATTTCTGCTGTCGTTTCCACAAACATAAATCAGGAATTCACTCAGTTGAAATAAGTGGAGCTGCACCAGTGTAAAAGCAGTGTGAGCTCAGAGTTACAGTGCTATAAAAGCAGTGTGAGGCTAGAATCAGCCTCGGTATTTATGGAGATGGTTTGAGGAAAGCCTGGGGAAATTAGTAAAATTGGGAACAAACAAAGAGAGAGAAAAGAAAAAAAAAACAACAAAACAACAAAAAAGGCATGTGATTTCCTGATGATTTGGCAAATCAAATCCTCAAGGCCAGCACTCATATTCCTTCCTCTGCTGTGCTGCCTGTTCTGCTGAGCACTCCTGCCAGAAGAGCCTTTCTGTATTATTCCTCTTCTGGGTGACGCAGCTGCGAGATGCTCGCTATGGAAATGCCGTATAAAAATAAATTGAATCGAATTAGGGAAACAACTAAAGTAATTTCTTCTCTGTCCTCACATTAATCCATTTAGGTTGATTCTCTGGGTGCTCCAAAGGGGATTTGCATTACTATCCTGTCAGCAGCCACAGTCCCTTCCTCTCTGCTCAAACAAGCCTCGGCACCTCCTAATTTGATGTCTTTTTATTATTCTCCCCCTCTGCCTGGCCCTGCATGGAGACTTCAAGGAGATTTTTTCCAGGGTGATTGGCTTCCCTGGCAGGTTGGATTAAGGCACGATTTGCTCTCAATTGTGACGTTTTAATGAGATTCTTTTTTTTTTTTTTTTTTTTTTTGAGTGGGGCGGGGAGACAAATTAAGAGAAGGGAAAACAAAAACCATCTTGTAAATGAAATCATGATGTGTGAGGCCTGAGATCTAATGAGAAGCATATCAGTGGCAATCAGAGCCGCTAATGGAGCCCGTGCATTGATATCTGCTCCGAGGCAGCCACGGCAATTCCGGCAGAGGCTGGGCCCTCATCCCCATCCAGCAGGGATTTCTGCTGCCCTAAAATCACACGTTGTGCTTGCGAGAGGACGAATTCCAGAAGGTCCCAGGGCCCGGGCTGTAAGTAGGTCAGGCGAGATGTTCATCACCACGCTCTCATACGGCCTCGCAGTCTCCGTGCCCCGAGGCCAGGATGCAGAGCAAGCAGTAAATAGCACAGGGCTGGGGGAAAAGGACTCCATCCCCCTGCCAGGCTGGCCATGAGGACCTGCCCGTGGCCTTGGGGACACCCCAGGGTCCTCCCCGTGCTGTCCCACATGCTGCTATGGTACTGGCTCCATCCCTGCTTCGTTCCTGCTGAGTCTGTCAAGGTGAGCTTGGGTATTCCCATAAGTAAAAAAAGGAGCTGGCTCTGCAAAATGTTCCCTGTATGATGCCAGGAAAATCACCAGTGCTGCCGCGAGGTGTAAGGAATTCAGCCCTTGATGCTGGTGAGGAGCCCTGCTCGTCTGAGCTGAGGGACAGCACTGCAGCACAGCCACCCCTCACATCAGCTGGGGGAAAGGCTGAAAACGGTTTTCTCCCTCCTCTCAGTTGGAAAAAGATCCCAGGATTTGCCATGAAAACCCCAGAATCACCCTCAAACCAGGATGGTCCCCAAGGTAGGAGGTCTTGAACTTGGCTCTCTCGCTCTGCCCCAAGCCCCGACCCCTGCCCTGCACAATCCCCCATTTCCTCCTGCTCCAGAGCCCAGGAGGCTTTCTCTGCTCTGTTATTTCAGCCCTTTGGAATTTCCCTGCAAAAATGAAAGTCCACCAGAAAAATTCCCTCTTGGCTCTGTCACACCCCCAGAGGGGCAGACACGGGGGGCTGTGGTCACCCAGGATGCTGTGGGGGCACAACCCCTGCTCCCCTCTCATCCTGCCCATCTGGGACATCCCAAATCCTGTAACACCCCCAAAAGTGCTTTGGAAAAGCAAGGCCAGGGTCATTCCCCTCTGCAGCTCTCGTGCCTGCTCTCCCAGCACTGTGATTTCCAGGATGCATCCTGGAATCCTGACTGCCAGCTGCTGAGGCTGCATGTTTCTGGGAGAGAGAGGCAGCTCAGGGATTTCCAGTGTAAATCGTGGGACAATCCAACATAAATATTTCAAAAGAGAGGGTGGGAGGGGGGATGGAGAGCAGCTTTGGGGGAAGGAGGGGGGTGATTCTGCTGCCATTTACACGATGGGAAGTCGGACGTCACTCCCCAGCCTGGAGTGACCTTGGCTGGTTCTCCCAGTTTCACTCAGATTTTGTGGCAGCGTCACCAAGAGCTGGGTCTGACCCCTGAGAATTCCAAGGCTGGAATTCCAAGAGTCTTTTTCCTGAAATTTCTTGAAATCTCTTGGTTTCCTCCCCCAGCACTGACCTCAGCTCCCAGGGGTTTGTACCCCTGGCACAACTCTGCTCCACAAACACAAGAAATCCCAGAGTTTTTGGCACAGCCTGACAGTGAAATGCCCTGGCCATGGATGGGAAAGGCAGGTAACAATTCTCATGGCTCTTTGGGAACCTCTGGGTTTGCTGCTGCTCCAAGCAGCTTTTGATCCTGCTGTTGGGTGCATCACTGAAACACAGTTTGTGGCCCACCATGCTGTAGGAAATATTATCATCCTAAAGAAATTCCAAAAACACAGGTGCATAGAGGGTCCTGCTGCCTGGCAGAACAGGAATCCTCTGCTTCCAGACCCAAACTCAGCATCAGCCACAGGAGATGTGCTGGAGGCAGGAAAGGTTGGCCTCTCCTTGCTTCTGCTGCTGAAGTTTTCCAGCATTGATGGGGAACATGGAAGGCAAGGACCAGGACACTTTTATTTCCCGTGCCTGCTTTTTCTCAAGGATCAGTGATTCCAGGGTTTTTTGCCAGATGAACCCTGGTTGAGTGAGTGTATCTTGGCTCACTCCAGGCTGAGGACTGGCTCTTGCTCAGCATCTCAGCAGGCACTGAGTTTGAAGCTGGGTTAGATGTGGTTCTGCCCTTTGTATCCCTCTCCAGTGGGCTGGGCTTAAAAACTTACTTTTGGCCTTCTGAGTGTGTGATCATTCCCTAACTGAGCCTAAACACCTTCCCTGTGTGGGAAACAAGGCTCAGGTGGGTGCCAGTCCCAGGGGCACCCATCCCATGGGTGCCATCCCAGAGTGCTGCCATGAGCAGGGATCCATCCCTCAGTGCTGCCAGATGTGCTGCCTTTGATGCCAGGCAAGCTCAGTCCTGCTGCTCCAGGCTGCTCCCAAACAATCCCTGGTTCTGCAGCCACAGCTCAGTTTTAGCCAGAATTTTGTTGGTGGTCAGCTTTCTCCATCGGGTGCTGCAGCATCAGCAGGGACGTGGCAGAAACCATCAAAGGCTGAGGAGACAAATGGGGAGAAATATGTCCAGGCCTGTGTGGACAAGGGGCTGTCATGTCCCTGTCCCTGTCCCTGTCCTGCTGCCCACACCAGCAGCCCTTCCAGACCCTCCCCAGGTAATTACAGAGCTCAGATCCCCTCACCACACCAGTGGGTACCCGCCCCGTTATCGCCATGGCTCCACAACATCCAAACCTCATCCCTTTTCAGTCCTGACAAGGGTTTTTAATAACCTGATGAGGGTGCAGCTGGACTTTGACATGTCCAAGGGTAATCAGAGATTCTGGGTCTGCCACAGAAGCAAAATGCAAAAGAAAACATTATCAGAAATAACAATAACAGTGTTTGTGAGCCGCACGATGCAGGAGCTCGGTGGTGGGGTTGTTGCTTCATTCCAGAGAGCTCTCCTGCTAAATCTTTTCTGATATTAAAGCTGGCTCGATAGGGTCCTGCTCCCTGGTTGAAACATCAATATTACTAATAAATAGAAATAACAAGTGAGGTAAAGGGCCAGACCAGCCTGACCTGCTTTATGAATTAATGTAGTGAAAACTGGCCCTTTTCCTCCAGCCTTTATATACTGCAGGCACATATATGAACATTGTACACATTTATTGGACATCAGAGCTTTGGAATACAGCTGGAGCCATGCTGTAACCTAATTACTGTGCCAGGGAAAAAGTGGGAAAGGCCCAATGCACAGCCCCCTTCGGCTTTCAGGCTTGCTAGGAATGAAATCACCTCTCCCAGGCAGGATTCTTTGTCCAGGGTGGATCCCCTCCAGCCCCAGAGCTGAGGGGTTTCTGTGAGATCCAGGGCTTGTAGTTTGCAGGGATTTCAGCCGGAGTTTGTGGGTCTTGTGGCAAGACCATGTTTGGTTTGGAGCTGGGCTGTTTGGGGGATGGCTGCCAGCAGGAGCTGGGCAACCTGACCCCTCCACCCTGTGAGTGTGCTGGTGGCTAAATATATCCATATATCCATATATCCCTGGCTATATATATCCATATATCCATGTGTCCATATATCCATATAACCCTGGCTAAATATATCCATATATCCATAGATCCCTGACTATATATATCCATAGATCCATGTGTCTATATATCCATATATCCATAGATCCCTGGCTATATATATCCATATATCCATGTGTCCATATATCCATATAACCCTGGCTAAATATATCCATGTATCCATATATCCCTGGCTATATATATCCATATATCCATAGATCCCTGGCTCTATATATCCATATATCCATATATCCCTGGCTAATATATCCATATATCCATAGATCCCTGACTATATATATCCATATATCCCTGGCTAAATATATCCATAGATCCATAGATCCCTGACTATATATATCCATATATCCCTGGCTAAATATATCCATAGATCCATAGATCCCTGGCTATATATATCCATATATCCATGTGTCCATATATCCATATAACCCTGGCTAAATATATCCATATATCCATATATCCCTGACTATAGATATCCATATATCTATATATCCATAGATCCCTGGCTCTATATATCCCTGGCTCTATATATCCATATATCCCTGACTATATATATCCATATATCCCTGGCTATATATACCCATATATCCATGTATCCATATAACCCTGGCTAAATATATCCATATATCCATAGATCCCTGGCTATATATATCTATATACCCATATATCCATATATCCCTTGCTATATATATACATATATTCATATATCCCTGGCTAAATATATCCATATATCCATGTATCCATAAATCCCTTGCTATATATATCCAAATATCCATGTATCCATAATTTCCTGGCTATATATATCCAAATATCCATATATCCTTGGCTAAATATATCCATATATCCATGTATCCATAAATCCCTTGCTATATATATCCAAATATCCATGTATCCATAATTCCCTGGCTATATATATCCAAATATCCATATATCCATAAATCCCTGTCTAAATATATCCATATATCCATATATCCCTGGCTATATATATCTATATATCCATATATCTATAGATCCCTAGCTATATATACCCATATATCCATATATCCCTGGCTATATATATCCATATATCCATGTATTCATAAATCCCTGGCAAAATATATCCATATATCCATGTATCCCTGGCTATATATATCCATATATCCCTGGTTATATACACCCATAGATCCACAGATCCCTGCCTATATACACCCATGTATCCATAGATCCCTGGCTATATATACTCATATATCCATGTATCCCTGGCTATATACACCCACAAAGGTGGGGACAGAGGTGCTGGGCACTGCTCTGCTCCCCTGGAGCTCTGCCCTGTTGTTCCTGCCTGCTGGGGGATGATTTCTGGGAGGTGTGAGGCAGATGTGACCGAGCTTTGGGATGTGAGCTGATCCCAGTAATGTTCTATCCCAGGTGCAGTTCCTGGGGATGCCAGCACAGCTTTACACCACGGAGCAGCAATCTGGGGCCAGCCCTTGCTCCCAGACACACACACCGTGTGCTGTCCATAATTTATAAGCTATTCAAAATTTATCACCGTGAACAAACTCCGGCTGCCGAAGGGTTTTAAAGCCTTGTTAAGTATTAAAGTGGAAATATCCGTGCTGGTGAGGATGGGGATGAGGATGAGGAGCATCCTCCCTACCTGCCCACCACCTCAGCCTGCCCTGTGCAGATCTGGCACGGCTCAGATTACCTCTCTACCCCCTTATGTTTCCTTTTTCCCCCCTTTACTCCCTTTGTGCTGCCCCTCCATGGCTGTGTTTCCCCAATCCCAGCAGCCCCTGGGTCAGGGGTTTAAAGCCTTGTTAAGTATTAAAGTACTGGTGAGGATGGGGATGAGGAGCATCCTCCCTGCCTGCCCACCTGTGCAGACCTGGCAGGGCTCAGATTACCTCTCTACCCCTTTTATTTTTGCTTTTTCCTCCCTTTTTTCCCTTTGTGCTGCCCCTCCATGGCTGCGTTTCCCCAGCCCCAGCAGCCCCTGGGTCAGGGGTTTAAAGCCTTGTTAAGTATTAAAGTGGAAATATCCGTGCTGGTGAGGATGAGGATGAGGATGAGGATGAGGATGAGGATGAGGATGAGGATGAGGATGAGGATGAGGATGAGGATGAGGAGCACCCTCCCTTCCTGCCCCGTGCAGACCTGGCAGGGCTCAGATTACCTCTCTACCCCTTTTATTTTTGCTTTTTCCTCCCTTTTTTCCCTTTGTGCTGCCCCTCCATGGCTGCGTTTCCCCAGCCCCAGCAGCCCCTGGGTCAGGGGTAGGTCGGGGCTGGCTGTGCCCCCCTCCACTGCCCCCAGCCCCTTCCCTGGGGGGACCCTTGGCTTTGCTGCAGGGGGCCCAGGCCAGGCTGGAGCGGGGCTGACAGAGCCATACAAGCCCTTGTCACCCCAGCGGTGACAAATCAGCCTCGGCTGACAAGAATGGATGGAGCTGCTTCCCGGGCTGATGAGGGGCTGGGGATGCTCTGGGGGGATGCAGGAGAGGTGCTGGAGGTGGGAGGTGAGGTGGGACTCAGGTGGCTGAGCTGGGGCAGCCCCGTGCTGGGGATGGGGTTTGGGGTCTGGGGTCTGGGCTGGGGGAAATTTAATAAGTCCTGCGCGGTCTCCTCGCAGAGCTTGGCTTAATGGGATGCCAGAGACGACAGGGTTGCCTCGATCTGCTCATTCCCTGGGCCTGGGGAACCATCCATCTTGTTCTAACCCTATTTTAAAAAAATATAAAAGGAAAGAAAAGGAGGGGGTGGGGGAGAAAGAAAAATGATAAATCTGTTCAGGGCTTTTGTTTGCCTGCGATTCCTGTAAAGGACAAAAAAATGAAATAAAAGCCAGGCCCATTTTTTCCCTGCTTGGTGTTGCCATGGGATAGAAAACCCCCTGTTCTCAAGAGTGCAGTGCCTTTGGGGAGGGGAAAACCCCTCGTTAACTTTAGGAGTTGCATCTGTTCCCTGGGTCCGGGTCACTTCCAGCTCTCCCTTGCTGCCTCCCCCACCCCCTCACATTCCCATCGCTAATTTATTTGGCTATCCGTGTCCTCAGAAAGCCAAGGGGAGATCCTGGCTCCCAGCTTGGGCTCTGAGACAATGACCACCATGCTGAGAGCATCCCAGATGTGAGAGCATCCAAAATCTGAGAGCACCCCGCCTCTGGGAGCACCCCAGCCCTGGGAGCATCCTGGCCCTGGGAGCATCCCAGCTTGGGGAGCTCTCAACCAAGTGCAGGAGACAGAGTGTACAGCAAGATCTCAGAGTGCAGTGCCTCCTCACCCTGCTGGAAAACAGAAATAATAATCCTGGGTCACCACTGCAAGAGGCAGGAGAGGGAATTCCCCCTGGGACAACACTGTGGGCAGGAAGGGTTTGGGGCAGCATGGCAGGATATTGATCCTGCACTCCTCCTTCTGCTGGAACCTCTGACCTGCTTGAGCCCTTTTGGAGCCAAACGAACAAACCTCCCTCTCCTGCTCCTGCTTGGCTCCCCAGCTCTTTCCCTGCTCAGGGAATGCATGTGATCAGGACCCAGCGCTATTTACCACATCTAGGAGGGTGAGGAGGCGTAAAAAAAGATCTTTGATGTAACGCACTGCCATAAAAACATGTCTGTACAGTGGAGCAGAGGCTCTCCGGGACTTTGCAGGGTGAGGGAACTGGCTGGATATTTCCAATGGCATGTGGCAGGGAAGGTACCAGCCACTGCCCAAATTGGAGCTCCGAGGTGAAGCACAGGAGCTGCTGCAGGGCTGGGAGCCATAAAGCAAAGAGCTTCACAGCGAGAGACAAAACAGACCCAGCGCAGGGAGAGGAGGATTTTCTTACCCAGCCGTGGCTCCTATCTGCTCAGATCCCATTTCCAGGCTATTTATAACCCAGGTGGCAGCAGAAGGCTGGTGGCTGTGAGCACTGAGCCCCCAGCACCCCGTGGCTGCCTGCACCACGCTGCCAAATGTGCCTGGTTTGCAGGAGATCTGGCTCCAGGAGCAGAGGGGATCAGCAGGCACAGCCACCTGGGTCTGCTCTGCCCCAGGGAACATCCAGGAGGGGTTTGGGTGGGTGCAGGCAGAGGGATGGGGCTGCAGAGAGGGAAGAATGGTGTAAAACAGAGCTTTGGTGCCTGATGTGCCAATGGGGACCAAAACACAGCTGGGCTGGGGGCTCCAGGTGGGAACAAGTCCTGAACGGGACGAGCAGCAGGGCTGTGCCAAAATGTGCCAGGAGGAGCCATGCCAAGCCACGCTGTGCCAACTGCACCGCGCCATGCCATGCCACCTGGGCTGGGGACACGCTCATGGATCCCAGGCTGGCATCAGGGCTTGGCAGAGGCTCACAACCAGGCAGAGGCATCCTCCCAGCACTGCTGGCCAAAACCTGGCATCACTGCCTGGAAGGAAGAGTGGCAGCTGTGCCTGGAAGCCAAGGAGAAGCAGAAAAATCTCCCTGCACCCTCCCAGGATCCCTGGGTAACTCACAGGTACCAATGTGCTGGATTGTGTGCAAAAGGCTTCACAGCCCTTATTATAAACACTATAAATAGGTTTGTGGTTCTTCTTTGAGCTTAAGAACAAAAGGCTGTTTCATTATCATTAAACTTGCGTTTGAGTTGCTCTGTGACTGAGTGTCTGGCCTTTTATTGCAAGCCAGGGCTTTCAAAAGCTCCTTAAATGTTAATGTCACCTTTAAAACAACAGTGGCGAGGCCTTTGATCAGCAGCGCCGGTCACTTGGTGCAGCAGAAGTAAGAACCAGCCACTGACTGATCTTAGGGTTTTAATATTTCCCTCTTCCCCCTGAGGATGCCTGGCACCAGGAGAGCAGCCAGGCTTTGATCAGACCTGGGTTTTCAGCCATCTCAAAGACCTCCTGCTCAAAGGAGATGTTCGGCGCTGCGTTTCCGTGGCTCGGCGCAATGCAGGAGAGCAGGGAATGGCCAGGTTGATCCTGCAAGAGTGATCCAGCCACGCTGCCCCTGCCTGGCTTTGGGGACAGGAGAGAGGCCCTTCTCCACTGCTTTGCCATGGAGCTGTGGGATTGCCAAGGTTTTGGGGCCACCAGCTGCATGCCCTTGTCTTTGCCATGGTGCGTCCCCGCAACTTGGAGGCTGGCAGGAAACAGGATCAACTCAAAACCTTCCCCTTTTCACAGCTCCAGCTCTGCCCTTCGCCAAAACCTCCCAGCAAGACCACATTCCAATTTCTGTCCGTGGCCAGCCCCTGTGCATCCCACACACAAGCCCAAGCACATGGTCAGCAGTGCAGGGACAAGGTGACACCTGCCCTCCCCGAGCAGGCAGCAGCCAAACGCCCCAGGAAAGCACATTTCAGGTCCAATTAATGCCATCCACGGCTGTGCTGGTGCTGGGCTGGGTACAAGGATATGTTTGCAGAGATAAGTGTGAGTGTAACCTGATGACACAAGTTGCCTGCTTCCAAATGTCAGGCAAAGTTCACCCAACCCATGTGAAACGAGTTAAAATTTAACAGAAATCTGCAAAGTGTTGCGTTGTAATTGAATCCACGATGTGGATGGGAAGCATGTTCAGACACATCCCAAATTTGCCTGAACCATAATATTCTTCTGGAAAAAAAAAAAAAAAAAAAAAAAGAACGAGAAAGAAAAAAAAAGGTCGATTTAAAGGAGGCGGTTGCTGCTAAATATGCACGCGCCCCCTCCTTCCCCTGCTGCAAGGAGAAAGTTCTGTCTGAAAACTTCTGAGTCATCCTGCATCGGTTTTGATGTGTCAAAATTGGTTTAAAAATTCACAGCTGAAGCAGCAGCGGGGAGAGCTGAGCCCAGGCACAGGCAGATGAATGCAAAGCGCTGCAGAGCCGAACCGCATCGGCTCCGCGTCCGCAACGAGAGGCGTTAAAGCCAGAGCCGGGCATTAGGGAGGAAAAAAAAAGGAGGAAAAAGGAGGGAAAAGGAGGAAAAGGGAGGAAAAAGGAGGAAAAAGGAGGAAAAAGGCTTTTTGGCTTCTTGACACTGTGATGTGGCTTTGTGTTGTTTTTCTCTTTGCTGGCTGCTAATTCTCCCTTTGTCCCGGCATGGCAGGGTGCAAACCCCTTCAAGCTTTAGAAATGGAAAGTTGTTTTGTTGGTTTTGTGCTCCCTTTCTATAGCGAGCTCAGCCCCCAAGGCCTCCCTGCCGTGGTCTTTGGCCAGCAGTGGCCAGATGTGACCAGCACAGCCCATCACAGCCCCACATGGGCTGGAACAACCTCTCCACTCCTGAGGCTGTACAGAACCATCCCAGTGCCCTTTTTCCTTCCCTTTCCACGTTCTCCTGCCCAGGTCCCTCATCCCAAGCCTCAGCTGCCAAAAGAGTCGTGTCACAGTAAGGAGGAGGAAGCAGGAGAAATGAGCTCTGTGCTCTGGCTCACTCCGAGGTTTTTGTCTCTATCTTTTCCATTTAGGGAATTTATTACACTAAATGATGGATGGAATGGATTAAAAAAAGAAGAGGATGGCCATGGCAGTTTGGAGTAACTGAAGACAGCCCCCTGCCTGGGCTGGCTCTGCACACAGCATCCCCATGGATGGATCTGGGGCTTGGCTCTGCTTTATCCCCCGCTCCTTGCCAGCAGATTAAACCTGGGATCCTAAAGGTTGGAGCTGCTGGCTGCTGCACAGCCAGGCTCTCCCCTGGACACAGCAGGAGTGGAGGAAAACTGCGAGGGATGACTGAGACCCTTGTGTGCTTTTACTCCGCAAGGGCTTTTCATAGGGGAGCTAAAAACAAATTTAGCACTTAATGCTTTGAAGAGTAAACACTTAAATACCCTATCATCTGCCCAAGTGCTTTGTTTATTATTCAGAGAAGCCAAACTGAAGCAGTTTTCCATGGAGATGTAGTACCTCCTTCAGATTAGCCAGCTTAATTAGATCCTGGTTGCAGCACGCGCTGCTCTGTGCTGATGAGGGAAAGTCAAACATCCACTTCCAGAAGCCAAGGCTGGAGCCCCACCAGGCACAGGGCAGGATTTTGGGAAGAGAGTGGCAAAGCTGGACATGTTGAGCCCTGGTTCAAGGCTGATCAGTGCAGGTGACAGGGACAAACCCAGCGCTGGCGCTGGATGTGGAGAGGAGCCACCATCTGCTCCCAGTCACACCAGTCTGTCCCAGCTTCCATCTCCAAATCCCAGCAGGGACACACCTCACCTCTGATAAGGACTGACAACTTTAAACAAGCTATTTTCCCCTTTTTTTTTGAAAGAAAGTTGGATGAAAATGCCAATTTAGGTACTAAACACTGGCAAAGGCCACTCCTGAGTAGCAGCTGCCATGGCTGGTACTCCCTGAAGCATAAAATCTCCAGTCTCCCATTTACAAGCTATTAAAGCTGTTACATCCCATAATGGAGTTCCTCAGGTGAAGAAGACAAACAAGGGAAAATGCTGAAACACCAGGCAAGGCCTGACACAATAACAGACACGGCACAAGAAGGATGTGACACGGGGAGACAAACAGGAGCGAAATTTATGTCACTGGAGATTACAGGGGCATCGTAGATCAGCCATGGAGACGGGCTCTGAACGGGGCTGGCCTCACCTTCCAGGGAAAAAACTCAGAGCAACAGCCCCAGCCAAGAGGAAAAGCAGGGCTGGGGCTCTCTGGCAGCATCCTGTGCTTGGGGAGAGCCAGGGAGTTTGGTGGGAAGGAGAGGGAGAGGACAAAAAATGACACAGTGGCTGATGTGACAACTGAAGGCGTTGCTCAGTTATTAGTGATAGGAGGCTGGAAAATGTGTGCAGAGATAAGAGACACCTGTGTCATGGTGTGAGGGGTTTTTCCTGTGCCCAGTGGCGTCACTCTGGGCATGAGTGTCTAATCCTGGCATCACTCTGGGCATGAGTGTCTAATCCTGGCATCACTCTGGGCATGAGTGTCTAATCCTGCTGTTTGAGCTGGTGGGGCTGCTCTGATCCCCCCTGAGCCCTGCCCATCACACCCCACCACCCCCCAGAGCAGCTCTGGTTAAAGCTGTGGGGAAGAGGAAGCCAAAAGCTGAGAAGAGCCCAGACTCCAGCATCCCACAGCGTGGAGGGGAGTTCTGTCCTTGCTGAGGAGTTCTGTCCTTGCTGAGGAATTCTGTCCGAGATCAGGAGCAACTTTCTATCATGGGGAAACCCCATTGTAAATGGCTTTAATAACATCACTGAACCAGTCTGCAGGGGCAGGTTTTACCCACAGCTTATGGGATTTGGCCATTCCTAGATCAACTTTCTCATGCTCATCCAAAAACCCGTAAATAGCCACGAAAACTCAGGAACAGAAGGGCGTTGCCCTTCAGTTGGATTTGGTGTAATGTGAGTACTTTGGACTTTGTTTAGCACTCAGATGAATTATTGGCTCCTCGTCCTTCAGCTCAGAACCTTCTTTTCTTGCTTCAAGTGACTATTTGCAAACATGTGATGTCTGCCCTGTCAGAGCACAGTTCCCACTCTGCACCTTGCAACTGCTCTTGGAAGTGTCAGAAATTATTAGGAGAGGCTGGATATGGGCACTGCTGTTTCACAGAGCGTCTCAGGTTGGAAAGGATCCAAAAGGATCATCAAGTCCAACTCCAAGACTGATCCATATGAGCAAGAGCATCACCTGGGTGCTCACTGAACTGTGCTGTGAGCACTTCCCTGTTCCAGTGGCACATCATATTCTGGGAAAGGGGAAAACCCAAAGCAATTTTTCCCATGGTCACAAAATTGACCTATGACCACAATATGACCTGAATATTTGGACTATCTCTGTCATTTCCAGCTGGTTTTGGTGTTGGAAATGCCTTTACCAGCCTGCCCCAGTGCCATGGTGCACAGCAGAGATGCCTGCCTGCCAGGAAGGATGAGTCCAAGGTGGAAGAGGATTTAAGAATCCACCTAAGGGTGATGCTGCAGAAAGAGAGGGTCCTGCAGGAGCTGGCTGCTCAGCTGTGAGTCTCCTGCAACTCCCAGCCCTCATTATTTCACTCCAAGTCAGCGCAGCAGCAGTCAGACTTCAGAGTAAAGCCTGTCCTACTTTCCAATGCCTGAGTGCAGCCTGTGGCTGTGAACACGCTTCCAGTGGCGTGGGCCTCCCAGGTCTGCATGGTTCCCCTCCATCCTTGGGTTACATGAGCTGAAATTGGGGTTGATCTATCACAATAAATTGCCCTGCAGCGGCAGATGAACTCATCCCAGCAGCATTGGTTCAGTGTGAGTGTGTCTGCCACGGGGATCAGACACCCTCAGCCCCTGCCTGGCAAATAAAAAATGCCTTTTCTTCTCCAGCCTCACAACCAGCAGCTCTGCCTGGAGCCCAGAGGCAGAGCCTCCTTCCCTTCTCTTCCTCCTTCCTTCCCCCTGGCAGGCGGAGATATTGCACTCATTCATCTCGGGGGGGAGGCTGAGCTCACAGCCTGACAATGCATTATGGTGATGGAGGTCTTCATTTCTGCTGTCAGGGCACAACAACTCTATCCATAACCCACCAGCTTAGCCCGAAGTGGCCACTTCCCCCAGCCCTTCCACCTCTGGGGACATCCCCTGGCCGTGTGCCACCCTCCAGGCTCTGGCAAGGAGGGCAGTGCCACCCTCCAGGCCCTGGCAAGGAGGGCAGTGCCCGCTGCTCTGGCTGTGGGGTGGGGAGAAGAGCCAGGAGGAGATGGATGGCCCCAAGTGGCACGAGCACAATGAGGTAATTCCACCCAGCAGAGCCTCATCAATCCCCCGGCTCCGGCGCGGCGTCCCCACGGCCACCCCGGATTGCCGGGGCCATAGCCCAGGTGTGGGGCTGTCAGGGAGATAAAAGAGGCTTAATTAAGACCCAATAAGCTAAGTGATTTGTTATCTCGGCACAATATATTACTCCAGCCTATCGATCCCAGGGAAGCACGTGTGTCTGAGAGCCACTGGCCAGGCTGGATCCCTCCCCGGGGAATATCCACTGTGGAATTCCCACTGGAGCACCAGTTCCTGCTGCTGGCTGCTGGCAGGGGACAGGAACCAGCCCTAAGGTCTCCCCACTGCTGGACACAGCCACCAAAATAGCAGGATTTGCTTTGCCAAGGGAAGAGCACACTGAAATCTGGGAAAAGGCAGTTTCCATAAACCAGCATGAGCTCAGCTGTGGAATGGGAAGCCCCAGGGCCTGTCCCTGTCCCAGGCAGAGCTGGATGTCCCCGAGCAGGGAGCCAGGTCCTGGACACACATGCCATGACCTTGGTGCTCCAGCCCAGCCAGCACCACGCATCCCCTGAGCTGCTGAAACATTCCCTTCCCGGCTAAGATCAAACCATTTATTTTTCAAAACTGGAAGGAGGGGTGAAGGGGAGAGGGAGGGGAACCCAATTCCTTTAACATTCGAAATGTTAAACTGTTCATGGAGCTCTTTGATCTTTTGAGGTTTTGCTGCAAAGGGAACACCCTTTCCCCATTGGTTTACTGAGTCACGCTTATTACTTCAATGCAGAAATATCCTTTATGTCAAGTGTATAAATATCCAGCTCTAAGCTTCAGAAGCCTTTTCCTTTTTTCTTTTTTTTTTTTTTCTGTCTGCCTTTTTTTTTTTATTTTTTTTTATTTTCTGGAGGGGCGTGTGGAGCTGCCTGCATTCTCCCTCGCAGCCACAGTGGCTTCCCAGCAGGAAAACTGGGTGCTCTGCATGGGTGCTTTGCAGGGTGCATCCCTGCATCTTTCCCACATTTCTTGCAGGGAGCGCCCCTCTCTGCATCCTCCCCACAAGAAATGTGGGGAATATAAAAAAATAAAAAAAAAAAAAAAAAAAAAAAAAAAAAGGAGGACGGAGGAAGAGAGGAAGAGAGTAGAACATCCAGCCTGGAAATGAAGTTGAGATCCCGGGATGCCCCTTTGCGAGGAGGAGCATCTCCCGCGGGATGCGCAACAAAAGCACGGGCTGGGGAGCGGCCGCACGGCTCTCCCACGTTCTCTCCCGCATCTCCCGCATCTCCGGGCCGAGGCCGGGGTTCAGAGCGGCCGCAGGTGCGGAGGGAAAGCCGCGGGCTGGCGGAGCCCGGCTGGCAGAGCCCGGCTGGCACACGATGCCCGCGGCACCCACGCGTCCGCCCGGAGCTCCCGCAGCCCCGGCTGGAGCCGGGCCGGGCCGGGCTGCTCCCCGCCGCCTGCCCCGCGACTTGGCCCCGAGCTACGTCTGCCACTGGGCTTGTTTGAACAGTATTGATGGCAGGCAAGCCGCGGCTTGAGCAGCGGGAGCCCCGGGAGGGTTTTGCTTCCACGGGGAAGGAGGCGGAGATGCCCCCGCGCCCCGGCTCGGCTGCGGGATGCGGATGCAGCTCCTCCCTGCTTTGCTTCAGCTTCCCAGCAGGATGGCACCTCCAGGACAGGCCATCCCGCTGCCGTGGGTGTGCCAGGCAGTGCAAAGAGTGTTTTAAACCATGGCACAGCTCAACAGCTCGGGATTTCCTTCTTCTTCAAGGAAAGACCCTGCAAAGTGTGAGCCTCGCTCAGCCCTTAGCCAGGCAAAGGGGGGCATTCCTGACAGCCCCCCCCAAAATGGGACAGCATTCCCACTCCAGCCAGCCTTGGCTGAGAGGAGGCAAAGCTTTTAGGGGCCACATTCCCTGTCCAATTCTTGCTGCAAGCTGAGATGGATGCTCAGAGCTACCTCCAGTCACCACCTCTGAGGACCACCGAGCAGATTCCTGGCCAGTTGTGTGTCATGTGTCCCCAATTCAGGAGCTGCATCAGGAATGACAACCTGGCCAGCTGCGTGTCCTGTGTCCCCAATTCAGGAGCTGCATCAGGAATGACAACCTGGCCAGCTGCGTGTCCTGTGTCCCCAAATCAGGAGCTGCATCAGGAATGACAACCTGGCCAGCTGCGTGTCCTGTGTCCCCAAATCAGGAGCTGCATCAGGAATGACAGCCTGGCCAGCTGTGTGTCCTGTGTCCCCAAATCAGGAGCTGCATCAGGAATGACCACCTGGCCAGCTGTGTGTCCTGTGTCCCCAAATCAGGAGCTGCATCAGGAATGACAGCCTGGCCAGCTGGGGCAGCACCCAGAGCCCTCACTGACAGAGGGATCAGGGCTGCTGCTGTGTCAGAGCCCGCTCAGGGATGTGTGTCTGCCCTGTGTGCTCCCTTCCTCCCCAGCACAGCACAGAGGGCTGACCAGCATCACCCCCTCGTGTCCCCTGGGGTCTCAGGTGCTTTTGCTGGACCTGGCACATCCAGGAGTGCTGGCTGGACCCTGATCCTTCCCTGGAGCTGAGTGTGGGAGCTGCTCTGTCCCTGCAAGCCCAGCTGTGCCCAGGCTGATGAAGCTCCTTTCCCTGTGCTCCCTCTCCATCCCAGCATGGAAATGGGTCCACGCTTTCCTTTTCCCCCCTTGGTGGAGGTCCCAC
This sequence comes from Calcarius lapponicus, assembly GCA_039654755.1. Classification (NCBI taxonomy): domain Eukaryota; kingdom Metazoa; phylum Chordata; class Aves; order Passeriformes; family Fringillidae; genus Calcarius; species Calcarius lapponicus. The sequence continues at coordinate 8,705,113 of JBBFKN010000012.1, read as the reverse complement.
CCCCTCATTACATAACCAGGAGCCAGCTCTGGGCAGAGCAAGGAAACTTGACATTCACATAACCTGCCAGGCTCTCTCCGACAGGGATTATTAAGTCGTTAGAGTCTGTTAGCAAATTTTCCCAAATACTTTTTGCTTCTTCCCAGGGGCACCTTGATGGTTAATGATCCCAAACTACGGGTTGGGCTTAAATTCACCCACTCTGGTCAAACAACCTCCAGTGAGGGTGTGGGAGAGCTGCAGAGGGAGGGGTCAGAAAAATGAAAGAAAATTAAGAAAAATTAAGAAAATTCCCTCAAAAGGATGCTCCTGTTGAATGGCAGAGGGTTGGGGAAGGGGAGGGGTGCCCACCCCAGGGAGGGTGAGGGGGTGATGATGCCCATCCTCCCTGGGTAACACACACCCGCTTTTCTCCTCGGCTGAGCTGGCAGCCCAGGGCAATATTTCTAACAGGCAACTGTATTGCCTAACTGGAGACAGAATAAAAAATAATCATAAAAAAACCAGTCAGGCAGGCCAGTTGAGTAGAGAGGAGATAGGTTGCACCCAAGTGCAGCTGACTTGTCCTCACATTCTCAGGCTGCACATCAACACCTGAGGATCCAAGGCTGGTGACAGGGGACAACCCCTGGCCACAAACCCCCAGCCAGGAGCAGCATCTGTTCAAAATCCACCCTTTGATCAGGGTACCCCTCGTATTTTTGTGCTTGTTGAGAAGCAAATGCTGGAGGAAGGGTTACAACTGCAATCCAAGGTGTAGGTAAAGGGGAAACCCCACACAGAGTCCTCTTATTTTAAACCCATGGCTTTTGAAAAGAATATTATACACTTAAAAGGATTTCTGATCCATTTGGCATTTAGAAAAGCCTGCATAATTTTTGTGACTATCAGTAAAACTAGCTATAATAATGAACTGATGGCTACCAAAGTGTGCCTTCAGGTAACTCTGAATAATTTCCACTCGGATAAGCAGTACAGCTCTCTGATCCCCATGACCCCACAGCCTTGAAAACCCTTTGAAAGACCAGAGGAGGCCGTGATTTCCATCCCAAGCCACTTTTGGTTAATATCTGTGATGAAGTCACCTGGGTATATCCAACATGAGGTTCAGCATTGGCATGGGGCTGCAGAAAACTGATTTCCCAGGCAAGTGCAAGCACCTGGAGCCCCCCAGGCCCCCATCCCACAGCTCCCAAGAGAAGGGATGGAGCCTGGCAATGCATCCCCCATCAAGGACCAGAGATCCCTCAGTGTCACCAACCCCTTCAGCACTGGGCAGAGAGCAGGGAACCAGTGAGTCCAAAATTCACCTTCTCTGCAAAGTTGCTCGTGGAAGGAGATTTGCCACATGAGCCTGTTTGCTCCAGAAATAAATCTCCCTTTAAGGCAGGTAAATCTCAGGCAGAATCTGTAAGATACCCTAATGTGGCATTAAGCTGAAGTTAAGGTTATATTCCTCCAGGGATGCCAGATGGGATTTGCTTTCCTTGAAGACAGGACACATATTTTAACTTTAATGGGTTGATGGAGCCCCTTTTATCTTGTAAATATGAATGAGGAAGGGGGAGCTGTTAAATAAATGTAGGGGTTTTACCTGAACCTTTTTCCCTGTCATTGGCTTGGACTGTGCTAAAGACCTTTGTTTTCTCAGCAGAAAACTCGCTCAATCATTCAGAAAGGGAACTAAATGCCTTTTGAGAACATAACCTTTATTTTCCAGATAAATGGTTCACTCAGAGCAATTTGCATGTGGAAAGCTGGTATATGGCACAGGGAAAAAAAAATATATTTAAAACCCAATAGCAATGTAGGTCATGATACAAACATCTACTGCTGAGATGACTTCTCTGGGGTTGGAGAGTGAGGGAGCTCAAGGCAATGTAAAAGGATGGGGAGGGTTTGTGCAGCAGCTCTGCCTGGGGCTGGCTGGGGAGAAGGAGGAGTGAACTGATCCATAGTGGTCCAGATAAAAGGGGCTGGGCCCTGGCAAGGTGCAGCCAACCAGATGAGAAACTCTGCAAACGGTTCCCACCAGCCCACGCCTGCTCTGCAGCCTTGTCCCCAAGGCTGGCTTTGCAAACCCATCCCAGCCCCTCTCTCTTTGCAGAACGGATCCCACCAGAGGTGTCCCATTCCTCGGAGCTGTCACACCGACCCCAGTGACGCTTGGCCACCTCTGCCCCAGCACAATTCCCACAGCAGAGCCAACCAAGGGAGCTGCTGCTGCCACACCACCAGGGAGGGACAAACCAGCACTCAAACCTGATGGTTCATCTTCCTCCAGCAGCAGGTTCCCCTAAAATTCTCCAAATCATCACACCCCAAAACTTCTCATCCCCCACCTAAGCGGCTACAAACAGAGCCACTGACCCAGGGCGCTTAACCCAGCCCAGAAACAGCCCCCAGATCTCCAGGCTTGGGGCTGGGAACCAAACCCTGCTCTCTAAAGTGAGAGAGGAGCCTGTGAGGCACTGACCCCGCTGCAGGTTGTGCCCCTGCCATGGTGTGGAGGAGGCAGAGCCTGGGAAAGGCGCCGGGAGCAGCTGCAGCAGAGCCGGGTGCCAAGCCCAGCTGCTCGTTAATTAGGGTAACATGTTGTCTCTTGTACACACCTCCAAAGACGCTGCATTAGCTTGATAAGTATTTAACACTTGGCACAGGGGGAAATTTCCACTTAGCATCCAGCAGAGCTGAGCAGCAGGGAGGGAAAGGTGGCACAGGCAGGGCAGGAGGTGGCACAGCCCTGGGCAGCCAGCCTTGCCCTGCTGGGACCACATCAGGCAGCAGCTGAGGGGTTTGTGGGCTCTGCCATCACTGGGAGCTCACAGCCATGGGACAAAGCCCTGGCTCTGTTCTGGGTTTAATCCAGCCCTCTCCTGAGGGTTGTGGCTGCTTGGGGCTTGTCGGAACTCAGTGCATCCCTCCGGTGTCCAGAGTTGCTGAGGACCCCACCAGGGGGCTCAGAGACCCTGGCACACAGCCCAGAGCACCTGGGGATTTGATTGTGACCCCTGGAGCAAGTTACCAGCTTTGTATGAGGACCTGAAAGTCACACAGGTTTGAATGGTGTAATAACAAAATGATCACAGGGTGAAAATGTAGATTTTAGGATTTTTGGTGTGGGGGTTATGGGGACAAGATGGAGCAATCTGGGCGTGTCCAGCCTTTCTTCTTCTTGTTCTCCATTTTCTGCAGTGATGGTGGCACTTTGGGATTGGTTTAGAGTAGAAGCTCACTGTCTAACATAGGTGATAGGTATTGGGAATTAAGTGTAAATATGTTATACAGAGTTTGTAGTATAAAAGGACAACACAAGCAGTGCCTGTGGCTGCCCTGCTGAGCAGAAAGAAAATTTTATAGATAAGAATTAATGAACAACCTCAAGACCGAAAAGTGAAGAGTCCAGACTCGTTCTTCAGCCACGTGGGCCAAAACAGAGACATCCTGCACATCTCAGGGCAGCAATTATCAACAGCAACCTGAGAGTGGCTCTCTGTGAGAGGCTTTAGGAGCGTGCTGGCCGTGACGGGCCCGCTGTGCTGCCTGCATTGTGCTGGGGTGCAGGCACCGTGCAGACACGCTGCCAATGTGCTGCTGCCTGCCAGACATCTTCATCCCCACAGCTGCCTTCCTTCCTGCAGGAAAAAGGGCCAGACTCAGCTCCTGGGACTGCAGGATATCCCCAGAGCTGAGGGAAGCTGAGCTGGGAACCAGAAAAATGGTCCTTGCTGCAAAATTCACCTTTTGCAAGCACAATTCCCTCCAGAGGGGTCAGGGATGAGGTTGATCAGACTCTCTCCAGCTTTGAGGACTCATCCCAGCCGCACATAAAGTGGGGTGGGGAAGCTGGTCCCAGTCCATCAGGCACTGGCCAAGCCTTACACAGGGCCAGGCAGCAGCCCAGCCTCCTCTTTCCACTACGAGGTTACATTAGCATTTTCCATATGTTCCAGCGCAGATAAATCTTTTGTCTGAATCAAAATCAGTAATTATGAGTCAGTGTTAGCACACAGCGGGTGAGTCAGGCACAGAGGCATTTCTGCCTCGTACCCTCAAGGTCTGAGACACATCGCTCTCCTGAGCTTCCCGTGTGTGGTCTTTGTTCAGGGCTCTTACAAACCCCGTGGGCAATCCACCAGCAACCCCCAGCCAGAGCTGCCACCTCCTCCTCAAATCCTCAGGGTGGGAAAGCACCCTCAGCAGCTGGGAAATGCACAGGTGGTCCCTGCTCACTCCGTGCCCTGCTCACTTGTCTCCAGCCCTGGCAGGACGTGGTTGTTCGAGGGGATGTTTTATTGATGGGTGTGCCTGGTTGGAGATTCGGCTCCCCGCTCCCTTTGATCCCCCCACTCATCTCCTTGCCCCATCTCCTCTCCTCACACCCCCGTGTGTGGAGCTCAGCCCCATCTTTCCCCTCCTCTGTGGCACTTCATCCTCCCACACACCAGGCCTGGCCTATGGAAAATGATCCAGCCCTGAGACGTGGCATGGGCTGGAGGTGGTTTGGTCACCCAGGTGCACGGAAGGAGCTCCAAACCCCATAGTCAAACCCTGGAGAGCCCATCCCAAGTGCTGAGCCAAGCTTTAAAGATGTGTGGGCAGAGCAATACACGGCCTAAATCCTTAATCTCTGCAAGGGCCACATGGTTAACATCACTTATGGCTCTTCTGCTCCCTCAGAGTAGAACTCCTTTAGGGGCTTTGTCCTAAAAAGACAGGAAGCTCATGGCTCCAGAAGTTATCAGGAGAGAGAAGACAGTCCAAAATATCCCCACATGCAGCATGATCATCTAAATTTCATTTAATTTAGAGGTGTAACAACACCTTGACGAGTGCCACGAGCCAGCACCACACACAGGGGAGAGAGAACATCCCCACGCTCCTTTATTTGAGCCACAGCAGAGATAAAAATCCCACTGGCATGACCCAGGAAGGAGCTGTCAGCCCCAGCTCTGTGCAGAGGAGATTAGCCCAGCCAGCCTGTGTTTGCTTTCTTTGCCTTAAAGCACGCAAACCCCAACAAAACAGACTTTGTTTACTGCCCCTCCTAAACCGCTTAGGCAGGGGGAGATGAGCTGAAAGCTTAGACACGCTGCAGAGCTCCAGCCAGATGTGGTTTCCAATGGCTGAGTTAGGCACCTCTGAAACCTGAGGTTCATTAATGAAGGTGCCTGCTGAACCATAACGAGCTGGTGTAATTACCTCGGCCGGACAGCAGCACCACGAGTGACCACAGCATCTCAGGGAGGTGAGGAAATAGGTGAAGGTCATTGCTCACGCTGCCAGGCTCTGGTGGATGGCTGGGGAGAGATAACAAACCATCAGGGTCATCCCATAAGGGATGGGAAACTCCAGAGGTGAGGGATAATTATGTGTGAAGGGTGATGCTCCCCTCCCAGTGACAAGCTCCTCATCAGAGCCCTCCAGAGCTGAGGGTGCTCCCTTGAAGGACCAACCATTGAGTTGTGGGGCGAGCACTGGGCAGGAGAATCCTTCCCTGCAGCCCAGATGGCCCCTTCCCAGTTCAAACCAGTGCAAGGACAGGAATGGAGGGCATTTTCCTTCTGGCAATTCCACAGGCTGATCCCAACACCCAGCCCCACCTGTGGATGAGCTCTTGGATGCTCAGAAAATGATGCTGGGCTGGGCTTAGGCAGGAGCAGCTTAAACTGCAGTCAGCCCAGAGCCCCCAGCAGAGGGAATGGAAAAGCCACCATGGCTGAGCACCAGGGAAGCACCTACACCAAACCACCCGGTTGATGGAGACCAGGAAGATCAAGGAAGACAAATCCCAGCATCCAGGAGGGGGTGACAAAGCAGGGGGACCAGGTGACCCTCCCCAGCGGGGGCACAGACCTGCTCTCCTCCCCTGTTCCCTGAAGCACAGCCCTGCTGATGGAAGTCAGCACCTCAGCGAGCAAACCCTCACTGGGAGCTTTTCACACCTGGTTTATCCTCTTGGAGTTTCACACCAGTGAAGAGCTGTGACCTCAGGAGGGGAGGGTATCAGCTATATTTCCCAAATATCAGCAAATCGTGTGAGAGAAAGAGATATGCTAAGGGGGCAGACTGCTCAAACCATTACCATCCTTCTTAGTACCACTTAGCTGAACCGTTAAAAAGATCCAGGGCTCCCAAAGACAATTAAGCTCAAGGGAAGCCATAAATCTCAATAAACATCAAGCCAAGTTTTCTTCACTGCTTGAAACAACAGATATAATTTCATTGGTTACTGAGCTCATGCTCCCAAAGGGATTTCAGATAAAAAGCCACTTATTCAAAACACCAAAGCCAGGCTTCTCCTGTCTCTCAGGCTACCGAGGGGTCAGATTTCCCAGCATGGGAACATGTGCCCTGCAGTCTGCAGAGGTGGAGCCTGGCTGCAGCAAACCTCTGCAGATTTATGATGTCTGTGGCACGGCGCTGTGACCTGCCACCAAGGTCAGGCACCTGCCTGGGGAGGTGGCTGAGCCCAACAGGAGGCAGGAGGGGTCCTGGATGCAGGACACAGCCCTCCATCCTCTGCTGAGCTGGGCAGGATGCAGAGCTGGTGGGGCTGGATGCCCGCTCTGGGACCCCAGGGGCTGAGGGCACACACAGCCAAGGGTGTGGGGAGCATTTTCTGCATCTCCAAGCTGGCTTCCACCCCTGCCTCGTTATCTCTGAGGTACTTGAGGAGCCCAAAGGGGCAGCACAGAGCACAGCAGCTCTCCCAGTTGCCCCAGGAGCTTCCTGGCACTCTGCCCTCCTGCCACTGATCCAGCCTCTCTCACCCATGTGCTTTCCACTGCAGAGATCAGAGTGAAAGCCATGCCAAGGCAGCACATGCCAGCCTCAAGTCCTCGCTCCAGGGTTTTTTCCTGGCAGGTTCTGTGCTCAACAGGGCTGGGGCTTCAGTTTTGACAGCTCCCTGCAAGGTCATTCCATCCACCAAGCGCTGCTTCCTTGTGCTTTGATTTAAGTTCTGGCATGCCTCTTGTATTGATTTCTCTCAGATGTATTTTATGGGGAATAAGCACTCAAACCAGGAGGCCAAGACCTCCTGCATTGTGCACGGCATGGTAATGGATGAGCTCCTTCTCACACCCCCTCCCTCCTCTTGTCCCCAATTCTCTCACCTTTTATTTAATCCACTTGCAAATGTAGTGGGGTGAAGGATGGCAAATGCACAAACACTTGAAATGTCCCTGCTTCAGATGCTTCCCTGGGAGAGCCAAGCAGGGGATGGCTTTGTGATGAAAGTAGAAAGACTTCTCCCAGTTTTTATCAGGAGTTTCAGCTGCAAAGGCATTTCCCTGGTTGAGACTGTCTGTGGGATCTCCTTGGCCACTGGGGTAGTGGTGAAGAGCCTCAGGAAGCCTAAAGAATTCAGCCTTGTCATTATTTAGCACCTGAAAGCTGCAGGTGGTAGAAGCAACTCAAACCTCAACTTTTCTCCCCAAGAAAAACCATCTTTACCGCCAGAAATGGCCTGGTGGGATGGCAGGGAGCGTGTCCTCATATCTGTTCTGCTGTCTGTGCAGACTGTCCAGGGCCAAACATAGCCAGACATTCCAGGGAAGGCTTTTTCTGCCCGCTGAAAATCTCCTGACCTCAGCAGAGGTGGAGACACGCCTGATCCTGGGGGACAGCCTGAGCTCTCCAGGTTTCCAGCCCAGTGGTTTATCAGCATCCAAGATGTGCGTGCTGGGTTTGCCGCATCCAGCCCTGCTGGAGGTGACCTTGGCAGTGCTGGTGTCCTGGTTAAACCCCAGCCTTAGGCGAGACCTAAAAGTCACCACCAGAAACAGCAGAACTTTTTAAGGGACAAACCCTCAGCAGACCCAAGGGATGGGTTTTTCCCTATTTTAGTAAACAAACCGCCTGGGATCCCTATTGCCAGCGTCAGGTTTCCTAAAATCCTGAATCCAGGCTGCTGAAATGATGACATTGCTGTAAAAATGAGGACTCCAACACTCCCATTCAATATATTTTCCTCGGATGACATAAACCCAAGGAGTCAGGATTTGGAAGGCAGCCCTCGTTCTGTCCACAGGAGGAATAAAAACATGGTTATTGTTTTTCTCAGTGAACTGCAAAGCCTGTTTTTAAGTGAAACCTGAGCTTCCCGTCTCATCACGTGCTTCCAGGAGCCCGAGCTTTAGGAAAACCAAATACTTTCAAACTCTGGATAAGACCATTAGAGTTGCTTAATTTCCTTTATGTCCATCTGTTTCAGTTCAGCTCAGTTGCTTCTGTCCCAGACAAGACATTTGGCTCTTCTAAATAAATCTTATAGCCCATTTGGATTAAAGACTTTCTGATGCAGCCTCTGAATATAATCCCTCTGATTTGCATCTCAAAGAAATAGAGTTAAAACCCGAGTAAGAACCATACACAGAGTGCTTGGAATTGCTGGAGTACGTGAAGCACTCACGAGGTCCCATATGGATAATGGTGCTTTTGTTTGGAATTTATCATGAGCTCCTGCATTCCCCTGGCTGTGCTCACACCAGGCACACTCTGGGGCTCTCGAGGCAGGCAGGGTGCAAACATAATTGACTGGTTTTGCTGTTGTCCAAGGCTCCAAGTGTTACACCCCAGCACTCGAGAAGGCTGCAGGGAAAGTGTGAGACACTCAGAGAGTGCGGGGTGGCTGATGGCACCGCAGGGCCAGCAGAGCATGAATGAATGAATGGATGAACAGCAAATCCAGCCCCAGCAGCTCTGGGATTATTCTGTTCTTCAGCTCCAATAGGTGCTTTTCACATCAAGGGAGAGCTGAGCTGAGTGACACTATAGGGCATAAAGCAACACACACTGCTGTTTTCAAGGTGAAGAAAAAAGGAAGTTTATTTCCTAACTCTAACATTTAATATTAAAATTCCATTTTACACATTCATTTTTTTTTATCTTGACATTTTTTATTTTTTTATCAAATAATTAAACCATATATTCTTACATTATCCAAATCATTTGTCATCAATACACTTTCAATTAACCTTCCTCTATATTTCCTAATATCAAAAACAATAACCAACTGTCATAACTCCATAACCACCCCCAAACAAACATAGAATTAATCCAAAAATTAACCCCCTCCCAAAAAAAAACCAAACAAAAATACAAACCATGATCATAAATCATCAATCACCCACCAAATTTTACATTCTTGTAGCTTATAAAAAGCATGACACTGAAGATGTCAAGATGGCTGCCACACACACCCAAGGACAAAAGACTTAGTCCTAACCTTACTGTTAGTTTTTGCTAGGTATATATATGCAAACATTTATAGATGTCCAAAAGTGACAGCAGATTGGAGGGTGACAGTGCCACCTCTCCAAAGACACCGGACAAACCAACAGCCCATCAAATTCTTCTTCTTCTATAAAAGAACGCAAAAGAATAAGTTATTTACAGAAAGCACGCGAGAAAGTTTGTTACAAGAACGCAAACATCAGAAAGCTTAGAAAATCTTAAAAAAAAATCAAAGCAGCGCTGGAGCACATTGCTGCCCCAGAGGCAGCGCTCCGTGCGCCGCTGTCCCCGGGCTGCTCAGCCAGCGTTATCTCATTTTTGGGTCACGGGATGCCGGGGCGCTATTCGTGGCAGTGACGCAGCCGCCTTCCTGCCCAGGCAAATGCTTTTCCCCTCTCCGTGTCCCAGGGTACCTGTCTGTGACACACGCCTTGCGAAACGGCTGCAGCGCTCCGAGATCGCCCCGATAAGCGGCTCCTCCGTTCGAGGCTCGCTGTTCTGGCAGCGGCCCAAGCGCTCCCTCGCTGCTGTCCCACTGATTCCTCTCAGGAGCGTTTGAAGGCTCGAGGTGTTTGTGCTGCTGAGGCGTGGGAACAGCTGCTTCTCTCTTTTTAACCTTCAGAACAGTAAAATCCTAGGGGGAAAAAAATAAAAAGGAAAACTTACATAATCCTAAGGAAAAAAAAAAAAAAAAAACGAGGCAAAGCCTTGCTGCATCACCAGTGCTGCCCATGGCAGAGCTGTGCTCTAAATGGATTCAAGGGAGCAATTGAAAACCCTGTCACAGTGACATAATTATAAGAGGAATGGACATGGTTGCATTGACAAACTCTAAATCTCCTCCCAGAGATCCCAAGATTATCAACTCCTCGTATGGTGGGGAGCTGAGTCACAGAGCAGGGGGGTGGTTTGGGTATCAGCCCTGCAGGGTTCCTGCAGAGGATCAGATCCACAGCAGGACACAAGCAGGAATCCCTTTGCTAGGGCAAAGCAGCCACCCACGCTACTAATAATGATAATAATTAATTACAAGGACACAGCAGAACTGCCCCAGCCTGAACCTTTACCCAGAAAAACCTCATTTTCTCTGGATGACAAGAGCCTGGCTTGTTTACCACTGAGGAACAGGAGGGGGAGAAGAGCTGGACCCAGCTCAGACCATCACCCCCTCCCCTCTGCCACAGCCCCAGAGCCATCACAGGGCCATTAAAAGCCAAATTCATTTCCACAGCTGAAACCGTAATACAGAATCTGCTGCAGCTGTGGTTGGTTCACTGTGGCACCTGAGAGCTGGGAGGTTAATGACACAGGGCTGTCAGCAGCCTTAATTATATTCCCATTTTTCCAGCCCCTGATTAGCTTTAGAGCTCATCTGGTGTCAGAAATTTGGTGCCTAAGCTTTGACAAAAGTGTTTCATTATTACTTAATAAACGGGCAGAGAGGGAGGGCACGTCTTTAAGCTCTGGCTTGTAAAAGCTTCCTCTTTTTTTCAGCTTTTTTTTCATTTAACCTCTCAAAGGCTCCCTTACCTCACCTGTTTGGGTTGACCCCAATCTCAGTGCCCAGCCAAGAGCCCCCACATTGCTGGCACCCCTAAACCTGTCTCAAATTCCCCCATAAATGTGCTCTGTTCAGCTGGGAGCCTGCTGCTCTCTGGCTGCTGATGGCCAATTAATAAGAATCATTTATTACTGTTCTCTCACCCCTAAAACGAGCCAGGTGTTTGCAGGGAAAAATAATAAAATGAAAGGAGATTTAAAAACAATAATAATAAAAGCACAAGCTTCGAATCAAAAGATCCAAACGGCTTAAAATCTAAAGCAGAGCTTAGGTTCTTCTTGAGATTCAATTTCCTCCAGCTCCCAGTGAAGTTAATTAGCTTGAATATTAATAGAATTGGTGAGAAGGAGCCTGGTATCTTTTAGCTCCTTCTCTAAAAACACCGTGAGCTCCACCACAAACCTCACTGGGTGAGGCCCCCCAGCAGTTCCCTGTCCTTGCTCAGACCCCCAAAGGCAGCTTGGTACCCAATTCCCAATAAATTCCCCCCAAATTTTGTCACCCCTCAATGTTTGCCTTTTTTTTTTTAATCCTTTTGCGGGAAATTCCTGGAGTGAAAATTTGAGCAAATTATCACAAAACACTGTACTTGTGCTCAGGTCTGAGATCACTGCCTGGGTGCCTGGAGAAGTTTTTTAAAGCCAAGGGTGGCTCTTCAGCATCATGAGCTGGATGTTCCCTCCCACCTGGCCTGGCAGTCAATCCTCTAAATCCCTCCTGTGTTTGTGGACATCCCTCACAAGATTTTCCCAGTTTCTGTGAGGATGAGAGGGGCCTGCCCAGCGGAGCACTCACGTGGGGTAGGGTTCATGGTGCTGGAGTCTCTCTGGGCTTGGCCACGTTCATGGCAGTTCCCTGAGATGAAGGACGCTCTCAATGACTTTATCCTTGACCTCTGATCAGTGAGAAACCACGGAAGTTTCCAGCACCTCCATCCACTTAATGTTTAACTTCTGCCCTGGCTTCTGGAGACTGATACAATTTTGGCTTTGCAAAGGCAACTGAGGCTGGAAGGAGCTGACTGCAAATCATTAGCAGGACTGTTCTCACCCTGGTTCTTGGCTTTTTAATTGCCAGGCACAGTGACAGGAGACATTTACTGCAAAAAGCTGCAACCACATGAAATTTGCCTCGTTTGAGGTTTGGTTCCAGTGGAGCAGCGAGTGATAGAAACCAGGTTGATATTCACAGAGCCACTTCCAGTGTCTCCAGTGGTGACAGCTCTGGAGTTTGGCTCAGAAGATTTCCAGAAGCTGGAGATGGGCAGGAAGCAACGACAGCATTTGGTGAATGGCCTCAGCTCAACACAAAGCAGGTGTGGGGTACTTTTGGCACAATCCCACCACTGTGTCTGATGTTCTTGTCCCTTCAGTGATTAAAACATGCCCCATCAAAAAGGGACCACGGGGAGCTTGGTGACTTCTGCCCAGGAATACCTGAAACTATTGGAAAGAATCTACCTCCTTCCCTTTCCCCCTCCATGTGAAAAAACAATTGTTTGGGAGTGAAAATCTGCTGGAACAGGAATGTTTTTCCATCAGTGAGGAAAGCTAAGGTGGTGTCTCGTGATGGCTGAGGTGGACTCCTTCAATGGAGGACTTTGGTCCAGCAAGGCACCAGTAACACCAGTAGCACCAGTAGCACCAGTAAGACCAGCCCTGCAGCCTTTCCCCACGCCATTTGCAGGGCTGGTAACGAAGGGCAAACACCAAACGTTCATCGCACGGAACCCACCCAGGCTAATAACAGCATTAATTACACACACAGCCCCTTCTTCCCACTGTAAATCTCTATTAGCAATAAACTGCAAGGGTCATAAAAGGGAGTTTACAATGAACCCACCAGGCAATATGTGCCTGAATCCTTGGCTTTGTTGCAGCTGGCAATAAAGCCATCTTTTATTAGAGCACATTCCCTGCCCTGGAGATAACGTGCAGGGCCCAGGACTCCTCGAAGGAATGATGCAAAGCTGTTTTGTTGCACTTTGATTTGCTGCAGAGCCTTGTGGAGGTGGGAAAAGCTGAGGGATGCGGGTAACAGGCTCTGCTTCCCTCACTCCCAGCCTGACACTGAATCACCAGAGCAGGAACAGCCTCGGTAATTCCACATCGTAAATGTTCCCCTGCCCTGAGGGGGGAAACTCGAGGAAACAGGAATATAAAAAAAGAAAAAAAGGAAAAATAAAATAAGGGGAAAAAAGTTGGTGGTAAATTAAGAAACACAAGGAAATCTCTGGTGCGAGAAAGGAGTAGCAAATGGTTGTGGTGGTGTCATGGGCAGGGGTTAATGTTTAAGTTTCTGGGTTTTTTTATAAAAGTCAGGAGCAGATAGTGCTGAATGTGTCAGAAATAGGCACAGATCCATCTGGGGCACGAGGGCCAGGCCTGGAAGAGATTTGTTGGCTTCAAAGTCCTAGGCAGGCTGGTTCCAAAAGAGCAAAAATATTAAAAAAGAAGAAAAAAAAACCCCAAAAAAGCAAAAGTTGATATGTGCAACTCGTGGGACATGAGAGAAGCACCCAGACCAGCACACAGGTCCCAGAAAAGATGTCCCTCTCTCTGCTTGCCTCCCCAGCAACCACAAAACCGGACTTTGATGCTCCCTGTAGGTCCCTTCCCACTCAGGCTGTTCTGTGATTCTGGGAAAGTTTGCTTTGCTGAAGGACAAACACCACCACTGACAGGACCACCACCAGAATCCCTGGACAGCCCGGTGTGCCCCTCTTCCCCGTGTCCCAGCACGGGCTGCCTTCAAGCCCTAAAATCCTCTGGGTCCTCTGGGCTGGCTTCCACCAGCACTCATTAATTTAGGCTCAGTGAAGCTGCTGCAGACACAGGTGTGAAATCACCAGTTTTATTCAGCTCACTGCTCAGGTACAATTGTTCTGAAGTCCAGATCAGCCCTGTTCTCTTATATATCTTACAGCTTTAAAAGTAACAATTCTGTCACCTCTGGAGCCATTTCTCTGCTGTTTGCAGCCTTGCTGGAGTGTCAGTGTTTAGCTGGAGGGCTTCATCTCCTTCAGACAGCCACCCGTCCATTATCCATCCCCTCCATAAATAAAATAAACGGCTGGTGGCTTTTGTTATCCCATAAAAAGTCATCCTCCCTCTGTGTTTGCAGTAAAGCTGGTGGCACTGTGCTAGGAGGAGGCAAACAGATTTTTCCAGGGAGTTTAATACCTGGCTCCAGCACTGTGGTTTGGACTTTCTTTCAAGCTGAAATTCAACCACGGCCCTTCACACTGCTGCCTTTGTGCTGCTCTGAGGTGTGTTTCCATTCTTGTAAACACTCACAGTTATGGGGCTGCTCTTGGACAAGTCATTGCCCAGAGAAGCTGTGGCTGCTCCTGGGAGTGTCCCAGGCCAGGCTGGACAGGGCTTGGAGCGACCTGGGACAGTGGGAGGTGTCCCTGCCCGTGGCAGGGGGTGGAATGGGATGAGCTTTAAGGTCTCTTCCAACCCAAACCATTCTGGGGTTTTATGTCTGCTGCCCTGGACGATGGTGAGACCCCATGGTGGTTGTCAGATGAACAGGACAAGTGCTCTCCTCAGTGTGGCCTTTTTAAAATTCTCTTCTCCTTCTTCCACCCTCTCCAAACCTGACATCCTCAGGGAAACCTCCCATCTCACTTCTCCTGCACTCTTCCCTTCCCAGGTTAGAGCTTTTCCCAGCTGGGTTTGCAGGCCAGACACACTCTCAAAGTCAAGGGGAGAAAAATAACACGCTGGAAGCGCTGGAGCCCTGGGCCTGGCTTTTTAAAGATGAATATTCCGCAGAGAAATTACTCATTGTTTTTTGTGGCTCTTTTACAGAGACAGAGAAAGAAAAGAAACTGATGTAATAGGAGATATTAGCCAAGACATCTGACTAAGGCACCTCACTCCCCATCCACCACATCCAGCCTGCTTGGAACTTCTGCTGCCAGCCCCAGCCTGGGCTCTGCTCCTGTTGCCTGATGGGGCATGGACGGGGCTGGAGCCCAATCTTTGGGTGGGTCTGCAAGAGCCACCCCAAAATCAGCCTCTGAACCCACCCCACAGGGGAAGCAGAGGATGCTGGGGAGCACCACCAGCCTGCAGCCAGGCTTGGAAGGGACCTTGGCTCTCTGCTGGGCCCTTTGCCACCAGCCTGTCCTTTCCTTGTGCTACTGGGAGTGCTGGCCGGAGCTCCTGAGTCATGCCCAGCCAGCCCTCCCCAGCTCCAGCTCCCATCCATCCCCATGACTCACCTGTGGGAGGGGACATTTTTAATAGATATATGTATTTTTACTGCATGGTGGCCCTGTTCCTGAGGACAGAGGAAAGATTACCTGCTGCTTTCATGGTATAATAAAGAGCATGTGTTGTACCCTGCATAAATTAAGCTCCTGAGCTGATGAACGAGGAGATTTTTCCCCTTTTCTGCCCTGGACTGTGCAGATGAGTGCTCACATTTATCCAGCACAGGAGAGGGAAGGGATGGCTGGGTGAGAAGTGGGAGCAAGGCACACATGTGCAGGCACAGGGACACATGGCCAGTGCACATTGAGCCAGGAAAACGCTGCAGCTCTAAATCTACCCAGCAATCCCGAGTTAATCTGCTCAGTCGCAGTCCCAAATATAACTCGGGGACAATAAATAAACGAACAGGAGTTAAGTAAGTTCTTAACCTTTGCACGGATCAATCCCCGTGTTATTTCATTTTTCCCTTGTTTCTCTCTGTCCCCATGTCTTGTTCTCTGCTTCTCCTGGCTCCAGGGACAGCAGGGTACAGCAGCCAGGTGAGCAGGGAGCTGGAAGTAGAGGAGGAAGACCCAGACCTGTGAAAAAAATAAATCACCAACCACTTCCTTTCTGAAACCTGGGGTCGTTGCTTCCTGCTCTGCATCCCAGATCTCAGAAGGTTCCATCTGTAGGAGGATTGACACCCTCAGGGTGCAGCAGTTTAAAAATTCTGGGTGAAAAAGCTCTGGCTGTGGCTCCTGCTTGTAAATCCTACTCTGCCAGTCAGTAGTGAGATGGTCCATGGGTTTGAGGTCTGTGAAATATCTGGTCCAACATGTGCTGGAAGAAGGTTTACCATGTTTTTCAACATGACTCATGTTCTGCTGTGCCACACACTCATAGGGAAAATATGATGCTGGTACCCAGCAGATGCCACACTGAAAGGGGACAGTCCCAGCTGCACTGCCCAGCACATCCCAGTAGGAATAAGTCTTTCCTCCTGCTTTATTACCCATCCCAGTAGGAATAAGTCTTTCCTCCCAGCTGGACTCGCTGTTCCCTCAAGAATGATGAGCCTCCAGCCTTGCTGCTGCTGCCATCTGCACAGGCCACCGTTTTTTAGGTCTTTTTTGAGGTGGTCAGTACAGCCACCATCCTGCTTTGCCAAAATCCTGGGAGAGTTTTTTACTCTGAGCTGGGAAAAAGAAGATGTTTTCCAGACTCCCGCCCTCGGAGGATGAGTCGGAGGAAATTAGCAATGATGCACCACTGAAAAAAAAATCAAATTGTTCGAGCAAGTTCAAAGCTGAGCCAGTCTGGAGACATCTGCACACCACATGCCAGGAGCAGTGAAGCACCAATAAATCCTTGCAGGATGGCACCACGGGAAGGAAGCCTGAGCTGCTCAACCCAAGTGGGGAAGCTCCCTGTGCTTCTGTTCTGAGGTACCTGAAGGGACTCAGTGGAAAGGAGAGAGAGCTGAGGGAAGAATAACAATTTTTGGGGAGAATGTTGAGCTACCCATGTTCATAGAATCCCAGACTGGTTTGGGTTGGAAGGAACCTGGAAGATCTCATTCCAACCCCCTGCCAGGGGTAGGGACATTTCCCATTATCCCAAGTTGTTCCAAGCCCTATCCAAGCTGGCCTTGGACACTTCCAGGGGTCCAGGGGCAACCACAGCTTCTCTGGTCAACCACAGGGGCCAACCCACAGTTACCTTCATTTTGGATGTGGTTACTGCTCCATTTTCCAGAATGAGGTGACGACTGAAGTCTATTTTCTGATTGAAACCCAAAATCATTAGGCCAAATCTAAAGAAAACCTTTCTAAAATTGGAAGGCAACCATGAACGGAAACAGCAGAGAAAAATGGAGGTGAGAGTCCAACTTTATTTCTGGAGAAAAGGTTGGTTTTAAAATAAAAACAGAAGAACCTTGCCAGGTGAAAATTGTCCATCCCTTCACCAGAGATCAATAACTCCACAGGCTCAGGAGCTCAGGCCAGCTGACCTGTGGCTGTTTGCAAAAGGCTTTCACTCTGCCCATGGAGCTCAGAGTAAAAAACTTTACAGTGTTCAAAGAAAAGTGAGTAAACAACCCCAAAATCAAAGGTCCAGGAGCTTCTCATCCAAATGGCCTCAAGATCATGAGTGGTGGAGGAGGAGGTGTCTGCCCAAGTGGGAAAATCCCACTGTACCTGAGCAACATGGGAGCTTTGCCATCAACTCCAACAGAGGCAGGAATTATTCACTGTGTTTTTCTGAACTTCTGTGTCATCCTCAACTCCATCCCTCTGGAGTTTGTGGTTGAGGTAATGCCAGGCCTGCAGCAAGGCAGTTGTAGGAAAACTTTAGGTCCACATTTAGTAAGCACAAATATCCCCTTGTGAAAATCCATGTCAGTGTGATGGGTGGATTCCTCCACCTTCAGGACTGGGATGGATTCTTCCATCTTTTCCAGGCTGGGATGACAGGAATGCTGTGGATGGGTTATTCCCACCCTGACAGGTGCCACACTCCATCCCCAGTGCCCACAACCTGGGTGAAGCCCCATCTCCCCACCCAGCTCCAGTCATCCCATGGCCCCACAGCAGACATTGCCTTCTCCAAAGAGAAATTAGGGTTGAGCAGAGTTTGAACACCAAGGACCTTATATCTGGAAAGGGCTCCTGCTCTTCAGGCACAGAAATTCAAATAAATCAAAATCTACTCTCAGCATCTGAAATATCCATCAGTTGCAGAGAAAGGAGAAGGAAGGAGCAGGGTTAGGGCTGACCCACAGCAGAGGAAGAGACGTGAGAATGGAGCCTGGTGCCTGCCCTTCCTCTGAGAGAGGAGTTTCACACAGACCTGAAACCAGATTGTCAGAGAGGGGAGTTTGCAGAAGTGCTCCAGCACAGAGTGGGGCTCCCATGGGGATGCTCGAGACCAGACTTTCCTGAAGTGCTCACCTGATCTGCTGAGCTTTTTGGAAAGTCTGACAGGCAGAGCAGATAGCTCTAGACACTGCTGTCTCATATAGGTATGGCTGACTCAGATAAATATATAAATATATGTGTGAGTGGCTTAACACACTTCCCTTTCTTCCTCCTCTCTCCCCCCAAGTTTTGCATGTCTGAAGCTGTTTCAGATAAAAGATACACAAAAATGAAAATGCATTTGGGATGTCTGGGAACTGAAGAAGTCAGACTTAGAGAAAACCAGACAGGGTTAGAGCCCAAAAATCCCTGTCTCCTGCCAGGAATCTCAACCCACTGCTGACTGCAGGTTGAGGCTCCTTGTGCTCAGCAGCAGCCAGGATTTTTTCCAAAGTGTATTCCATCAGCAGTAATGGGTCTTTCCTCATAAGCTCTGTTTTCATAGTAAATCTTCAGTCTTACATTGCATTACAGAGTTCAGCTGCCGCTAATCCTTAAAAACAATTCATTTCCAACTGCAAAGTGCAATAAAGAAAGGATAATCACTATTAATATTAGTTATTGTTATTGATTTCAGCTTTAAAGAATTGATTTTCAGTCCTGGCTGCATTTATGACTCTCTTTGCTGAAGATGCATATACGGGGCTCACCACTATTTTTAGATCCTTGCCCCACCTCCAGGAGGAAGAGGATGGAGAAGGCAAGGGAGAGACCTCGTGGGGAAGATCCTGATGGGTGAGGGAGGGCATCTCCATGTGGCTTCACACGGGAGGAAAACATGGAGATTAAAAGGAAAATTATCAGTGCTTTCTTCCAGCGAGGCCCTGCAGTACCAGTGAGTTCTCCCAGTCCTCCTTGAGCTGTAAATTCAGTTTTACCCCCTGCCAGTGAGTCTTGCTTTGCCTGGAATTCTCCTGCCTGACATTTCTCCCCACTCCACCCACAGTTTGATTGCTAAATATAACACCAACATATGAATAAATTGGTTTTAGTGGAAGTGACCCTTTCCTGTGGACAGGCTCAACCCTCTGGGGACCCTCAGCATCCTCCACTGAGCAAATCTAAGTGAGGGTCCCAAAACAGGCAATGATCCAGGATGGGAGGGGATTCCTGGGAGGATAATCTGGTTAGGAGCTCAGGGATGGGATGAGGATGGGCAGGTGGGAAATATTTTGCCACTTGTGGTCGAAGCAGATGCCTAGGAAGGGATGCTGAGAAGAGAGAGTAAAGTTTCAGTTCCTTGTTTTTAAGGCAAGAAGGGGGTTGGGTTTTTTGAATCAACATCTTGCTTCAAAAAGTCACTAAAGTTCTGTCTCAAGGGCATTAAAATATTGAGAACCTCAAAAGCAGAAGGAAGGGGGTTATTTTTTTTTAACCAAAATGTTTCAGTGGGCTTGGACTGAAAAAGTTTCCAACATATTGCTTGGGAAGAAATTTTGGAAATTTTTTGCAATTCCAGTCACCCTGCAGCAAACGCTTCTTTTCCCCAGTTGTTTGGAAATGGCAGTATATGTAAAAAATTCCATATATAGCTCTATTTTCTGTGAGCTTTAAAAGCTCTCCCTCTAGATAGTTTGAATATAATCTGGTGAGGATATGGGAATGAAACAGGGATAAAAACCCTTAGCCAAGCCTGCAAAATAATTAAATGAGCGTTTAACCAAGATCATTATTTTCCACAGTTTTATTTATATGCAAGATTGGATACAATGGTCTGGAATATTGTTCCACACTATTACTGTGCTATAAATTATTCGAGCAAAGCACAGCAAGGCATCATAATGCAATATATTTTTATAGTGCCATAAAGTAATTATGCACCAGACAACAAAATCCTACAGAAGTGACATATTTTATGCTTAAATTATAATTACATTAAAAGCGTCTCTTCCATTTGATGTTTATGGAGCACACACAACGGCTGTCGGGAGGCCTGGGAACAAAGGGGGTCTCTCACAGAAAGCTGGGCTGGCCCAGGGAGGTGCAGCTGGGGAATATTCCTTGGATTTTGGTGTTTTCAGAGTATTTCTGACCATTTCTGACAATATTTCTGAGAATTAATCTTAGCCAAAATCAGATTAACATGACTTTTCCTTGGGTTAGGCCTATACATACAGGCCCAGCTAGGAAAAACAATGCAATCTAATGCTGTTCCAAGAATTGGGTTGGGTTTTTTGCTTTATTTCACCTCCCCTGGACATGAGGGATGAGGAATTACCCAAATTAACATTTGTACCCCCATAGATCTCAGCTACAAGGAAATCCAACAACCTCCCTCAAGAGCGGCCTCAAACCGTCTTCTTCCAACACCATTTTCCTACAAATTTTGTGATCTTCTGGGGATAAATTCAGTTCAGAAGTGGGAATAACACCCAAAAAATTGCACTTAGAGCAATGGGTGGGAAGAGCCTGGAAAAAATAAAGAGTTCTTTGGTGGGAAGAACCTGGAGCCATGGATTTTTCACCTCAGAGAGTTTTCAGCCTGCAGGAAACCTCTCCAAATGCGGCCTGGATGTTTTTCCTAGAGGATGGTGCCTGGTCAGGGTTCAAACCAACCAAAAAGATCAGATCAGTGATGCAGAGAGGGGTGGTTAATCCAGGTAAGCTGCAGGAGGAAAGATGAGCCATGAGGCAGGGATGGTCCTGTGGTTGTCCTCAAGCTCCTTCAGGGAGCAGCCCCGAGGGTGGGAAAGGAGCAGCTCTGCAGAGGGGACACGTGGGAGCAAATCCCCTCCTCGGGAGGGCTCAGCGTGCACAAAGCCGTTGTTTCTGGCAGGGGAAAGATGGCTCGAGCCTGCAAGGAAATGGCTTCTGTGGTTGCAACCCAGCTTTTCCTGGAAAGTGCCCAGCTCCCACCTCGCAGCTCTTCCTGCGTGACTCACGCCACGCCGGCTCCCCAAGGTGGGCGTTTGACGCCCTTTAGAGGCGGCGACATCTTCCTAGAAGTGTGACAGAGACTCTGAGTGGCAAGGCAGCAAGGGGCAGCGCTCAGGGAGACAATGGAGGGCTGGGCCGCTGGCTCTGCCAGGCCTGGCTTTGCTCCCCGTGTGTTCTGCCACCTTCGGAAGATGCTTTGCTGCTGCGTGCCTCAGTTTCCCCGGCCGTGTGGGAGCTGGGCATGGAGGGAAGGAGGCCAGGAGCAGTTGTGAGCCAATAACACTGTGCAAACACTGCCACACTCAGGAGCGGGGTGAAGATACACAGAGTCCCCCTTCCAGAGGCACCCAAACCTACAAAACCTGGGCTGTGAAAAAAGGGCAGCTAAAGGCCCTGGGAAGGCTGCATTGTTCTGTCTCTGTTTCTGTACCCCCCACATTAACTAACCAACTAACTAACTAACCAACTAACCTATCTGTTAATCTAGCCATTCTCTATTTAGGTATCCACCCCCTGCATATGGAATGGCCCCTCTCTTCCAGAGCTGACACCCTTCAGAACAAATCCATCCTGCAAGAGTTGGTGTTTTGCTAGAGAAAGGTCACTTCAGCTGTTTGTGTGAGAGCTGAGGCCAACTCAATATCCTTCCTGTCCTGACATCCTTTTCCAGGCCAAAGCCCTTTCTGGAAGCACGCAGAGGAAAAGCTCAGAACAATATCTGCCTTTACTTCCCCCTCCTGGGCTATATCCTTCCATGTCCCTCCATCCAGGGGTTCTGCTCCATGCTGGAAGAAGGAATGGCTCTTAAATCATGTCTACACATGGCTGCTCCTCTGGTTTACCCAACAAACAGTGAGTTCTGCTGTGTGGGAGCAGCTCTTAAATTCAGTGACCCGGAGAGCTCAGAGCAGAGCAGGGATGGTTTGAAAGCCTTTCCTGGCTCCTGTGGTTTCTCTTCCCTTGGATCTCTGTTGTGACATGCCTGGACAACGTGACAAGACCTGCACAAACTCTGTCAGCCTCCCTGTGCTCCCTCCAGCATCGAGCTCCTCTTGCAAGCTTACTCCAAGAGAAAGAACAGCAGAGATGCTGCAGGCTCTGCTGGGAGAGGAGAGGGCAGGGGTTAAATTCAGCCCTTGGAGAGCTGAAATATTCCAAACATAAGGCGGATGTGGCACTTCCCAGACTGCATGTAAATCAGAGACACATGCTCCCTCCGCTATGGCAGCACATGTGCAATGTTTATTTGGAGGACCCACATTGCCACTTATTTTTGTTCCCACCCAGTCAGGACTGGAAGAAGTTTGCTCCAGCTCTCCATGGCAAAATAACACAGGGTCTCTCTTCCCCATGAACCAAGGGCATGAGAGCTACCTTCAATTTCTTGATCAAAAGAACTCAGCGTTGCCTTTTTGGGATGAGCTCCAGATCCCCCACCAACCTTGGAGCTTTCTCTCCCTCTGAACCCAGCCAGGAGGAACTCAACATCAGGAAACAATTGCAGGGACTGTTCCACATTAGCCACAATCCAATTCTTTTCCACAGCCTGGTGATGACTTCCCACACCCCTTTCCCGGCCGTGGCGATGCCATTGATGGCCTTGGGCAGGTTGGGGGTGACCAGCCCAGGGACAGCCTGGACAGTGGCAGCACAGGAAGGGACATGGCAAGGTCTGTGCCTCTGGCTGTTTGCACAAGGCCAGGTTTGCCCTGGTGCTGGCAGCAGCATCCTGGGGGTGAAGTCCAGTGCTACGCTGTCAGTGTGCAAAGGACACGGGCACTGTGGAGACCTTCAAGCAGCCAGAAGATCAAAGGGGAGAAATTTCCACAGATGACAGAATTACAAAGCCAGGGTGAGAAAGAATTTCATGTCCTAGGCACAGGCAGTGCCCTGAGAAACTCTCCAGTGCAGCAGTGCTCAGGGCTGGCGGCAAAGCTGCTCCAACTTCCCTCTTGGGTGTCTCTGGTGGGTATTTTGCAAGCAGAAACTCTGTTCAGGTTCAAACCAGCCCTGGCCTCAAGCCAGGACCTGTGGCTGTGGTCAAGGCAGGGCTGAGGCACCACGAACGAGCCCAGCTTGCTGTGCATCAGCCCCCACACTGCCCTGACTGCTCAGTGTGACTTTCAAGGCTTCCCACCCACCACAAGCTCTTCATCTCCTCCTCCCTGACACCCTGGCTCCTTTTGTGCCCAGTTTCAATTTATTTCTTGCTTGAATGTGCTCCTTTGCTCAGCACCCAGCCTGGGCTGGGCCAGGCTCCCCTCAGGGATCACAGCACAGATTGTAGCGATCTGCAAACATGATTTGGGGTCCTGGGAAAGGTCCTGCCTGCCATCCCTCCTCTCCTCTTCACTCTGAGCTCTGCATTGGCGAGGCAGGAGTGCAGCCCTGCAGGCTCTGCCTTTCTGCAGGGCTACTGCTCTGCTTGGATGGTTGGAGTCACTTACCCTCAGAACCCCCGGTGCCACAGCAGCAATCCCTCAGGAGCTCAGCATCTGCTGGATCCCCCCTGGAAGGGCGCATTTCTGTGTATTTCTGTCTGGCAGCTCCCACATGACTGGAGCAGAGAGCCAGGGCTGGCCCGGCTCTGCTGGAAGTGGCCTTGTGTCACCCAGGAGAGGCTGGGCCCCCGCTGTCCCCATCAGCCAGATGTGACTTGGCCGGTGATGCGTGAGAGCCTGGGCTGGAGCTTTCTTGGTTTTCCTTCCCTCCCAGTGCCCCCAGCTGATGGCAGGAGCTGGAGGAGGCAGCTGAGATGCCAGGGATGAAAGCTGCTGTCCCCTAGCACGCAAATCCTGCGTCCCCAGTGACAGATTCACCCCGACCATCCCGTCCCCTGTGACACCAAGAGCTGCTGGGTTGCCATAGCTCTCAGTGATTTTGGTACCCAGCCACGCACAACCTTCCTCCTCTGGTGGAAGAAGAAAGGCACAGAAGACAGAAAATGAACCTGGATCCAACATCTGGTCCCCTCCAGTCCCAAAGGGGCGGAGGAACTGGTGTAACTGGTCAATTTAGCAGCTGGGAGGCTCACACTAAGCAGGTACAAGCACCAAAAGCCACTCTGGATAGCAGAAAGGCACTTTGCAGCCATACACCAGCTTGGTTTTCCCTCCTCTATTCAGACTGAGGTGCTGATCCGTGCTGAACCCAGGGCTGATAAGAAAGGACCCACCTGGAGCAGCGCCCACTGCATTTTTTGGCTCTGTGATGCCCATACCCACCCCACAGCCAAAGCTCCCAGACAAATCAGGAGTTTGGAGCTGCTGGGGCTTGCCCAGCTGGAGGGGATGTTTGCGAACCCACTCACAGCATCACAGTGTGGGGAAAACAGCCAAGGGGGGCTGGGGGAGTCCAAAAATCCAAAACACAAACAGAGCTGGAGGGAGGGAGGGAGGGGTCCTTGCTTTTCATGCCCAGGTGAGGCAAGGCAGGGAGGAGGAATGTTTTCCTCTGCATATACCATCCTCTGGGGGGGCTGGCCTCACCCCTGAGAGCACAGTCCCTGCTCTGGCACCTCACCCTGATCCCCTCACAGGGCAGCAGAGGAGAGCAGAGCTCCCCTCTCTGCAGCCTCCTCCATCCCATGGAGTTCTGGAAACTTCCCTGCCCAGCCGGGAGCGGTACCACGAAACCTGGCAAGAGCACAGGTGATGCTTCCCTCCCACTCCACACAAATCAGCCCTTATCTCCTGGTTAAGTGGGCAAGAGGTGCCTCTCCCGAGGCTGGTGAGAGCCAGGAGTGTGAGGCATGGGATGGGCAGTGCCCACAATGGATCTTTGTAACGGGGCTGAGGAAGGCTGGGCAAGCAGAACGGGTTTGCTTCACAGAGACCAAAATCCTCCCAGGAGCAATTAGCAGGGGATCTGAGGGTAAGAAAATGCCCAGCTCCCTGTAATTTGGATGTGAGGACAGGCTGACCTGTGAGGACGCAGCTAACGGGGTGAGAAGCGTTCCAGGAGTGCTCCTGGGGATGCTGCTGGAGGTGGAACTGCTGATCAAAAATCCTGCACGGCCAGGCAGCTCCCTGTGAAAACAAGATGTGGGGAAGGACTAAACCCTGATTAATTTGGAGCTGGAAAAGATCACACTCCCTTAGATGGCTTGGAAGCATATTGATCTGACTGTCGTGCTCCCAGGCTGCTGTGCCGTGTCAAAACAAGACGTTTTGATCAGACTGAAGCAAAGGAAATGTTGAATTTTCCCTTCAGGGAAAGAATTCCCAGGACTGTGAATTTCATCCTGGCTTGAGATTGCCCTGCCTCAGCATTTCCCATGGGACAGAGAGGTTTTACTCTTTTTTCCAAGCTTTTGTCCTCAAGACCTTCTTCTGAAATTCTAGACTTAGTCTTCCCAGAGGGTCAGGTTTATTCATAACTGAGGAGGCCAGGAGGCCTTTTAAGCAGTACTGTAATTATAACTGAAATGTCCAGAGACTGCAGAGGGAGCAGAGGCTGAAGATGAACACAAAATGCCTCAGGACCCTGGAGGAAATGAGGAGATCTGGCACACGGATTTGGACAGCCACGGATATGCCATGAAAGCCCTCATTAGTGTTATTCTACATTATGTTTATGGCCATAATGCCAAGACAGAGCTCCCACGGGGGGACCATACAGGAGCATCACAACAAACGGTGCTGAATGGAGAAACATCTCCCACCTGCTGCTGTCAAAGGCTTTTTCTCCTCTAAATGCAGCAACACAGACTCAGAGACTGAGCCCAGGCACTGCAGCTTGGCAGCTTTAGCCCACAGACACATCCTGAGTCACGGGATGGTTTCTATTCCTGTTTTCTGTGCCTTTGCAGGTCGGTGTGGTGCAGGATTGTGTCCCCCACTCTCACACAGACGTCTGTGTTGAGGCCCTTCTTGACCCTGCCACCTCCATCTCCTGCTGTGCCAGAGATTTCCACCTCCACCTGCCTGCACAGAGCAGGAGCACAAGCACAGCCACATCCAGGGCTGGCTCAGCTCAGTGCCAGCCTGCAGGAACAGCTCCAAAGTGTGGCATCTCTTCATGGGAATCCAGAGCAGGCAATTTCCAGAACACGCCCGCCTGTTTCAGCATCAGTTCCCAAATTCTGGTCCTTCAGCCACCCACACCTGTGAAACACATTCCCAAGTCCCCTTCCCACCTGCTGTACCTGAGGCTGGCATGACCTCGGGACTAAAGCAGTGGATTGGGATTCTGCTTGCTGTTAATAACCCACTGCCAGCCCAGAAATGGGATCAGCTTTTGCTCCTGGCATCAGATCCACCACTGGTTCCCAAGAGTTTTGTGGCCTCTCCACTTCAATGTTCAGACCTACAACCCAAAATTGCAGGGGTTGACCTCAGAGGTCATGAAGGGCTAAGAGATATTTGGACCCAAAGCCCCACCCCAGCAATGCCAAAAACCAGCTTCACTCTGAAACCTGCTCAATCTTCTTCTCTGCTAAGACCATTCCAGGCGACCTTTTGCAGCTCATTTTTCCCTCCCACAAGAAGTCCACAGCAATGCTTTAAGTCTTTGCAAAGTGCTTGGAATTCTACAAACTTCCCCGTGCTGGTGCAAAAGCAGATGTTGAAAGCAGGGCTTGGGCTCCGTTTGGCCCAAAAACTGCAGCTGAATGTTTGGATTTTGATTTGGTCACACATGCAGCAATCAGTTAAAGTTTAAGCAATGTCCAGAAGTCCCGTTGGCTCCTGCGAGGCCAAAGGACACATCTGAAGTGAGGTGTGGGGTTAAATCAGGTTTTCCAGTGGAGTCTAATTGAGTTAAGCATTCAGCTCCCAGGATATGCCTCAATCCCTACACCTTTTCCAAAAATGAGACATAAAGATGAGGTTACTTCATCTGGAGAAAGACTTGGAGGGTTTTGTGCCCAGTTTGTCTTTCCCAAAATATCAAGTTTTCCATTAAAGGGAAGTGAGTGACTCCAAACTTCCACAAATGTTGAAGCCATGTAAAAAGGGACAGTGCCCACCAGTGCCACCCCTTTTGTGTCAGTGGCTCATCCCTGGCAATGATGGAACAGCTCCTGGTGCCACTGTGACATCAGAAGCTCCTTGTGATTTTTGCAGAGCTTTTGAGAACTCCACTTCTGCTTAAACAATCCTCACCTTAAAAACGAGGCTGTGGAGAATTCACTGCAAATCCCTTTGCATTTCCGGAGCGCTGAGGAAACGAGTGAGATCAGCTCCAAACTTGCAGCGAGCTTGCCCTGACAGAAATATCTGTGCTTGGACCAGCAAAGCCAACCTTCCCAGGCTGGCTTGGGAGAGCAGACACTTTGTTTTTTGGCTCCAAGGGAAAATGTTGCCAGCTGCCAGCATTTAAACCAGCAGTGCTGCTGCTGCTGAGCGTGAAATCAGCCAGGGAGGACATTGTGATGGGGAGAGAGAAGGGAAGAAAGCAGGGCATGGGCTTGATGCAGAAACCACCACACTGAGAAACCCAGCTGTGCCACAGGGCTGGGGCGAGCCCGTGGTGAGGCCAGATTAAATCAGGAAATTGGGATTGTTCACTTCTTATTGCTGCCATCCTTCACCCATTTGTCCTAGGAAATGGGGCAGGAGCTTCTCAAATCCTGCTGGTGCCATTTCTTGTCACTGCCTGGCCTGGCAGCCCTGATCCATGGGGTGACCATGGATATGGCCCTGGGAGGATGACTCAGTCTCACTGAGAATAAACTTGAATGCTTTTGAGAGCTGATCATGTTTTTTCACGGGCATCCATGGCTGTGGTTGCTCCTACATTGCATCCTCATCCTCCCAGCCCTTTCCCCACTCTCCTCAGCCCTCCCAAGATGAAAGCAGATGTTGGCAGTCCTCAAGGCTTCTCTTTCTGAGCCAGGCAAAAGTGACTTTGGTTTTCCATGCTGCTCTAGCAGAATGTTCTGACTGAGTGCACGAGTGGGTATGGATTTATGGGGAATTTACCCAATGAGATGGGAGCTGTAGAATTATATATATATATATTAAAAATTCTGTTTCAAATCAATATCCCAGGACTGTTCTCCATAAAGCCAAGAATTTACACAAGCAAAAAAGAATTAACATCAGTGTGTTCCCCACAAATAGAAAGTTTCACAGGGTTTGGGTTTTGTGGGCGTACATTTCAAAATCTGCCCACAAATGTTTTCTGTCTTAAACACCTCAAAAACTTCCCAGAAAAAAAGTGACAGAATGTATCTCTCTGCAGTCAGAAATGGGATTGCATCATATACACACACGATCAGGCTGGTTTTCAGCTAATTAGCCCTGATCCAAGCTGTATCACTGCTTGAACAAAGCTGTAAGAGACCCAGGGCAAGTTTCATGATTAGGGGGTCCATGGGGGTTAGAATAAGATGATCTTTTAGGTCCCTTCCAGCCCAAATCATTTTATTATTTATTACGAATCCATGCCTGAGGGGCTGGAGTTCCCTGGAAGGCCATGTTGATGCCACTTTGAACATTTTTATGTACTCCAGGGAAAATTCTTCGAGATCCCCAAATGTTAAAATATGAGTTGGGAAAATATTCCAAATTCCTTTGCAATAGTGGGAAAAAAAATCCAAGTTAAATCTGGAGTGTTTTCCTGCATTTAAAATAAGAACTTTAAACTGCACTTTACTTTAAGGGACATTTCAATTTTATATTTATTCATGTTCTATGATGACATGAAAGGCAAGAGTGGCTCCTGCAGCTGGAGGATGATGAGGTTTGAAGGAGATGCTCCATGCAGGGAGTTGTGCTGCACCAGGGTTTGGGACCAGTGCAGCAGCACTCCCAGTGCTTCCACACCCAGCTAATATGAAGGAAGAGCTCCTGCTGTCTCCAGCCGATTGCAATCCAATTGCAAAAAAAAAAATTTAAAAATTTGCTCCAGGTGGCAATTTGGCATCTGCTTCCATCTCCCCCTGCGGTGAGGGATTGCTAACGAGGGGCTAATTTTGCACGCAGTGGGACAGACCCTGGGCTCCTGCAAAGCGCAGGGAACACCGTGGAGTGGGCAGCAGCTCCTTCCAGAGCAGGGGATAAGCCCCAGGAGTCTGTCCTTCCACTCCCTGTTGCGACAGCAGCTCGAAGCTGTGAGATTTGGGCTGGGCTGTAGCCTGGGGTTGCTGTTTGCATCCGCAGCCTCTCTAAACATTCTCGTGCCGTGTTATCGCTCTGGAATTCCAGAGTGCTGAGTCCCGGCCTCAAGCAGCCAGAGGAATTTGCTCCTCAAGCATTAATGCCTTCTCCTTCCCCAGAAGGATCCCCTGGGATGGCTCCTGTTGTGCAATGAGGGTGGGCTGGTGTCCTGCCAAGCCCCAGATCCGGGCTTGGGCTTGGTCACCCCATCCAGCTGTGGCACGTGAGCTGGGTGATGGGACCATCGTGGTCCATGGTGGGACTGGGACAAGCCTGGGGTGAAGGACTGGGAATTGTGAAGGACAGCAGCCTCCTCCACCCCTTCCACTCCAGGGGTATCCAGGTTTGCATCAGCCCATCCAGAGGCAGATGAGAGCTGCTCTGGGGGACATGCCCCACATCCTGGATCCACCCAAACTGTTCTGCTGCAGGTACAGGGGTGAGCACTCCCCTGTGGGCTTTGGGGACAGTGATGGGGACAACAGTGCACACCCACACTGGGCGTGCTTCAGAATCATAGAATCCATAGAGGTGGGAAAGGTCTCTAAGATCTTAAAGTCCAGATAGAGGCCAAAAGTCTCTATTTTTAGGGGTGTTAACCCTTTCCCAAGTACTGCTAGTACTACCACTGGTTCTGAGGACAAGGCAGGAGGCTTCTCCACTCAGCACAGGACTCCTCACTGCAGCAGAATTCCTGCCTGGACTGAGCTCACAAAGAATTATTTGAAGTTGCACACATGCAAGGGCAAGAGTTTAAAAAACAGGGGAGAGATAGAAAAGCTTCTGGATGAAAACCAGGCAAATTTGCATCAACCCATCCAGAGGCAGAGCTGGGAGCTGCTGCTCTGGGGGACATGTCTCACATCCAGGATCCTCACTGCTGATACTCCCACTGATTCTGAGGACAAGACAGGATTCTCCACTTAGCTGTGGGACTCCTCACTGCAGCAGAATTCCTGAGCTCACAAGGAAGAATTTGAAGTTGTACACACGCAAGAGCAAGAGTTTAAAAAACAGGGGAAGAGATAGAAAAGCTTCTGGATGAAAACCAGGCAAATTCCTTTCGTTTGGAGGAGGCTCATCCACATCTGCTTCCTGCAGGGGCTCCTGTCACTGCCGCTGCCTCTGCAGAAAGGCCGTGGGACAAACGGGGCTGGCGAATCACCGGGGCGAGCTCTGAAGGAGCCAGCAAGCTTTTGCAGAGCCTTTTTGATGACAAGAGCGTTGTGCTGACAAAACAGCCCATTTTCCCCGCTCTAACCCCCTCGTTATCAGCCCTTGGTTGCCGGAGTGTTGGCTGACACTGCAGCGAGGCAGACGAGGATTATTGAGTTGTTGACAGAGAGCTCATCCACTCGGAGCGGTTATCGTGGCAGGGAGCATCCAGCACGCAGGCAGCTCCTGACAGGCTCTCTCATCAGCCAGATGCCGTGTGGGGGGGAGCCTCCCCGAGCCTCACACCCCGTTTTCTCCCCTCTTATTGTATTTAAATCACTCCCCCAGCAGCTTTATGGTTTATTAACCCTGCAGAGAAATTGATGGGGACGCGGCCGTAAATAATCTTGGAAATGGTTCTTAGCTGTCCCTCCAGGTGAGTCTCTCTCTGTAAGGGATGTATTTGGGAGAATGCTGCTGTGATTGCTCCAGGGAGGAACATGGGATGGGGGAAAACCAGACCAAGGCCAGAACTCCGCCTTGCCAAGACCTCCATTGCTTTACTGATTTTGGTATAAGGCTCCTGATTGCACCAAGTGGCTAAAAGCCACGCCAAGGGCCAGGATTAGAAAGCCAAAGCACTGCTCAGTGCTTTATTCCTGAGCTCAATAAATGTATCCCCTCCTGGAAATGCTGCTCAATGTTAACAGGATTAGTGGGCCTGCTCATCCATCCAGGCAACCTCTCAGAGCGGGGCAGGAAGGAAGGAAGGAAGGAGGTGGGAAGGACAGAAAAAAGGAGGATGGAGGCTGATGAAATGTCTTTAATCCTGCTCCTCTGCCCACTGGGACATGGCACTCCCTCCCTGCTGCTCTGCCATCCAGACAGCTCCATAATCACAAGGAAGCAGCAAGAGCAGCCCCAACCTGTGGGAGCTCGCACTCCCAAGATCCTGAACAACCTGAATAACCAAAAGAACCCTTGGGGGTCTCGTCGGTCTTGGGATGCTGCCAGACGCAGCTGGTGGCTTGATTTTGATCCATCTAAAGATGCACCACCTGGGTACGAAGGATTGAGAGTCACAAGGGTGTAATTAGTGTAGAAATAATGCACTCACGAGGTGATGTAGATTTTAGGAATTTGGTACAGGGGGGTTGTACAGGGGGGTTCTGGAGACAAGATGGAGGAAACCGGGTGTGTCTCGTGATTCTTCCTCCTTCTTCTTGTCATCCATCTTCGGTGGTGGTGCTGGCACTTTGGGATTGGTTTGTGGTGTTAGTGCACTTGTTAATAAGGGTGATTGGTATTGGGAAAAATAGGTAAATATTGTATACGTAGTTTATGCTATAAAGGGACGTGACCGCCCCGTGGGCAGTCAGAGTGCCCTTGGCTGCCTTGCTGGTCGGACTCCGGTTGGGCAGAGGGAAAACTCTGTTGATAACAATTAATAAACATTTGGAAGACAGCAAAGCAAGGAGTCTAGCTTCGTTCTTTGAGAGCCCGGACGGCTGTGGAGCCTTCCCACGCATTCTACGGCAGAAACAGAAGCTCTGTTCCGCCACACCAACCCATGGTGCAGCACTGCAAAACTCAAGGTTTCACTCTGATCTCTGCCTGGAAGATGAAAAGTCTTAATCAAGGCTGAGAGCACGTTAAACAGCAGACTCTAAAATAATTGGGCACTATGGCCTCCTTAGGTAAGTGCAAAAAGAGGGGATTATTGTGGCTTGGGTAGTCAAACGTGTCCAGGATTTATCCTGGCTGGAATAGGGCACAGGCAGAGGGAGCAGGGCACTGCAGGCTGAGCACACCCTGCACAAGGATTGCCAGACAATCCAATGGTGTCTCTGCTCCCAGGATCCTGCTGTTCCCTGCTCTCCCTCCAAGCTGCCTCCATTAAAGCTGGCAGGAGCAGGGCTGCCAGGCTTGGCCAGCTCTTGCCTTGCCAGCCCCAGGAGCAGCTGCTTTTGCAGAGGGGATTTGTCTGCCTGGAGAGTTCAGATCTTTTAGTTCATTTCCCTCAAGTGTTTCAAAAACCTCTGCCTGCAAGGCTGAAGGAGACTTTAAAAAAGGTTTTAAACTGGTCATTGCTAGTGGGTGGACACCAAAAGAATTGTCTTCCCAATGCTCTTAGGATGATGTGCAAGGGAAAAGGGACAACCATGACATCCAGATGAGCCACACCATTGCAAAAAGCTGCAGAAAGCAGGAGGGATGGAGAGGAGAGGGATGGACTTGTGCCTGTGATTGAAGAGAAAACAGCAGAGCCAACATGGTAGGAGGGATCCTGTACTTCCAGCTCAGATGATGCCATTGGATGCTGGAGAAGGCCCCAGTTGTGCCCATTTCTCATTGCAGGTTTGTGTCACGTTGGCTCCCAGCACTTCACAACCAACTCCACGTGCAACAACAACACACGAGAGTGAGCGGGGAGGTTTGTGCCATGGAAAAAGTGCTTTGCCCCTGATTGGAAAACATAATTAGCAATTAGACAGGAAAGAGCATCCCCTCAAGTAGATATGCAGGTTCTTTTCCAGCCCATCAGGTTTGCAGAGAGCCATGGAGCAGCTTCTGGAGCAGCACAGGGGAGCGGGGCGATGGACGGACGAGAGGATCGTCTTCAAGAATGGAAAGGACATGAGACAAAATGTTCTTTCTCGATGTTGTAAACAAGCCTAAAGTGTTTTGAAAGACTCTGTCAATATAAATTACTGACAAACAAGACACTGGAATTGCAAAAGAGGAGCCCAGCTG
This sequence comes from Calcarius lapponicus, assembly GCA_039654755.1. Taxonomy (NCBI): domain Eukaryota; kingdom Metazoa; phylum Chordata; class Aves; order Passeriformes; family Fringillidae; genus Calcarius; species Calcarius lapponicus. The sequence continues at coordinate 8,672,301 of JBBFKN010000012.1, read as the reverse complement.
GAGGAAGGCTGCTCGCAGAGTGCCTGCTGCCCACCTCAGACACTCAATGCGGCAGCACCACTCTGCTGCCCTCCCACATTCCTCTCTATTCTTCCCCTCTCGAATGGAGAAGAGGCATCAAGTGCTCTGTGTGAGATGAGTGCATTAAAGCATCCTCCAGCCCAGCTACTGCAGCCCTGACAGCCGAGGAAATTTGCCAGCAGAGCTCTCAGTGCAGCATTTCATGATAATTCCCTGTGCAAGCCCTCCCTGTGCTGTGGGGTTGGAAGATTGGCTCAGCACTATCTGTGTCCCTGCTCCTCCCTGCTGGCAGCTCATTCCCATCCCCACAGGATGCATCAGGGAGCTCTTGGCATCCTCCATGGGGTAAGGTGCTCAAGCCATGAGCAGGGAGCAGCTGCTGCACTGTAAATCCACAGCCTTGGTTACCTGGAGTTAACTTTCTCATCTTGTCCTGGGACAGCAGGCAGAGCTCTGCCAGGAACAACTGTGGCGCTGCCAGTCTCAGCTCGGCTGTGGACAGCCCAGACAGCAACCTTGACCAAAAAAAGCTCAAAATAGAGTAATGCTGATCTCTTACCCATGGCCTGGAGAGATTCCAGCTGCAGGTACAGGGGTGAACACTCCCTGTGTGCTTTGGGGACAGTGATGGGGACAAGAGCTCACACCCATACTGGGTGTGCTTCAGAATCATAGAGTCCATAGAGGTGGGAAAGATCTCTGAGGTCTTCAAGTCCAACCAGTACAGATAGAGGCCAAAAGTCTCTATTTTTAGGGGTGTTCACCCTTTCTCAGAGAGAGAAATTGAAAAAGAGTCCTTGCAGGGTTTGTTGGTGTGGTCAGCTCCCAGCCCAGCCCCAGGACCAGCCTCTTCCCAGTAGGGCTCTGGTGGCAAATCTCAGGAGGGTTTTTAATTACAACAGTGGGAGTTGGGTCTTCAGAACCTCTCTGCTTCTGAGCTTAAATTGCTAAAACAGCCTGGAGAAGAGAAGGCCCTGGGAAGACTTTAGAGCATCTTCCAGTGCTTAAAGGGGCTCCAGGAGAGCTGAAGGGGGACTTTGGACAAGAGCTTGGAGTGACAGGACAAGGGGGAATGGCTTCAAACTGCCAGAGGGCAGGGATGGATGGGATTTTGGGAAGGAATTGTTCCCTGTGAAGGTGGGGAGGCCCTGCACAGGGTGCTCAGAGATGCTGTAACTGCCCCTGGATCCCTGGAATTGTCCAAGGCCAGCTTGGATGCAGCTTGGAACACCCTGGGATAGCGGAAATGAGATGAGCTTTGAGGCCCTTTCCCACCCAAACTATTCTGTGATTCCAAAAAAAAAAAAAAGCTCCAAAACCCATTGCAGCCCCTCTATGTCTCTGTTTGCACCTCTGGCATTTCAACCTGGTACCTTCTGAGTAAAGCTGATAAAACAGGTGAAAAACAGGAATTTCTGCACCCAAAAACTTCCTAGCAATTCCCAATAAATGTGAATATTCCCAATATCTCTGTGTATGGCATAAATCAGAGTTTTGCACCTTTCCCCCTGCTGTTTAAAGCACAGATTCCTGAGCAGAGCTCCAGGAAGAGAGCTCTGCCTGGTGCAGGGCCTTGCCTTGCACATGGGGATGCTTTAAAGCCATTTCCAGGGATTTCCAGTGGGCCCTACTGTACTTGGGCCTCGAGTTCAGAGCAAGGGGAGTGCTGGAGGGGGTGGCTCTACCAGCTACATAAATAAACTGGAGTGGGTTTGTCCACCACTGAAACACAAACATGGCTGGGGTGGCAGGAAGCCAAGCAGAGAGATAATATTTTTCTTAGGTATTAGCCCAGTATGAAATCAGAGCAGAAGAATACTCAAAGAAAGCCTTGACAGGGAATAATGAGATTTTCAGGTGGGTTTTTAAAATTTTCCTAGAAAGCTGAGAAAAGAATGAATTCTAACCATCCTCCCTATGATTAAAGAGTCTCAGTGTTCCCCCCTGGAGTGGCACTGATAGAAAGTGCTTTTCAGGAGGATTTTGTGGTTATTTCTGCTTCTTTCTGTATTCTGGGAGGCTCCAGGAGATCCCGAGCTCATCCATCCTTTTGCAGAGGTGAGCTGGGCTGTGCCATGGCTCAGTGCCCACCAACCCTGCCCATGGCACGGGGGTCACCGTGGGGCTGGGGGAGCAGCAGGGCTGCCCTTGGATCGGGGGTTTTGGAGCACATCCCTTTCTCCAATGAGGAGAAATCAAATCCAGCCCAAGGATCAGACAGAAGGTGTTCTCCACATGCTCATTGCTGAGTTAGCTCTGCCTCCCCTTGGGGCTAAAAATACCTTTTGGGGACACTTGACAGTGGTGCCAGAGCCTGGCTTGGGGACAGGAGAGGAGGGGCAGGTGGAAGACAAAACGGGGACAAACATCTCATTTTTGTTTCCCCCTTCTTCCATGTGTCTACTTTTCCATTTCATGTTTCCACTGAGCTCACAGAATGCCTTGGGCTGGATGGGGACCTCAAAGACCATCTCATCCCAACCTTCCTGTCATGGGACACCTTTCTCTGGAGCGGGCACTCCGAGGTGGCAAGCTGGCAGCGATGCCAAGCGGGGTTTGGCTCTGGGAGGAGCATCCTGGATGGGGAACCTGAGCCCATGGAAGGCTCGACAAACATCTCGTTTTTGTTTCCACTTTCCATTTTTGTTTCTGAGCTCACAGGACTGCTTTGGGCTGGATGGGACCTTAAAGACCCATCCCATCCCAACCTTCCCATCATGGGACACCTTTCTCTGGAGCGGGCACTCTGAGGGTGGCAGCGGCAGCGAAGCCCAGCAGGGTTTGGCTCCTGGAGGAGCGTTCTGTCCGTGTCAGCCAGGATGGGGAACCTGAGCTCATGGACGGCTCAACAAACATCTCAGTTTTGTTTCCGCTTTTCCATTTTTGTTTCCACTTTTCCATTTTTGTTTCCACTGAGATCACAGAATGCTTCGGGCTGGATGGGACCTCAAAGACCACTTCATCCCAACCTTCCCATCATGGGCCACCTTCTTCTAGAATGGGCACTCCGAGGTGGCAGTGGCAGCGATGCCGAGCAGTGTTTGGCTCCGGGAGGAGCATCCTGGATGGGGAACCTGAGCACATGGACGGCTCGACAAACGTCTCATTTTTGTTTCCACTTTTCCATTTTTGTTTCTCAGCTCACAGACTGCTTCAGGCTGGATGGGACCTTAAAGACCCATCTCATCCCAACCTTCCCATCATGGGACACCTTCCTCTAGACCAGGCACTCCGAGGTGGCAGCGGCAGCGATGCCGAGCGGGGTTTGGCTCCTGGAGGAGCGTTCTGGCTGCCTCCTGTCCGTGTCAGCCGGGATGGGGAAACCTGAGCCCATGGACGGCTCGCAGGAGCAGAACGAACAGAGCCAACAAATCAGGGCGCTGCCATCTCCTCCGCCCCTCTCTGTCTGCTTCAATAACAGCCCATGGGGGAGGCTCCCAGAACTGCTGAATGGCTCGATAACCAGGAGCCAAAAACATTCAAAACCGCACGTCTGAATTAATTCATCCCAAAGCATCCGCAGACGGAGAAGGGGAGGGGGGTGGTGGTGAGGGAGGAGGTGGAGGAAAAGAAACAGGAGAAGGAGAAACGACTTGGCTCCTTTTCAAGCCCTTTCTAAAAATGCTGAAAGAGTTTGGCAATACTAATAAAAACCCAGTGCAGCAGTTGCCCTAATTTTTCTGAGCAACATCGCTGAGAGGCAGGCGACAGGATGGCTGTGGCATGTAAAATAAGGGATGAAAAGGAGGAGGAAAGGGTCTGGATGTCAAAGTGACAGCGGCAGGATGGAGCCTGACAGCATGGACAGAGACACCCGGGATGGCTGAGCCGCTGGAACCCCTCTCAGACCCCTCCCTGCTCCATCCCTGCCCTTCCAAAGCTCAGCCCAGACCCCCTCCCAGGGCTGGGAGTCTCAGTGCTCATGGCTCAGCTGCTTGCAGAGCAGCAGAGATGGATTTGGACATGGTCTGGAGGCAGCAATGCCAGCCTGTCTGCTGGGATGAGACTCAGCAGAGCTCCAGCCAGAGCAGAGGAACAGGAGAGCCACACGTTGGTATTGGAAAGAGGCAGCCCAGCAGCCAGGGCAGGAGGGAGCTCAGACAGCATTTTTTCCCTTAAACAGCATGAAAATCCATACAGGACAAAAGTTTGTGACCAGCTCAGGCTGGGAACCCCCTCCCAGGGAGGTGAGGGCTGAGGGAGCACTGAGGTTCCTGCAGTGTGGACAAGCTTTTCTGCAGCACCCTCAAAGCTCCGTTTCGGGCTTGGTTTCTGATGTTTGTCACTCTGGAGGGACACTGGCAGCACGTGGTGTGGTCATCCCCAGTTCCTCACACACTCAGAGGGATGCTGTGAGCTGCCCTGAAGTTGATTCCTCAATTAATGGCTTTAAACTGGAAAATAATTTGAATTGAAAGAAAGTAGGGTTAGATGGGATATTGGGAAGGAATTCTTCCCTGTGAGGGTGGGGAGGCCCTGGCATAAGTTGCCCAGAGAAGCTGTGGCTGCCCCTGGATCCCTGGGAGTGTCCAAAGCCAGCTTGGAGCCCCCTGGGATAGGTTGGAAGGTGAAACTGGACAAACCTCAAGGTCCCTCCCAACCTAAACCATTCAGTGACTCTATAATTCCACAATTAATTAAAACATCCCTGAGGAATTTCAATCTCAATCCCTTGGATTTTAGGTTTCCAACACCAAACATCACTCCAGGGGTTTGGAGGGCTCCATTCCAGCCTGTGCCTGGTTCTCCCAGCCCTTCCACAATGGCATTTTCAGGGCAGTGGCAGACCCAGGTCCATGTTAGGGGTTGCTAAATTGAGAGGCCAACACTGCTGGTAGAAACACAACATTTAAGGGCTGCAGCCCATCCAACCACCAGCACAACCAAGGTCAAAGCCATCCTTGAGTCATCCCATGGAGTTTTAGGGATCTGTATAAATAACTGGAGAGGCTAAAGCTAACTGCTGAGTGCAAACACTCCCAGTGCTGCAGGACTTGGTGACATTCAGCCAAAAGGTCACATCTCTCACCATGCTATTTGCATTCTCCATCCTCATACAGCAGGAGCAGAGCAGAGGAGCTGCAGGAGGCAGGTGAACAGGCTGGAAATGCTGCCCAGCCTCTGGTTTGGACAGGACCTTGCATTTCCTCTCATTAATTTAACTACAAAGGTTTCATAACAAAGCACCTGCACAAAGTTGGGTCTGCTGCTCCCTCTGACCAACAGCGAGGACAACACACGTGTGGGGACACCCCAGCAGAGCAAGCTGGGACATTGTGGCTGCCACATGAGACCATTCCCTGCTCCAGATGGGATTTGCTTCCCAGGAAATTCCTCTTGTAGGAACCACTAAAGAATGGGGCTGCTCCACCAGGGCTGCTTCACCAGGGCTGCCTCAACCCAACAGAGGGGGCTTGGGAAGAAGAAAACTGAGAGCTCAAGCACTACTAGGATACGCAGAATTTTTAGGGTGCCCCTCATCCCATAGGATGCCCATATCCCATTGAGGGTAATTAAAACGACAGAGAGAAACTCTCAGCCCTCGGGAAGGGAACCAGTGGATCTCCATGTGGCTCCAGGCTGGCCAGCCCCAGAACAGTGGTTTTGTGTCTCCCAGAGCTGGTGTTTGCTGTCTGGGGAGTGCAGGCAGACAAGAGGTGTTAGGAAATCTCTCTGACTCAGCCTCAGAAATTGCTCAACTGAAATATCCGCAGCAGAGCAGGGTGCTACAGCTGAGGGATTTCTTCCCCAGTTGCAGGAGAAGGAATGGCTTGAAAAGTTTCAACCTCCAGCTAATTTTAGATGGACTGCCCTATTATTCTCCAAGCTTACATCAGTTAAACCTTGTTTTTCTGTCACACAGAACATGGGACACATCTGCACCAGTGAAGATTGGCTTAGTCAGAGCCTCTCTGAAGCCTGGGGCTTGCTGGATTGAATCACAGAATCATTTAGGTTGGAACAGACCTTTAAGATCATCGAGTCCAACCCTATTTATGTACCTATGTAATGTTTAACTTCATGGCACTAAAATGCAGTTAAAGAGAACTCAAAGGGAAAACTCTGCTGTTCTTAATGCAGTTTCTGCTGATGTCTGAGGCACCTCAGACAGCAAAATGCATCTTTTTAATCAAGAAGGAAAAGGCTGCAGTGTGCACAGACCTGGTGAACCACGTCCTCAAAGTGCCAGGAAGGATCAAAGTGGGAAGACCTCCTCCTGCTCCCCAGAACAGGCTGGGCTGTTGCACCAACTTGTACATGAATTGAAGTCCCAGGTAGGATTTTAACCACAGCAGATGGTTGGGAAGAAAGCAAAGGCTCTCCAGAGGAGCCCCACCTGGAATGTGGGCTGTGCTGTGATGTAGGAGACTGATGATGGAGTCTGGCTTGTTCCTCTCACAGGTACCAGAGGCTTTGAAGCATCTCCCCAAGGTTCTTAAGGGCAGTGTGGGTGTGGGGAAGCCACCCTGCCTGGCTTGGGGAGGTGACTGCTCAGCCCTCAGCCAGGGGAAACCATCCATAGAGACTCCAAATAGGAAATGCCTTCAAAAAATTTAGGGGGAAAAAACCGGTTCTGGCAGATCTTATCTCAGGGGAAATGGGAATCAGGCTTTTGGGAGGAGGCATTTCCCACCCCTGAGGGCTGCCAAGCCCCCCCTGTGCTGCTGCAGATCCCTGGCAGTGGCCTTTGCAGGATGCAGGAGAAGGCCTCTGAGACATTTCTTTCAAAAATAGAGCAGGGGTTACCCTTTCTTTCCAAACTCCTCCCGGGAAGGAGCCGCCCTCTCCCAGCGCCTCTCCGTCCCCTGGCTCTGCGCACGTTAACCCCGAGCCATGACGGTCCAGCCTTGCTCTTCCCTGGTCCCTGTGGTCCCTGCTCATTCCTGGGGAGCAGCTCCCACCTCTCCTGCTGGTGGCTTCCCCCAAAAAGTCCAAGGGAACACCAGGGAAAGGTGGAAATGTGTTGGAACTCCCTGATCTTTGAGGTTCCTTGCAACCCGAAGGATTCTGTGATTTCTGGGATTCTCTGATTTCATGTCAGGGCCCTCTCCTGCACCCCAGCCCTCAGCAGGGCTCCAGGCCAGCCAGGCAGGAGAGGCTTTCCAGAGCTTGTGGCAGAAGAGGAGCTAGAGCAGAAATTTTAGGAGAAACGCCAGATCCCTGCAAGTTGTCAGCCTGAGACAGCCCCAGGTCTCTCAGGACAGATGTTCCCAGATGTGGCCAGGCAGCTGCACTACCTCACAGGCAAAATGATGACCTGACCAGAGGTTTGGTGCCCAGAGGGGGTGAAGGGGGGGTGATTTGGCAGATTGCAGGTGGCAAAGCCCCGCAGGTCCCCTTGGACAGGCTGAGGATCATCCCACGGATCCAAGCCACCTCTGCTCCTGGCTTTGTGCCTATCTAAAAATCAGTCAAACAACCCTGGGCTTCTGGAAGGCGCTGTGACACTCTGTGGATGAGGCTGGAGTGTTTTGAAGGGTTTTTAAGAGAGCTCTGCAAGTGTCACTGGAGCTGACACTTCACCTTTTCCTGGGTCAGGGAGCTTCACTTCAGGAAGTTTCAGCATTCAAGCCAGAATCAAAGATCTCTTCTGCAAGGTGATACAACATATTCAAAGGCCACGTGCAGATGGATTTGTCACCCAAACAAAAAGGAAGCTGGAGGTTGTTCAGCCTGGAGAAGTGAAGCACCTTCCTGTATCTAGAGGGGGCTTACAAGAAGCCGGGAGAGAGACTTTGACCAGGAGGGCAGGGTTAGATGGGATATTGGGAAGGAATTCTTCCCTTCAAGGGTGCTGAGGCCCTGGCACAGGGTGCCCAGAGAAGCTGTGGCTGCCCCTGGATCCCTGGAAGTATCCAAGGCCAGCTTGGATGGGGCTTGGAGCGCCTTGGGACAGTGGAAGCTGCCCCTGCCCATGGCAGGGGGTGGGATTGGATGAGCTTTAAACTCTCTCCCACCCAATCCAGTCTGGAATTCTGTGAAATGGAGAGAGAAAGAAACCCTGAGCATCCCTGTTGAATGGATGAAGGGATGGGGAGAAGGAAAACAGCTGAGGGAACTGAGCTGCTCCCTGAGCATCCATCCCAGTCCTGCGGATGCTCCTGGTGCTGCGGGAGGGATGGCAGCTCCTGCAGCTGCATCACCTGCAGGGCATGAGGGCTAATTACCAACCACACAGGCAGCAAATGGCTCTGCCACAGCAAAGTGTTATTGACTGAATCAGAGTGCAGGAAAACCCCCATCCCAGCTAAGGTACCCTCCTTTTTCTAAATGGTTAATCTCCAGCATTAGAGCTGGTGTGTTAAAGGAGGTTTAGGGCAATTTAATAGCTCATAAAACTTTATGGTCCCAGTTGAAATTGGAGTGATAACTCTGGAGTGTAAAGCTATACTTTGCTAAATGTCTCCCTTAGATTTTTTATTTTATTTTATTATTGGAAACTTAACATCTGCTACAGCAAAATAAAACGGAACCATTTGCACTGTTGAGAGACGTGAGCATTCTGCTTCTCTTCATTCTGTTTATATGTTTATTGCTTAAAACTTTGGCGTGGATATTATCCATGATTATTAAGATTTCAATCACTCTGAGGAAGAGAGAGATAAAATAAGCCAAAATAGAGCCGTGATCAGTTTCATTTGTGGGCAGAATGGAAACCAACAGGATGCCAAATCGTACACATTGATACTGTTTGGAGTCTTCTGAAATTTCCATTAATGATTCCTTGGCCAATTTCTGTCTGTAGCAGTGCTCCATAAAGCAACACACAAACCACCATGGAGAGGGAAATGGGGTGGATTTGGAAGGTGCTCATGCTGTAGCAGTCCCTGTTTTGAAGCTTCACTTTCCCCAGATGTCAAAAGGTGGTGGCTCCTCCTCAGTGGAGACCTGAAAACTTCATCCCAAAGGTGAAGGTTCATTACTGCCCTGGGAAGCTCCAGTAAATGCCAAAATCTGTGGCTGTGCTGCTTTTCCTGAGCCCTAGTGTTGTGGAATTCTCTACAATGCCCAAAATATTATTTTTTCCTCCCACAAGTACCTATTTGCTATTCTTCCCCAATTCCTTTCAGCATAAATCTCAGCTCACACTTCCAAACCACGTATTAAAGGGGGGGGGGGGGGGGGGGGGGGAAAGTCTGTTTCTAAAAGAGCCATGTGAGAAATGAACCAGGGACTTACAGAGCAAGAACAGCCACAACTCACGTGGAAAATGAAATTAAAATATTGGTGAACTCCAGCTGGGAGGGAGTCAGCAAGCCCAGCACAGGCTTCACTCCCTGGGGAGTGTTAAAGGAAGTTTGGGATTTATTCAAAGATCTTTGTCCAGAGACCAGCTTAGTCTGCTCTGCCAGCAGTCTGGTTTAAGCCTGGCTTTAATCTGGTGTCCTGTGATGGTGTTCACAGGGGTCTCAGAAAGAGGGAAGAGATGAGGATCTGACTCTATGTTTCAGAAGGCTTGATTTATTATTTGATTATATATATTACATGAAAACTATACTAAATGAATAGAAGAAAAGGTTCTCATCAGAAGGCTGGCTAAGAATAGAATAGCAAAGAATGATAACAAAGTTTGTGGCTTGGCTCTCTGTCTGAGCCAGCTGGGTTGTGATTGACCATTAATTAGAAACATCCAACATGTGCCAATCCCAGATGCACCTGTTGCATCCCACAGCAGCAGATAACCATTGGTTACATTTTGTTCCTGAGGCCTCTCAGCTTCTCAAGAGGAAAAATCCTAAGGAAAGGATTGTTCATAAAAGATGTCTGTGACAGTGTCCCTTGCCCAGCACAATTCCCAGTTCTGCATTACCTGGAGCCCCTGGGAGCTCCTGAGCTGCAGAGCAGTGAGAATTCCCCACGGCCAGCAGTGCCCTCGGTGATTCTGTGTGTTTAATTGCCACTTGGGACAGAACAAAGCCCTTCTGGCACAGCCCTGAGAAGGGCAGGGTGTCGAGTACAGGCTTGAAAGGCCTCGTTCCTCCCTGCCAAGGCCCAGCTCTGGTATGTCCCCAGACTGGCCAGAGAGTCCAAGACGTGTGGGAGGCATGTGGTGTCACAGAGATCTTTTATGAAAAATCCTTTCCTTAGGATTTTTCCTCCTGAGAAGCTGAGAGGCCTCAGGAGCAAAATGCAAACAATGGTTATCTGCTGCTGTGGGATGCAACAGGTGGATCTGGGATTGGTCTCATGTGGTTGTTTCTAATTAATGACCAATCACAGCCCAGCTGGCTCAGACAGAGAGTCCGAGACAGAGCCTTTGTTATCATTCTTTCTTTTTCTATTCTTAGCCAGCCTTCTGAGGAAATCCTTTCTTCTATTCTTTTAATGTAATATATATCATAAAATAATAAATCAAGCCTTCTGAAACATGGAGTCAGATCCTCATCTCTTCCCTCATCCTCAGACCCCTGTGAACACCGTCACAAAGTGGGAGTGAACGACACACTCCTCCTGAAAAGCCTCTCCCTCAACTCTCCCCTGCCATGTTTTCCATGCAGAGATCCCCCCATTCCTTTCAATTCCACCACAATTTTCCCTTTTCCCTGCCTGCTTTGCACTGCTGTTTTCCCGTGATTCAGCAAATTCCAGGGCAGCAGCTGAAGGGTTAAAGAGCCTCTCCTCGTTAAGTTGCCCCCAGGGATCCTTTCCCAAGCCTCAGTCTTGGCCTTTGCTGAAAGATTTCCTCCTTCCCCGAGATGTCATTTAGGCCATTAGGGGGATCTTTTGCAGGGAATAATGCCTCCCCCTTACACGTGGTCCCCCTTAATTAGTAATTAGGATAATGCAATCTTGAAAAAGCAAGGCACAAATTTAATTAGTTGTGTTTTATTAGAGTAACTAAGGAGAAGGCCCCCGGACTCCACGGAGGGAGAGGGATCAATACTGAACATCTATTTTCACTAGAAAACAATTGCAGCTGACGGGCTGTCTGTGGGGGGAGCCACCCTCAGCCTCCATCCCTGCCTGCCCAAGGGAAGGGGCAGCACAGGGCCTGGAAAATAAAAGATCAATACCTCCAGAGAGGGTCTGTGTACTCTCAGCCAACGTTCTGGAGCAGATTTAATAGGAGCTGACACATAGCTATGGGGAGATGGCCTCCATTGCTCAATTAGCTCATTATCTTTTAAGCTCTTCTGGCTCAAATGGTGGCAGAAGAGCTTGGGGTTTGCATTTTTATCTATTTTGGGGGAGTTGGTGAGGCTGTTTTGCAAGGAAACCTCTTCCCACTGCCACCCTCTGGTGCCTGTCTGCCCTCAGTGACCCAGCACAGCTGTGTGTGCTCACCAAAAAAGCCACCACGTCCCTTTCAAAGGGTCCTTCCCCCCTCTCAGGGGGGCTTGGCATCCTCTGAGATGAAACAACACTTGTGTTTGCTCTGCAAACCCTTCTGGTGGAGATCTTGTGAGATGCTTCCTCCTTGGCAGGGCTCACACAACCCTGCCTTTATTTACACCTTTCATCTCAGCACGAATCCTCCCAGCTGGGCACACGTACACACCTGTGCCAGTGCCAGGGGCTCAGTGAGTGCCACCTCTTTGCATGGCTCAATAAAGCCACCGGGCAGTTCCCAATCTTGCCTTTTCCTACCTCTGCTTCTGCTCCGTAATTGTTGTCCAGCTTTCCTGCATCTCGTGGAGTACGGAGAGCAGGGCCCTGCTGGGCCAGGAGCTCTGCATGGTGACATGAAGGGACTCCATGCAGGCACCTGTAGCTCAGACAGGAAGATAAAAGCTGGAAGAAATGAATTATTCTTGTCTGGTTATTTGAGAGACAAATAAAAGGGCTGCTGAAGGTCGCAGAGAGCAGGAATGGCCACCATGCCAAGGGTCTCAGGCCAGCACTGTGGCTATGAAGGTTGGAAAATTAGGTCCATGTGGGCTCGATTAGACATCAGGCTTCAAAATAAAACCCACCACCGATGGTAAAGATAAAATATGAACTCACAGAGATTTCTCAGCCTGGCTGCTTGAGCCGGGAGAGGGATGGTGTGACACAAAGGGAGCCAGGTGTGACCCACCCTCCCCACGGGCTGCTGCAAACAGAGCCTCTCTCGGTGTTTAATGCTCTCCAGCACGATTTGGTACATGGAGATCAGTCAGGCTTTGATAAGATCATAGCAGGAGGACAGGAGGAAATTGCAGTCTTGCCCAATGCTTGATCTTGTGCTGCTGAACCTGCTGTATGGGAGACGTGATGGTCCAGCCTTAATGGCATCGTATTAAGCTGAGACAATGCAGCCCCGTGACCTTGTGATGCTTGATAGCCATATGAGCTATTTTAATGAAAAATCGGGGCTTAACTAAGTGGCTGAGGGCTGTTAGCAGGGTCTCACTCCGAGCTGAGCCTGCTCTGAGCCGGGGGGAGGGAAAGGAAAGGGAATTGGGATGTAATAGCCATAATCATCCCTCAGTCAGTGACCTCCTGCTCCTCTGATCGCGGCCCATGGTGATGCTGGAGAGGCAAACCCAACAGGGCTCTGACCCACCTGGGGCTATGGCTGGGTCTCTGTGCTCAAATTTGGGTTTGGGCCTCAGTTTCCCTCAGAAGGAGCCAAAAAATCTGCCACTGCCACATCATTCAAACACACTGGGGGCAAACAACAACTAGATTCAGAGTTATTCCCTCTTGCTCCAGCCTTCTCCATACCAATATCCACCTCTAGGAGCAGGGGCTGGGCGGACACCCCTTCCAGGCACACGCACTGGTTTCCTCCCCCAACAAATTGAAGCTGTAAATATCGATAGCCTCCTCTTGCAGGGCTTTTTAATGCCCTCCCATACTTAGGAACTATTAAGCGCACCCATCATTACTAACCTGCGAAGTAAATGCGTCCTAATGGGCAGGCGAGCTACGCTGGCCCCAACAAATCATTCCTAATGAATAGTACCTGGCACATCCATCACCCTTAAATGCCAAAGCAAATCCATCTGCGTTAGCCGCTGAAAAGAGCCAGGCGGATCTCGCCCTCCCTTTCTTCCCAAGGTTGGCAACACGTGAGCGTGGCTGTTTCCAATCTTTTCCCCATTCCTGCAGTCAGCATCTCCAAGGCGCATTTCTCAATCGCCGGGCTGCTCCCGCACACAATGCCCAGAGCGCTCTGGCAGCCGCATGAAAGGCTTTAAATAGAAACCAGCGTTTCTCCCTCGCGCTGCACACAATGCTTCCCTGACCCTTCGCCGACCTCACCCTCAAATCTGGGGTTCACAGCCCCAGCCTTGAACCCGGCTCTGTTTTTTCATGTTTGGCCTCTCTATTTCCTGAGGTCAGGCAGCCCACCGCTCCATTAGCATGAAGCAACTCAGGGCTCATTTGCCAAAACTGACATCCTGGGAAAGTCCTGATGAATTTATGAATTAGAGGCTACAGATGCCAGTAAAAGAATTAAGGACTTATTTATTTATATATGTATTTATTATTATTATTGTTATTTGCAGGAAATCGGCTGGGATGCTGCTGTTTGCTTTTTCCGAAAAGCACCGCCAGCCTTGAACGCTGTGTCAGCAGCAGTTTGCTTTCAGAGAGGAAAAAACACTTTTTTTTTTAAAGATCTGTTAGAGGCTGGGTTTTTTGGGGGTTGTGGAGGTTTTTTTTTTTATTATTTTTATTTTTGGTTTTTAAAGGAAGGGCCTGAGGAAGAAAGTTGATGGAGCAGGAAGCTGAGGGAGCCATCCCGGCGGGGCGAGGTGCTCTCACCTTGCGGAACGCGGGGATTGCGACACCCCGAGCAGCGAAGAGGTAAAATTTATATCCCATAAATCACGTGTCAAGTGCCTGCGAGGAGAGGTCATTAAACAGATGTATGAGGCAAGAGGCAAAGTCCATCCATTTCAGAAGACGCTCCCAGTGTCAGCAGCTCTCCAGAAGTCTCGAGAGGCAGAGGGATCCAACCGGCACGGAGGCAGCTTCCCCTGATGCTCTCTTATTTATTTCCTCCTCTATTTATTTGGAAAATTGCAAATTTGATGGCATTTTCTTTATTGGAAGAAGTTGCCGGGCTTTGCTGTCACAGCTGCCCAGTGCGGGGGCTGTGGGAGGGGAGGGCAGAGGGTGGCACATCAAACAGCTCGGGAGGGATGGAGTGATGGATGGAGGCTGCCCTGTGATTAATAATCAAACCAAGAGCTTTTACTGGGCGTCATGTGGAAAATGTGGCTTTGGAAACATTTGTCTTCATCCCACAAACAACAAGTGGTGTTTCTTTCCCTTTCTTTGTTTCTCTCCCCCCTCTTCCCTCCCCCTTTCCTCCCTTCCTCTCCCTCTTTTTGCTTTTCTTGCCCAGAATCACTGATTAAAATCTTTTCCATGCTTTACCTGCTCCAAGTGGCTCCTGTTCTGGTTTGATTTATGCTTTGCTTATCTCAGGCTTCAGTGGAAAAATAATGACCAGATAATAAAGAGCACTAAGTAGCTTTTCAAGCGACATGGCATCCGCTGTGGGACTGAGTTCTGCAGGAGCAGGGAGGGAAATGCTGGGATGGCCTTGGGCCAAAGCAGAGGGAGGAAGACAGAGGATAACAGGAGGAAAACCACAACCCCGGGCCAGGGCTTCCTTAATGGGTGAAAGCTTGGGACACCCTCCAGTGGATGCCTCATCCCTGACCTGCTGAGGGGCAGGACACTTCACCAGTGGATACTGTGATTTCCCCAGGGCTTTGGGCCAGGATTCCAGGGGCTGTTTGTCCTCCCAGGACAGGGGCTTCCCCCAGGCACACTCATCAGGATGTTCCCTCCCACCTCCTTGTTTTCTCCTGGACGGACCCTGCCAGTGAGAGAGGAGACCCCCAGCTCCAATCTGCAGCCGCTCCGGGGTGCCCAAACCCCTCTCCCTCCTGCAGCTCTGGGTCTTGCTGCTCCCAAAGGATCTGAAACAGCTCCAGAGCCACCAGGCTTCACCCACAGCAGCAGGGATCAGGCTAGGACCTACAGGCTGTCTGCAGGGTCGCAGAGTCTCCCTGCTGCAGCTCTCCCCAGCCCTTTTCCCAGTGTCATCTGCTTAAGGAATTGCCATTAATTTCAGGGTAGGAAGGACCCATTGTTTACTCCAAGCTCGGGGAAAAGGGAATGGTTTTGTTGCCAAGGAACTATTTTTAATTGTGATGTGCATCCAGCGTGGCCAGAGAGGTGGCTGCAGTGTGGGAACAGCAGGAAAAGTGGGATGGGAGGCTGTAGGGATAACAGCCGGTCATCACCTCATGGAAAACCTCGAGGGCTCTGCCCAGCAGCCAGGGACAGCCAGGAGTGTTCCCTCAGCCTGGGAAGCAGCAGTAGCCTGTCCCTTCCAGTCCACATCCCCAACAAATCATCCCCAAAATGTGCTGCTCAGCTCAATTGGAGGAGAAGAAAAGACACAAACCAGCTCCGGCCTCGCAGTGTGAAATTATTGCCGAGCAGGGATCGCACGGGTCCCTCCTGGCTTTAAATAATCCCCAAAAATAAAAGCTCTGGATTGTCTCCACGGAGCCAGGGCTGCCTGTGGGTGAGTCTGAGGAGGGAAAGGAGGGATGTGCCCATTTCTTGCCCCCTGTCCCTGGCTGGCAGCCAGCCCCTGACACCTCTGGCGGGGCCGGGCTCTATAAATACGTGTGCATGACAGATCTGGCAGCGCGTGTTCCTGTAAGTGATGTCATCTTTGGGGAGTTACTTAGCAACCATGGAAAATGTTTTGGAGGCTCTAATTTTTCAGTATGGCAAAGCCATATATTTATGCAGCTCGGCTAATCAGCTGGCTGGCGAGGCAGCCCCGATGAGCTCATTTTCTTCATCATTATTTTATGTGAATTGGGCTTTTAGCACTAAAGAGGCCACAAAGATTTAATTCAAAAATGTGATTGCTTTATGTTTCCAGGGTATCATTAACATGGCATCTACGCAAATAACCATGGTAACAAACTGGTAATTAGTACATATATGGCACTTATTATTAATACAGAAACAGGACAAGTTCCAAATCAGCACAGATTACAGTACATTATTACCATAGTAATTACCTGCAGTAACACACACAAATTGAACTAAATGGCCAATTGAACTAGAGTGAATGGCTTTTTATTCCAGTCCCTAAATAATGTGCATTCTTGGCTGAGTAGTTCAAGGTAAATAAAACTGTTTTTAATTTATTGCCAAGGGTTTTTTTTCTCCCCCTTTGGTGGGAAGGGCTGGGAATGGCAGGAGTCAAGAACTTTTTTTTTTTTTTTTTTTGCTGTGCTTACAGTATAATTATTGTACAGGCTAAGCCATTCCTGATTCCCAGAGAAAGACAAAGAGGGGTAAAAGTTATTAGTTTATTTTATTAGTGGGTTTATTTCTCTAATTTCAGCTATGAAGTAATGTTCAGTGGATCTACAAGAGTCAACGCCAAATAAAGTAGGGTCCAAATCCAGTCTTTAAGTCCCTGGGTTTGGCTTTTTTTATTGAGAGGGAAGGAATATCTGCATTTGGAGTAGGTTAGAAAACTGAACTTTTTGGAGATGATCACATTTATTAAACTAATGAAAAAACAAGGGCTTGGCCTAACCCTTCCCCTATGGGTTTGAGATATATAAAAGTACTGAACCCACAAACCCCGAGTCAAACCCAAGCAGCCAAATGCACTGGATGGAGCCAGCAGTGCTGGGATGAAGCCAACCCCCCAAAATAGAGGAAAAACTCAAAATTTCTTCTTATTCTCTCCATTTTACTACATTTTATTAGTCCTATCCCAGAGCAGGGAGGGATGGAAACCTTTTCTTTCTCAGATCCTGGAGATGCTGAACACCCTGGGCTCGGAGCAGCAGTGGCAGCAGACTCCCAGCCCTTTACAGATTAAATCCATCCCTCCATCCTAAGCTTTTATTTTTTTTCTCTTTCTAAATGGAAATAACATTCAAAGAGACACTTTCAGCAGGAATCTCTGTCTGGCTTTTGTGTCTGCAGTCTGCAGACCTGGGAGCAGGAGCACACATTGCACTCACTCCTGTTCTGGGGCACCCCATCCTGCAGGTGCATGGTTCAAGACCTCTTTTTTTTTTTTTTTTTTAAACCCAGCTTTACCTCCTGAAATGATTCTCCTGGGTTGTCTGGATGATGATGATTTTACCAGTCACCCCTTTCTTGGGAGGGCTTTCTTCCAGCTGATTTTTTTTCCTGTCCAAAGCCGCACCGAGCAAGTTCTCAGCATGCAGAAGTTCCTTGTTCCCCCCCAGAGGAGGTGCCTCCCCTCTCCCCAGCACCAGAATGAAAATCCCAGCCATTCACAGGGTTTTTTTTTTTTTTTCACCCTTTCCTCTAGACAAGCATTAATATTTCCACTTGCTGTCAGGAATTCAGACAGCACCATTCCTGGAGCAGCACTGGGTTGGTGTCCATGCTTTGGGATGGAGACAGGCAGTCTGTGAGGGCTTCAGCAGCTGGCACAGCCCTGGATCTGCACCAGGGAAAAGAGGAGGACCTTCCCCACCAGCAAACCCCCTTTCCTGTGCTCTTCACCCATGTGCTTCTGCTGGAGAATCATAGTTCCTTTATCAGGTCCATCTCTCATTATATTTTACCTTCCTCAATTCATAAGAAAATTATTATTTTAGCAGGCAGGCATTTAATTAAGTTTCACTGTGTTTGCTTTGGCTCTCACAGCATGGAAAATCTCCTTTTAACAGCCATCCCTTGAGCGTGGCTCCTGATCAAGCCAAACTGCCTGGATGCGATCCCTTCTCCCAGCAGTTCCCCTTCTCCTTCCAAAGCCTCCCAGCCCCACCGGGGTGCTCCCAGCCCTGCCAGGAGCACAAAAACCCCTCTCAGCAGGCAGCAGGAGCTCAGCACTGCTCGGCATCGTGGCTGCTGCCCACTCCTCCCCTGCACCCCTGCCTGACTCACAAACTTCCCACTCCAAATTAACACCCATTAGGGCTTATTTCCATCACGCTCCTCCCACGCAGCCACAGCTCTGCCTGGGTTCAAAACAGCCATGGAGCTGTGTTTGCAGGCTGGGTTTAGCCCAGTTTTGTTTCCTAGAGGGATGTTGCCCTCATGAGAGCTGAAAGCATCATTTTTTTGGGGGGTGGGAGCAAAGCAGCTGCCCCTGAGGAGCTGCTGATTCCTGGGCTGGGTTGTTTCATCCAGCAAATCCACAGAACTTCAGCCCTAAGGAGTAAAAGGTTCTTTTTCCCTCTGCAGTGCCACGAGCAGCTCATCTTTGTGAGGTAATTAAGAGCTGCTGTTGATGTTTTGGTTTAATTTAGGGGGAAAAAAACCCAAAACAAATTGGATTTGGTATTGTCAGCTCCCTGCCCTGCTCTGCTGCCAGCCCTGAGCACCTGAGACCCAGATCATGCTCTGCCTCCCCCACCTGGGATGAACATCTCCCCCAAAAGAAACCCCTTTGGGGGTCCTTAAAAACCTCCAAAAGGCCAAAGCAGGGCTTGATTCTCCCTCTCCCTTCCTGTGCCCTCCTCTCCCCTCCTCTCGTTGCTGTTTTGTTTTGCAGTTGCTGCTGTTGCCATGCCATCTCCTTTTGTTGCTATGGATTAATAGTGTTTTTTACTTATTTTTATGTATGTCCTGGGAACATGATTGCTTAATTTGCCCTGCAGGTTTGTGGGCCTGACAGGCATTTCCACATCGTCACCTTATCTTAATCCAGTTCTGGGCTGCTTGCAGGATAAATACCTGCAGAAATTCCTGTTCCTGTGGAGGTCTGGGACAGGGATTTGTCCCAGCAAGTGGCCAGGCTGGGAGTGGTGGGGACACACTGTTCCTACAGCCCGTGCTGGGCCCTCTCTGATGTCACAGGGCTGGTTTTGATCTAACCCAGGATAACCCCTCAGGAGCCACCAGGATCTTCCAAGCTTGGGTGGAAGGATGGGCTCCAGCTGTCCCTGGTGGACCCCAAGGTGACACAGCTGAGGGATTGCATAAAATATATTCATTTATTTCATTAGAATGGATATTGAATCGGGATTTGGCCTCCAGCTCCTTCTGTCCCTGGAAAATCCAGATCACTGGAGAGGGACCAGGAGTCCCCAGGGAGCATCTGAGCTGTGCCATGGGAGAACCTTTAGTTCCTAGCATGGGAGTGAGGCTGTCACAAAAAAAAAAAACAGGAACAAAGTGTTCTGCAGTGGTTTAGGAGGTTGGTTTGTGCTGTGGAGGCAGAAGGCTCAGCAGATCCCAGACATTTGTGTCCCACAGACCCCAAGGGCTGCTCCACCATTGCCCCTGGCCACCCCTGCAGTGTCACTTGTCCCCAGCCAGCCCAAGAGAAGGATTTGCATGAGGAAACCCCTGCAGACCTGGGGTTTGGCTGTGGGGAAGCACAGAGGAGGGATTGGGAGGGATCTGCTCCTGTCCTGCTCCCCACAACCCTCGTGGAGCCATCCTGTGTTATTTTGTCAAGTCAAACCTTTCATTGCTCTGTGTCTCCATTTTCCCCATGTGAAACAGGGGGAAAAAATCCCATCCTTTTGTCCCATTATTGAAAACTTCATGGAAGTGACTACTTCTTCTCCTCCTTCTTCTTCTCCTCCTTCTTCTTCTCCTCCTTCTTCTTCTCCTCCTTCTTCTTCTCCTCCTTCTTCTTCTCCTTCTCCTTCTTCTCCTTCTCCTTCTTCTCCTCCTTCTTCTTCTCCTTCTTCTTCTTCTCCTTCTCCTTCTTCTCCTTCTCCTTCTTCTCCTTCTCCTTCTCTTTTTCTTCTTCTTCTTCTTCTTCTCCTTCGTCTTCTTCTCCTCCTTCTTCTTCTCCTTCTTCTCCTTCTCCTTCTCTTTTTCTTCTTCTTCTTCTTCTCCTTCTTCTTCTTCTCCTTTTTCTTCTTATTCTTCTCCTTTTTATTTTTCTTCTTCTTTTTCTTCTTCTCCTTCTTCTTCTTGTTCTTCTTTTCCTTCTTCTTTTTCTTTTTACTTTTTTTTATTTTCTTCTCTTTCTCCTTCTCTTTCTCCTTCTCTTTCTCCTTCTTCTTCTTCTTTATTTTATTTTATTTTTATTTTATTTTATTTTATTTTATTTTTGCCATTGGCTGACCACAGCCCTGAGGAATAAGGACACAGGGACACAGGGATCAGCCTCTTCCCTCCAGCAATTAATCTTGCCTCCATCCTCCTGGGCCATCTCCCAAGCAGTGCTCAGACAAATTTGCCCCCCAGAGCCGTGAGCCTTGGAGGTCCCTGCCTTGCAGACATCAAAGGGGAGCTGGTGACATCATGGAGATCACAGAAAACATCACCTCTGCCTGTCTGGGGTAGGGAAAAGCCAGCTCCTTGCAGAAGCACAGCTGGTGGGACTCTAAATGACACAAGGGCTGAGGAACATTCCAACCATAACATCCTGCAGCCTCCAGCCACCAGACAAGGCAGCTTTTATGAGGGTAGGAATGGATCTTTAATAAACTGGAGGTTTTGAACTTGTCAGAGGCTGCTGGGGAGGGGATCCACCACAGGATGGGTCATTTTTGGCCAGGCCGTTGTGCTGGTTGTTCCTTGGCCACCCAGGTCCCTCCCCAGTGCTGCTGGGAGGATTCTCACTCTCCTGGGCACCCTTCCATGGGGGTGATTCACCTCCATGGGCATCTCACAGCATCTTCCCTCTGCTCCTGTGGAAATCCATCCTTGTCCTGTGAGGAGAGGGGTTGGAAGCACCTCTGAGCCCTGGAAGAGTCCAAGGCCAGGCTGGATGGGGCTTGGAGCAACCTGGTCCAGCAGAAGGTGTGCCTGTCCATGACAGAGGGCTGGGAGAAGACCTTTAAGGTCCTTTCCACACCAAATTCCCTGATTCCACAGTGAGTGAGGCTAAAAATCCTCATGGATTTTATCTTCAGCAGCCTGGATGGGGCTCATGCTCATCCAGGCTGGATGGGGCTTGGAGGAACCTGGTGTAGCAGAAGTGTCTCTGTCCATGACAGAGGGGTGGAAGAAGACCTTTAAGATCCTTTCCACCCCAAATTCTGTGATTCCATGGTGAGTGAGGCTAAAAATCCTCATGGCACAGGAGCAAACCCATTCTTCTTGCCCTCATCAGTCCCTGTGTTCGCACAAACTGGGTTTTGGATGTAGGGGAGTTCTGTGCTAATAAATATTTTCTGCAGTTCCAAAACCATCTTCTTCACTGCTGTGTGTGTTTATACGTGTGATCCCACGGAATTCTGTAGGGTTTGGGGCTTTACTGGTGTTTTTTTAAGGTTTTCTTTCACCCTATTTGAAAGCAGCACCTGAGGGAAGGTGATGCTGAGAGGTTGCCTCCACCACAGAGTAACAAATCTCTCCCTTTATTTATCCTTACTCAGAGACTCCCAGCCCCCTCTGAAGGGCTGTTTGCTGCCATCCATCCTGGAGGAGCCCGTGGGGGCCAGGAGAGGAGTGACACCTGAGATTTGTCCTATTGATTACCCCGGGATGGGAGGAATCCAACACCAGGAGCAGACAAATGCCTGGAAGGGGAACAGGGCAATTGTCAGCTTTGCTTTGCAGCTTATTGGGTTTGGAAGATTTCATTTTTCTTTTCCTACCTGGAGGCTGAGAGAAAGAGGTAAAACTTTCTTAAATTCCTCCTCGTTTCTCTGTTTGAAGTTCCCCAGTTAACACCACATGGCAGAGAGAAAAACGCCCCTCAAAATCCCCCCTCTGCCTGCCAGCCACAAGTGAGATCTCACATTATTGCCTCTGACAGCTCTCATTCCTCAGGCACTTTCTTTTTCCTTCCTCAAAGGAGGAGGGGGGGAAAAATATCAAAGGTTTCCAAACCTGAGCACCTTCTGAGGCTGCAGAATGCAGCCCCGTGTTGGGAGGGATGCTCTGAGCTGGGAAGGATGGATGCAATCCTTGGGAACAGTTACATGTGTTTGCCATTGCTTTTGCCTTGGGCCCTTGGAAAATGTTTGTAGCTTTCAATTAATCTCATTAGTTTGGAAGTAGATGGAGGGGCGGGAAATCAAAATAATTTCATGGGGAATTCTCTTGAATGACTTTTTAAAAACGTGTAATTGAGAGAGGTGGTGGAAAACATTTTAATGGTGCTGAAATCAGCGGAGGGCAAGCAGTAAGGAATGTTCAGGAAAAGCTTCATGTGAGGGGTCTCTCAGGAGCTCTGGGGACAGATTTAGGACCCTCAGCCAGGTCCCTGGGCTCTGATAAGCCCTGGGAGAGCCCTGCTTGCCATCATCAAGTCAGCTTTTCATTTCCTTCTGCTGCCCTCACAAGTCTGCAGGCTGGGAGGGGTCGGTGATTCCTGCAGTTTGCTCTGCCTGGCTCACTGACTGTCCCCAGGGTGCTGTGGTGGCACTGGGTGACACTGGGGTGCCTTGGAGGGTGGCCCGGGTGAGGACAGGGCCTCTCCTCCGTCCCTGGAGAAGGGACAGAGCCTGCCCATGCCCTCAGGGCACAGAAACCTCGCTGCCCTACAGAGCCACCCCCAGCATCCCCCCAGAGTGCCCAGCACACCTTGGGGACACGGGACAGGCTGAGCATCCATCCCACTCCTAATCCCTGCATCCCAAACACCCTGGGGACACGGGACAGGCTGAGCATCCATCCCATTCCTAATCCCTACATCCCAAACACCCTGGGGACACGGGACAGGCTGAGCATCCATCTCACTCCTAATCCCTGCATCCCAAACACCCTGGGAACACGGGACAGGCTGAGCATCCATCTCACTCCTAATCCCTGCATCCCAAACACCTTGGGGACACGGGACAGGCTGAGCATCCATCTCACTCCTAATCCCTGCATCCCAAACACCCTGGGGACACGGGACAGGCTGAGCATCCATCTCACTCCTAATCCCTGCATCCCAAACACCCTGGGGACACGGGACAGGCTGAGCATCCATCTCACTCCTAATCCCTGCATCCCAAACACTCTGGGGACACAGGACAGGCTGAGCATCCATCTCACTCCTAATCCCTGCATCCCAAACACCTTAGGAACACGGGACAGGCTGAGCACCCATCCCACTCCTAATTCTCCAATTAACCAGAGAGGGAGGACCACTCCCTGAAAGAATTGGGTTTTTTTTTTTTTCCAGGAGCCTCCTGTGGCAGAGACCTCGACAGCCAAAGCAAGCCCAACCCCACTCTGTCCCTATTCCCTATTCCAGCGCCCTCCTCTGCGGGCTGAGCACTTAATTGATTGGATTATTTCCTAATTAGCAGGCGGGTGCCCAGGCTGGGAGCTCTCCCCTGTTTGCAGCAGCTGCCGTGATTCATTCCTGCCGTGTCAAAGCGAAACTTGGCTCGGGGCTTTCCCTGGGGCTCCGCTCGGCCCCGCCAGAGGCACTGCCAGGCTCTGCCCACCTCTCCATTCGCTTTATTTCCCCTCGCCCCGCGCAGAGTTTGCTTTGCTGAGCGCAACCAGCCCGGTAATTGCTGCCGCAGAGCGGGGCAGCGCTGATCAGAACACAGCCAGAGGGGAGGGATGTGGCACTGACACCAGAACACCTGGGTGCTGTCCCCAAAGGGCTCCCCACGGGCAGGACACGCTGTCTGCTCCCTCACACGGCTCTCTCCATCCTATCCACGCTGCTGCCCACGCCAGGCTCTCACTCTGGGTGCTCATCCATCCTCCCCAACCCAAGGGAAGGGGCAGACTGCAGGGTGAGGCACACCGTGTCCCAAGATGATATTTTTAATGCCCCCCTCGCTTATTTAATGAGGATTGTTATTATATGTTCTATTCTATTCTATTCTATTCTATTCTATTCTATTCTATATATTCTATTCTATATATTAATCATATTATATCATATCATATCATATCATATAATTTCACTTAATATATATTATATTATATTATATTATATAATATCATTTCATTTCATTTCATTTAATATATATTATATATATTATTTATATTCTATTCTATTATATTATGTTATGTTATATTAGGTTACATTATGTTATATCATATCATATCATATATATTATATTATATTATATTATATTATATTATATTATATTATATTATATTATAATGTTAAATATTATTGTATATGTTAAATATTATTGTATATGTTAAATATTATTATTATTATATGTTGTTATTATGATTATATGTTATTTAACGAGGATTTGGGGATTTTGGTGGGAAAAATATCATCTAGCACCACAGTGCCTTACCCTAACCCTAACCCTTACTCTTTCCTGGTGTTTTTTGTCATTGTTCTCCTGCCACCCTCCCAACCACTCCTCTGAAGGACATCCAAGAGTAAATTATGCCAGGAGCATCCATCCTCTGCAGCAGAGCCAGGCAGGGCAGCAAGATTGGCCCCAGGGTGTGAGATGCTCAAAGCACCGAGCAGGAAAAGGCTCCAGGGTGTGATTCCAGGCTGGATAACCCAGACACTCAAATCCTCTGCTGCTCCATTAGCAGGCTCCATCAGGAGCTGCTGGGACCAGGAGGGCACCTTTTGACTCTTTAGCAGCCAAACCCTCGTGTGCATCACTCAGAGGTGTCCCAGGGGCACACACAGCAGAACACCTCTCCCTGCCAGATGCACAAAACAAGGAGAACATCCCAAAATAGCTGTCCAAGGGGCAGGATACTCCGTGCCTGTGTCACTGTAGGACACGAAATAACACGAGCACACACACTGCTGTTCTCAAGGTAAAAAAGGGGAGGTTTATTTTCTGACTGCAACATTTATAGATTTCCAAAAGTGACAGTGGATTAGAGGGTGACAGTGCCTGCCTGCCCCCAGGGCAATGTTATGTCTTTATACTAAAAATATTTACAATTACTTCCCAATACCCATCACCTATGTTAGACAGTGAGCTTCTACCTTAAACCAATCCAAAAGTGCCACCATCACAGCAGAAGATGGAGGCCAAGAAGAAGAAGGAGGAGAAAGGCTGGACGCGCTCAGTTCCCTCCATCTTGCCCCCTGAACCCCCATTCTAAAAACCCCCTAAAAAATCGATTTTTTCACCCTGTGATAAATTCACTGTCATTCTACTTAAACTGTGGTGGCTTGTAATTCTTCATCTAAGGTTGGCAATTGTTTTTTCCAAGGGCTAAATCAAAGGCATGGGGGTCCTGGGCTCTGTGCCAGGGTCTCTGAGCCCCCTGGGCAGGGCCTCGAGCCCTCCAGGGCAGCCAGAGGAATTCCCTGGGTTCCAGCAGGAGGGCTCCATGTGGGTCAGGCCCACAGTGGCTCCCACAGTGCTGTAAAATGGAACAGGATTCCCCTTCTCCCTCCAGCCAGCCCTCCCCATGCCCAGCCCTTGGCACAGGGCAGCCTTGGCTCCCATCCTAGAGGAGAAGAGCATTGCCCTGGGGCAGTTTGAGCACAGCCAGTGTGTGCCCAGCTCCTGCCCCCAAATATCCCCCAGAGCAGGAGGAGAGCTGTGCTGGGAGGGGGAATGGGCAGCATGACCCAGTTTGTGGGTTTCTGTCAATAAAGCTGGCACTGCTCCCTCCCAGCTTTGTGAAATGGATGGGCCTGGAGCAGCTCCCAGAGAAGGGAATTTCTCAGTGCAGCATCCCCTGGGAGGAGGGAGCTGCATCTCCCTCATGGGGTTGCTCCCCTGCTCGTCTCCATGGGGTGGAACAGAGAGGAGAAATCCCAAACTTCAGCCTTGGAGCTGCTGGTTTGGGTCACCCAGCTTTAATTCCTTCTAGAAGCCTTTATCACCCAAGGAGGAAACCCAAATCCTCTGGTACCCTGAGCTGGAGGGAGAGGGAGGCATGGAAAGGGAGAGAGAAGAGGAAAAACTTTGTCAAACAAACAAACAAACAAAAAAACCCCAAACA
This sequence comes from Calcarius lapponicus, assembly GCA_039654755.1. NCBI lineage: Eukaryota > Metazoa > Chordata > Aves > Passeriformes > Fringillidae > Calcarius > Calcarius lapponicus. The sequence goes on along the minus strand of JBBFKN010000012.1, from coordinate 8,646,570 downwards.
AACAAAAAACCAATTAAAAAAAAGGCAAAAAACCCTAAAACACAAACAAACAACAACAACAACAAAAAAACCCCCACTCAGTCTCCATGGGGTGGAATAGAAAGGAGAAATCCCAACCTTCAGCCTTGGGAGCTGCTGGTTTGGGCCACCCAGCCTTAATTCTTTCTAAAAGCCTTTATCACCCAAGGAGGAAACCCAAATCCTCTGGTACCCTGGGCTGGAAGGAGAGGGAGGCATGGAAAGGGAGAGAGAAGAGGAAAAAGTTTTTCAAACAAACAAACAAACAAAAAAAACCTAACAAAAAACCAATAACAAGAAAAAAAAAACCCAAACACAATAACAAAAAAAAACCCAATAACAAAAAAGAAAGAAAACAACACAAACAAACAAAAAAGCCACTCAGTAGTTCAGAGCAAACTTTGTACTAGTTGAAGATTTGACCTTGTGTTCTCTCCTAGGAACAAACAAGAGCAAAATGAGGATCATATTATTTTGCCTGAAATTTGGAGTGGATCAGACCCCTGCTGTTGCAAGCCCCTGCAATGAATGGCTATAAACAAGATGCATTTCCAGAGGATGAATTAAACACTGAGCCTGAGTACTGACTGTGTTTGAGAGATGTTTATTTGTCCTTGCTGCCTCTCCATGAAGAGTTGCACAAGGACTTACTAAATTTTAACCCCACATTGTTCTTGGGTAAACAATGTCCTTTATCCAAGCTCAGGAGTGCTCAGAGCTGAGATAAGCTCAGGCTGGCTCTGCTCTCTGGAGCATTCAGCCTCTTGGAGCCAGCTTCCCACAGACCCCAGGGCATCCACATAATTCCCAACAGCCTCCAAACCTCTGGCAGCTTTCTGCATTTTCATGCCAAAAAGTTTTTTGAGAGAAGTGGAGCAACTTTTATCTCAGCCCCTCTCCTTTTTTTGGAAAGAGAAAAGGGGACAAACCATGAAAAATTAGTGATAAACTGTCCCAGGAGCTGTGACTCCCCAACAAGTCCCTGTCCCACATGGAGCAGGGAGCTGGAATGAGGCAATTTTTAAGGTCCCTTCCAACCTAAACCATTCCATGGTTCCATTTGCACTGTCCATCCTCTTTCTACCCTTCCACAGAGTGGAAATAGTTAAGCTTTGGGAGCTTCCTCCATCCCAACCCTCCCTCTGTCCCTCCCAGCATCACTGGTGAGCACTCACACACACACACACACACAAAAAGGCTAAAGGGGGGTGAATTTCACTGCAGACTTTCTGTCTGCTTTCACTTCCAGAGCCTGCACAGCCTTGTGCTTTTGGACCATCTGCTGGCATCCAGCAGGATGGGGACTCAGGGCTGCACAGCCACCAGCATCCAAGCAGGAAGAGCAGCCTGGAGTGCAGCATTTCTGGAGGGAAAAATGCTTTTTTCTGCTCAGGAGGGAAAAGCTGAGTGAAAGAGGTGTGAAAACCAGCCCAGCTCCTTCTGCCTTCTCCCCCCCTCCCTGCTTCCAGGGGTGTTTTGTGGTGTTTCCCCCCACTTTGGGGGGGATGTAGCCGCAGGATGGGAGATGCTGAATGTGACTCTCCCAAAAGAAGGATCTGTGCCTTGTAGAAACATTTCTGAACTCATGTTTGTTCCCTCTCCTGGGTCTGGGCAGAATGTCAAAGCCTGCTCCGAGCTGGAAATATTTTAAGACTAGCACTCACTGGAGACTGAAACAATGGCAATTCTTCAGCTACTGAGGCTTTTATAAAAGGGCTTTTGACACAGAGGCTGCTTAGGGTTGGGGTTTTTTTTCTTTCTTTTTTTTTTTTTTTTTAAGTTGGTTTTTCTCCCAGAAAACACTGTGCTAGTGTCCTGTGTGTGCTCATGCACACACTTTTGAGTGTGCAAAATAATCCCTGTGCTTCCAGGGGGGGCAAAGGTGGGAATGCCCAGGAGATGCCTCCAGCCCTGCTCCAGTGAGGAGGCAGCAGCTCACACGGGATCCAGGCAGCGATGCAGGAAGAAAAAGACATTTTAGAGTAAATGTCAGCTTTTGCGTTTCTGGGTTTGGGGCTTTTTTTAAACATGTGGGTGGGACTTTTAATGCCCAGATGAAGCTGAGATGGTTTCAGTCTCCAGGGCTTATCCAGAAGATTCACACAAACACTATGGAAAGTGTCTCTTTGCTCAGGGAGGATGAAATTTGACACTGCAGAGATTTTAACCCGGTGTTCCAGCGTGGAGCCTCGGTGGTTAGCGTGTCATATCTGATAAAGGCTAATCAGCCCTCCTTCAGGCACCATTCCATTCTTATTTCCATCTGCTTCCCATGCAGATTGTGTTATCCATGATACGGACTCACAGGCAGGGAAACCACTGCGGGTCCTGCTCAGGAATCAGAGGATCAACAGTGGAGAAGGACACGATGGATTCCCCAGCCAGAATCCCTGAAAACAGCCCAGGTATCTCTCAAATCAGAACCCCTGAAAACAGTCCAGGGAGATCCCAAAACAGAACTCCTGAAAACAGCTCAGGGAGATCCCAAAACAGAACCCCTGAAAACAACCAAGGCAGCTCCCAAAACAGAATCCCTGAAAAGAGCCCAGGCACTTCCCAAACCAGAACCCCTGAAAAGAGCCCAGGCAGATCCCAAATCAGAACCCCTGAAAACAGCTCCCAAACCAGAACCCCTGAAAACAACCCAGACAGCTCCTGTGCAAAACAGAACCTCTGAAAACAGTCCAAGCAGCTCCCAAACCACAACCCCTGAAAACAGCCCAGGCAGCTCTCAGCCAGAACCCCTGAAAACAGCCCAGGGAGATCCCAAAACAGAACCCCTGAAAACAGCGCGGGTACCTCCCAAAACAGAATCCCTGAAAAGAGCCCAGGCACTTCCCAAACCAGAACCCCTGAAAACAGCCCAGGCACTTCTCAAACCAGAACCCCTGAAGACAGCTCCTGTGCAAAACAGAACCTCTGAAAACAGTCCCAGCAGCTCCCAAACCACAACCCCTGAAAACAGCCCAGGCAGCTCCAGAACAGAACCCCTGAAAACAGCCCAGACAACTCCAAAATAGAACCCTTGAAAGCAGCCCAGAAAGCTCCCAAAGCAGAACCCCTGAAAACAGCCCAGGCAGCTCCCAATCCTTGCCTGGAAACCAGTTTGCCCTGGTGTGGGGCTGGGATCCCACTGGGCAGCAGGTTTCCTGCCCAGCCCCAAGCTCTGCATCCCCTGGCCTCTGTGCCATCCCTCGCAGGCTCCTCTCCCTGCCCGAAGCCTCCTCCCCAATTATCCCGCTGCTGTTTGTTCAGGCCGTGTGGATTTAGCTCTCCAGCCTCCTGTGCACTGTGTGTATAGGGAAAGATAGATTGTCGCCGCTTTCCAGTATAAATCACATTCCTTACAACACTCCAAAGTAGCATTTTCAACCTCAGGGTGCTAATAGGATCCAGCAGGAGAAAGAAATGTCAGCTAAGTAGCAGGCGCTGTTTGGAGAGTGCAATGGAGCTGATCCACAGCCCCGGGGCAAAAGGAGCAATCCCAGGGCAAAGGTTAAAGAGTTCAGGAGCACTTCAGCCTACTTAATTGCAACAGGCCTCTTACACGGTGTAAGATGGATGGCTGGAGCCGGGCGAGGGGGGCAGAGCGGGGCCAGCAGCATCGCCCGCCCCGGGAGCGGCCTGCAGGGCCGGGAGAGGAGCGGGATGGAGCCACGGAGGCACCGCGGTGCTGCTCGCCCCTCACATCTCCCCAGAACGCTGCTGGGTGGCAGAGCTGCCACAGCACATCCTCCAGTCATCAGCTCTGCCCTATCCTGATCCTGGGGCTGTAAACTCTGCCCCATCCTGATCCTGAGGCCCTAAACTCTGCCTCATCCTGATCCTGGGGCCGTAAACTCTGCCTCATCCTGATCCTCAGGCCCTAAACTCTGCCCCATCCCGATCCTGGGGCCCTAAACTCTGCCCCATCCCCATTCTCTGCCCCATCCTGATCCTGGGGTTGTAAACTCTGCCCCATCCTGGAGCCATAAACTCTGCCCCATCCCGATCCTGGGGCCATAAACTCTGCCCCATCCCAATCCTGGGGCCCTAAACTCTGCCCCATCCTGATCCTGGGGCCCTAAACTCTGCCCCATCCTGATCCTTGGGCCCTAAACTCTGCCCTATTCCGATCCTGGGGCCCTAAACTCTGCCTCATCCTGATCCTGGGGCCCTAAACTCTGCCCCATCCCCATCCTGGAGCCATAAACTCTGCCCCATCCTGATCCTGGGGCCATAAACTCTGCCCCATCCCCATTCTCTGCCCCATCCCAATCCTGGGGCCCTAAACTCTGCCCCATCCTGATCCTGGGGCCCTAAACTCTGCCCCATCCTGATCCTTGGGCCCTAAACTCCGCCCCATCCTGATCCTGGGGTTGTAAACTCTGCCCCATCCTGGAGCCATAAACTCTGCCTCATCCTGATCCTTGGGCCCTAAACTCTGCCCCATCCTGATCCTGGGGTTGTAAACTCTGCCCCATCCTGATCCTTGGGCCCTAAACTCTGCCCTATTCCGATCCTGGGGCCCTAAACTCTGCCCCATCCTGATCCTGGGGCCCTAAACTCTGCCCTATTCTGATCCTGGGGCCCTAAACTCTGCCTCATCCTGATCCTTGGGCCCTAAACTCTGCCCTATTCCGATCCTGGGGCCCTAAACTCTGCCTCATCCTGATCCTTGGGCCCCAAACTCTGCCCCATCCCGGGGCCATCAGCTCTGCCACATCCCCATCCTGGGGCCACAAATTCTGCCCCATCCCGATCCTCAGGCCATAAGCTCTGCCCCATCCCCATCCTTGGGCCCTAAACTCTGCCCCATCTCGATCCTGGAGCCCTAAACTCTGCCACATCCCCATCCTTGGGCCCTAAACTCTGCCCCACCCCAATTTTGGAGCCATCAGCTCTGCCCCATCCCCATCCTCTGCCCCATCCTCATCCTCAGGCCATAAACTCTGCCCCATCCCCATCCTGGGACCCTAAACTCTGCCCCCTTCCAATCCTCTGCCCCATCCCTATCCTGGGGCCGTCAGCTCTGCCCCATCCCAGATCAATGGGAATTTATACTGGAGAGGCCTTTTGCAAAGAGCTCAGCACAGGCAGATAAATAACCAATAGCCAGAATGACTCCAGCTGCCAAGGAAATGTTTCCTGCTCCCCTGAAAAGTCATAAGGAACGTTTTCAGGGGAAAGAGGGGGGAATTGGGTACTGTTGCTGCTCTTGTTGTTTTTCTTCTAGGATTTGTTTTGTGATTTCCTTTCATTTTGAATCTTCAGAATCTGAGCGTGTTTTGTATCAGTCCCAAGGTGTTTCTCTTGGGAAGGCGCCTCAGATAATATTTTTAGTAGAGTTTTGGCTTGTTTTCTGACACACATCTGAGAAATGTCATCAAAAGCTGATGTTTTGCATGGAAAAGGTCTTTTGCATTATTTTTTTTTTCATCCGAAGAAAAAAATAGAATAAAACTATTTCTTCCCTTTCTCATCGGGAGGTTTACACTGTTTCCCTGGTGATGAAGACACGGGGCTGGCTCTTGAGACAGATGCGTTTAATAATTCCCAGCTCTGCCACAAACCCCCGCAATGACCTTGGAGACGCACGGGGTGGGATTTTGCTCTTAAAGCTCCCGTTTGGCCTTTTCGGCTGGGGAAAAAACCTCTGAAAATTCTGCCCCTTTTCTTTTCACCCCGTCCCCCGTCCCAGCGCCCACCCCTGGTGCTGGGGATGCTCCATCCATCCCTCCCCGAGCCGGGATGCGGAGCCGGGATGCGGAGCGAGGGTGGCGGATGCCCTCTCGTGGGAAGAGCGGGGCTCAGCCGAGCTCCCGATCCCCGCGGGGGCTTGGGGAGACCCCCGGCCCTGCGCTCCCCCTTCCCCGGGATGCTGTGGGTACCCCCAAAGCCCGGGGAGCATCCCCGACACCTGCCTAGGGCACAGCGTTCAACACCTTTTATTGAGAGAGGTGTGGTGGTTATGAAAAATGCACGTATTTTATGATTAAATGTTAAAATGAATATTATATGTGTGGTGTTGGAAAGTAATGCTGTATTAATTCTCTTAAGTAGTGTGTTAAATAAAGTTTTAGATGTGAAAAATTTGTATTTTATGATTGAGAGAGGGGTGGTGGTGGTGAAAAATGCATGTATTTTATGATTGGTTTTTTGCAAATATTCAAATGAATATTATATGTGTTGTGTTAGAAAGTAATGCTGCATTAATTCCCTTAAGCAGTGTGTTAAATATAGTTTTAGGTTATAAAAACAGTTAAAATAGAAACTGTGCTATGTAGGATATTTTTTTAAAGGAAGGACTCGCAGTGAGATAGCAGCCACAGGACACCTGAATCCCCCAGAGAAAGAGAATTTATTGCTCCATTATCAGAAGAAATGAACTTCTTCCCATCTCGAAGGCGTTGTCAGGATCCAGAGGAAGAAGTTGAGGATGACCAGACAGAATCCTGTGTTTGAATGGAATTTATGCATCATGTATGAGGTGTATGAATATGCAACAGGCTGTTGTTTTTAAGGGTTAATCCTCTGTTAACGTGGGTCCCTTTCTGGGCTCGTGCTGCCCAGAAAAGGTACCTGGACTGTCCATAACTCTTTGTTTCTATTATCTCATAATGTCCTAATTCAAATTGTCCAAATTGTTATTGCTCTAATTGTATTACTATTTTTATAACCATTTTATTACTATTAAACTTTTACAATTTTAAAAACAAGTGATTGGCATTTTTCACAGTGGTGTTCGCAGGAATCCCAGGACGAGGGAAGAGATGAGAATCTTGACTCCCTGTTTCAGAAGACTGATTTATTATTTTATGATATATATTATATTAAAAGAAAATGATATATTAAAACTATACTAAAGAATAGAAGAAGAAAGGATTTCATCAGAAGGCTGGAAGGGAATGGAATGATGATAAAATCTTGTGACTGACCAGAGTCCGAGCCAGCTGGGCTGTGATTGGCCATTAATTAGAAACAACCACACGAGCCCAATCCCAGATCCACCTGTTGCACCCCACAGCAGCAGATAACCATTGTTTGCATTTTGTTCCTGAGGCCTCTCAGCTTCTCAGGAGGAAAAATCCTAAGGAAAGGATTGCTCATAAAATATGTCCGGGACAGGGGCAGCCATGGGGGCACCCCAGCTGCCAGCACCCACCCCAGGAGCATCCCCCAGGCCCGGGGCGGGCTCAGGAGAGGAGCAGGGCAGCGAGGATGCAGGGCAGCAGCAGGGGCCCGGGGGGCGGCCGGGGGGCTCCGGGGGAGGCGTTGCACAGGTCGGTGTCGCAGCAGTGGATGCGCACCCCCGGCAGCTCCTGCTGCTGGCAGTGGCGGGAGGTGGCACAGCCGCTGGTCAGGAGGATGCCCAGGACCACTGCAAAGCAAGCACAGGGAGGGACATCAGGGGCAATGGCACTGTAGGGCACGGAACAACGCCACGAGAATTCGCTGCTCCTTCCAAGGTAAAAAAAAACCAAGGTGCCACGGACATGTTTTATGAAAAATGCTTTTGCTACGATTTTTTTCTCCTGAGAAGCCGCAGAAACGAAATGTAACCAATAATTATCTGCTGCTGTGGGATGCAACAGGTGCATCTGGGATTGGGCTCATGTGGTTGTTTCTAATTAATGGCCAATCACAGCCCAGCTGGCTCGGACTCTCTGGTCAGTCACAAGATTTTATCATTCCATTCCCTTCCTTTTCCAGCCTTCTGATGAAATCCTTTCTTCTTCTATTCTTTAGTATAGTTTTAATATATCATTTTCTTTTAATAAAATATATATCATAAAATAGTAAATCAGCCTTCTGAAACATGAGTCAAGATTCTCATCTCTTCCCTCGTCCTGGGACCCCTGTGAACACCACCACAAAAAGGGAGCTTTATTTCCTGACTCAAAGTGACAGTGGGTTGGAAGGTGACAGTGCCACCTCTCCAATGACACTGCACAAACCGACAGCCCATCAAGTTCCTCCTCCTCCATAAAAGAATGCGAAACAAGGAGTTATTTACATGAAGCGTGTGAGAAATTTTGTTACAAAAATGTAAACATCAGAAGGTGTGGTGGTGCTCAGAGGGGTCTCAGGATGAGGGAAGAGATGAGAATCTTGACTCCATGTTTCAAAAGGCTGATTTATTATTTTATGATATATTAAAAGAAAATTATATACTAAAGCCATACTAAAAGAATGGAAGAAGAAATTATTTCATCAGAAGGCTAACAAGGAAAGACAAAGGAAGGAATGATAATAAAATCTTGTGCCTGACCAGGGAGTCCGAGCCAGCTGGACTGTGATTGGCCATTAATTAGAAACAACCACATGAGACCAGCCACAGATCCACCTGTTGCATTCCACAGCAGCAGATAACCATTGTTTACATTTTGTTCCTGAGGCTTCTCAGATTAAAAATCCTAGCAAAAGCATTTTTCATAAAATATGTCTGTGACGAGAAGGCTTAGAAAATTCTAAATTTCTAAAAAATCAGGGCGGCAGGGGAGGGGATGCTGTGACAGCCTGGCACAGGGGACATGCCCTGCGAGGGTGGCTTTGGGGGTGATCAGCGGCTGGGGCAGACTCACCGCTCTCTGTTTTAATGCAGAACCGGTGCTTGAAGCCCTGGTGCGACTGGGAGCAGGTGATCACCTCAGGGTTGGAGCACCCCATGTCCACGTTTTTGGTGCCAACCACGATGTTGCAGCCGTAACACTGGAGTCCAGACACTAAACAAGAACCAGAAGGAACAGGGCTGGATTTTTTTTTTTTTTCTCCTTTTTTCCAGGGGGGAAAAGGCTTCATCTCGTTCCGAGCTGCTCTCTACCGACGGCTTCGCAGCGCTCCCTGCCTTGCCAAGTCGCATTAAGGCCGAGCCAGGAGCTGCCCGTCACTTGTTTACCCGGTGGGCCCGAAAATACAGACTCATCTCCCACTAGAGGTCAGTGCGAAATCAGAGATTAGCCGGAGATTTGAGCTGGGATCAAACTGTGGGAGCTCTCAAACAGGGGGTGGAAAGAGCAGGTGAAACCTCACAACCACAGACACCGCCGGGTCAGGGCTCAGTCAGGCTCAGAAGCAGCTTTTCCTTTTTTCACCAAATTTCTCCAGTTTAACTGTGCCTGCTGGAAACAGCTTTTCTTTTTTTCACCAATTTCCTCCAGTTTAGCTGTGCTATTTGCTCCAGAGGGGTGGGTTTATCAGCGTGGTTTGCTTTTCACCCTGCACACAGTCCTGATGGTATCACAGGGTCTATCAGGAAGGCAAACCTGCTGGGAAACAGGAGGGAAATCCTCCTTCAGAGCACCAGAGCCACCGTGGTGCCTGTGAGCTCAGGCCAATGGCCTCAGTAAAAAAACAAACACAAACCAAAAAGCCTTCAAAAGATATTCATTTACACCATCCACCTCTGTTGTGGAGGTTAAGGCAACCTCTGCTGATTATTCAGGTTGCTGCTATTACCTTTCCTCGCCTCTGAACACCGAGCCAGAGCCCTTTCTGAGCCTTCCTGTGCTCCCACAGGGTTTTTGTGGGCTCAAAATCTGCTCCCACAGGTTTGGAGCATCCTCACAGAGCCAGGCACAGCAAGAGGAGTCCCTGCTCTGGCCAAACCAGGGAAAAGGAGCCCAGGGGATCCCAAATCCTGGCACACTGCCCTTTTGTACAAAACACAGTGACACCACCTCCATCCTAAAACCACCAGCACGCAGCTGCATGGCTTGGGAGTGCCCCTAAATTCACCCTGAGGATAAATCCCACCTGGGCAGGTAAGGTTTGGGGAGTAGGGAAAAGGGTAAATCCCACCTGGGCAAGTCAGGTTTGGGGAGTAGGGAAAAGGGTAAATCCCACCTGGGCAAGCTGGGTTTAGGGAGGATGGAAAAGGGTAAATCCCACCTGGGCAAGCTGGGTTTAGGGAGGATGGAAAAGGGTAAATCCCACCTGGGCAAGCTGGGTTAAGGGAGGATGGAAAAGGGTAAATCCCACCTGGGCAAGCTGGGTTTAAGGGAGGATGGAAAAGGATAAATCCCACCTGGGCAAGCTGGGTTTAGGGTGGATGGGAAAGGGTAAATCCCACCTGGGCAGGTCGGGTTTAGGGAGGATGGAAAAGGATAAATCTCACCTGGGCAAACTGGGTTTAGGGAGGATGGAAAAGGGTAAATCCTACCTGGGCAAGTCAGGTTTAAGGGAGGATGGAAAAGGATAAATCCCACCTGGGCAGGTCGGGTTTAGGGAGGATGGAAAAGGGTAAATCCCACCTGGGCAAGTGGAGTTTAGGGAGGATGGAAAAGGGTAAATCCCACCTGGGCAAGCTGGGTTTAAGGGAGGATGGAAAAGGACAAATCCCACCTGGGCAAACTGGGTTTAGGGAGGATGGAAAAGGACAAATCCCACCTGGGCAAACTGGGTTTAGGGAGGATGGGAAAGGACAAATCCCACCTGGCAGGTCGGGTTTAGGGAGGATGGAAAAGGGTAAATCCCACCTGGCAGGTCGGGTTTAGGGAGGATACAAACCGTGACTCCAGGGCACGGCCGCACCCGGGAGAGCAGCACTCACCCTCCGGCAGGACAAACACCACGGTCAGCAGGGACAGGATCCCGTGGGCACCTCCGGCCATGTGTCTGCAGAGCATGGGGGGCATCTCCGGGGGTCCCCCAGAGCTCACAGCGTGCACAGGGCTCTGGGGGAGCGGGCTGACACCTCCTCTGCTCCCGGCTCCTCACCCCGGGCCTTCCTCAGTGCCGCCTCCTCACCCGCGAGCCCGGGGTGCTGTGGGTGCAGCAGGGACCTGACCTGGCTGCCCAGCCAGCCCCTGGCACCCCGGCTCCGTCTGTCGAGGTTTAATTTCTGCCGGTTCCTCTGGAGAAATTCCCTGACTCTTTCAGCCCATGCACAGACCTGAGTGCGTATGTGCTACCCTCGGTTATTTCTGTCCTATTTCCTCTGTCCACGATCACTTCCCATTAATACCACCGTGCAGCAGCTCTTGGAGAGAAATTCTCCCTAATCAAGATTTAGTTTTAAATCCACTTCGAAATCCTCTAATTCAGTTGGATTAGGCAGAAGGGGTTTGGGGAGATGTATGGTTTTACTTTTTTTTTTTCTTTTTTTCTTTTTTTCTTTTTTTGCCTGTCTCTTTCCTCTCTGAGCTGTCTCATCTTCATGAACGGACCCACCGGCTTTCTGTGACATATTGTGCTATTTAAAGAGGAAAGGAATAATTTTATTAAAGAGAAAGCAGTCGACTAATTTTAAATCCCAGATTTGAGATCCTCTAACAAAGTACAGCTCTGGGGATGGCCCCGGGGTTAAGGGGAAAACCTGATGGAGAGGGAAGAGGGTTTGAATGGAATGTGTGTGTTTATGTGTTTATACACAAGAAAATAGATGCCTTAATAAAGCAGGGGGGGGGTTAGAGCTGATCTTAGGGCTTGGATCAGCTCTGGGACTGCCAGGGGCTTGGGGAGGGGACAGGGGGACAGCAGAGGGAGGCACTGGGCAGTGATGGCTCTGCAGAGCCAGGGTCACACCCACATGGCACACCAGGGATGTCCCCAGCTGCAGGAGCAGACCCCCAGCCCCCTGTGGGCTCCTCCAGAGCTGTCCCCACAAGCAAAGCCCCAGCTCTCAGCGGAGCTAATGGGACTTGGGCAGCTAATGCTTACTAATAAGAGAGCGCAACCGAATGCGTGGGATTAAAAAATTAAAATGACAAAATAAGCTGCTTATGGAGCTCATCCAGCAACTGCGTGCTAGCAGCACCTGAAATCCCCCACCCTGGGCACCCCCAGCCCACCAGGCACCTCCTGTGCCAGCCAGGCAGGCTCAGACCTAATCTCCAGCAGCGCCTTTAGCAGGGATGCTGGTTCATATTTCAGCAGGAGGCAGCACAAACTGGCTCAAGGAGGGGCATCTACAGCTCAGGAGGGGCAGTTGGCACCTGGGAGAAGTGCCCAAGAAATGCAGCTCATGGATTTAAATCCCTTAAACCACCCAGGGTGTCTCGCTTTCCTCGAAACAATGTGATTGTAACAAATGTCTGGCACACTAAAGCCTGAAAGCCTGAGGGAGAAGGGATAAAAGGCAGGAAATGGGATTGATTTAAGAGCGTGCATAAATCAGAGCATTCAATAAGGAGGGGAAACTAACTTTTAATCCCCTAATAAACTCATCAGTTATCTGGAAGGGGCAGCCAGGAGCAGCCTGGGCTCTGTGGCAGTGATGCAGCATCCCTGGAAGTGTCCAAGGCCAGGCTTGGAGCAACCTGGGAGAGTGGAAGGTGTTCCTGCCCTTCCTTGCCAGGGGGTGGGAATGGGGTGAGCTGTAAGGTCCCTTGCACCCCGAGCCGTTCCGTGAGTCTGTGATGCAGCAGCTGCGCACAGCTGGCGGGGCTGCGCAAACCCCTGGGCGCTGCACCTGGATCCGCAGCCTCATCCGGAAAAGCGGCTCCTCCGCTGCTCCTTCCCACCGGGAACACGGCGGGAAGGTCCGGGAGAGCCGCGGGGGTCGGGGGATGGAGCGATGCCTTAAGGCGGCATCGGTGGCACCTGCAGCGGGATGCGGGGGGAGTCATCCTGGTTTGAGGTATTGCAGTGCTCATTTAGAGAAATGTTTGGTTCGATTCCCTTGGGATACCGAAGAGAAAAGCCTTAAGAAAAGGGGAAAAAAACCCCACCCAACATTTTCCACCGCTCCTACGTGTGGAACTTGTAACTCGCCATTAGCGCTGGCGGAACTCGGAGCGATTTACGAGCTCCGGGGCAGCGGGAAGGCTTCGGGAATGGGCTCCCTCCTGCACCAGTGCTCCGGCTGCGGGAGATGCCAGCAGCACGTCCCGCGGGGCCGCTCGAACCTGCGGGATACCCGGAGAGAACGCTGAAACTCGAGGGATACCCGGCGAGAAAGCTCAAACTCACGGGATATCCACCGGGAATCTCAAACCCGAGGGATACTCGGCGGGAAAGCCCAAACCCGAGGGATATCCGGCGGGAAAGCCCAAACCCCGCGCAGGTTACGCGGGAAAGCGCAACCCCGCGGTGAGCTCATCCCCGCGGCACCGCCCCGCCGGGGGCGGGATTCGAACCTGCGATCCCCGGGCGCGCCCGCCGCCATCGGCGAGGCCAAAGCGAAACCGCACCCCGCGCGTCACGGGGCGGGGAAAGAAACTCCGCCTTCTGCGCGCTGATTGGCTGAGCTTGATGAATATATTAAAAGGTAGGGGAAAGTGCGCGTTTTAGCGATTTTACCGAGATTTTTATAAGTTTTAGGGCAAATTTGGGACGTAGAGTAAAATATTTTTTATGGGAATTAGAAGGAAATGTCAAATTGAGAGGAAAAAAGTAGTAAAATTAGCTCGCTCTGTCCTGTAGAGATGGAGCCTGCCGGAGGTTTAAATAGTGTCGAATGCGGGGGGCGAGCTGTGTTGTATGAAAGGAGAGAAGGTTAGCACTCCCCTTGATAAGGATGGAAGGGGCCCTAGTGGCCTATACAACACACATACGGTTAAGGCACTGCCACCTACTTCGTGGCATCTAACCATGTTTTTTCCTATTTTTTCCCTCTTGTTTTCTTTCCGGGAGACCCTAAGAAAGCGCGGCAGGCTCTGTTTTAGTCCCCCGGCTCGCCTTTCCCCTCAAAAGTCGCCGGTGCAGCAGAGATGAGCTCAGAGCAGTAACTCACCCTCTCTCAGCGTGATGTAAAACAGCCCAGCCACGCTCAGCCTGTACCTAAAATAAAGTTACACCTCCCCTGCTCCAGCCAGCACACAATCCTCATTTCCAGAGCTGTGCCCGAGCTAATCCTGGCCCTCCAACCACTACAGCCATGCCAGGCTGCACAGAATTAGATATAAGTAGAGCTCATGCTAACGGGCCCCAGCATTAATCCCAGGTGGGATATTAAGGATTTAAACACAACTTTTATGAAGAGCAGCTTTGCAGCAGATAGATCCTTTACATGAGGGGCGTTTCTATCCGTGTTCATGAGATTTCAGCAGAAAATTCATCTCCCTCCTGCCCAGCTCTGTGTGGCAGCACAGCTGGGCAAGCAAAGCCACTCACACACAGGGACATGAGAAACACTATGCCAGGAAAGATTTCTGAATCGACATTAAAATGCTTTGCTGGAGGTTAAATTCCACCTCCTCCACGCTGTAAAGCAGCACAGCCATATCTTGCATTGAAGAGTTGCATTGGCCTTCAAGAATAAGGCTGAAAAATATAATGAGCTGATCATTTTAGCAGTGACACCAAGTCTAGACACAGTGTCCCTTCCTGGGGGTAATGAAAACCCTCCAAAGGCAGCGATATTATTAATAGCCATTTTAGCAGCTCAACATGAACTCTATTTTTATATTTTAAAAAGAAAACCTATGCCTCATGTCTTGCAGCTCTTTCTCTCCAAGGGTTTCAAAGCAAGGCAGCCTCAGAGCAGCACTCCAGAGGTCTGGGCTGTAATTGATTTTCTGTTATTACCAAGCACATGAAGTAAATACAAGAAAAAAACGTATCTGCAGCAGAACCCTTTGGGTGCAGTAAAACTTGTGGATCCCTGCATTTCTTATCCAGCACAAGGTAAATCCTGGATCCCAGCCCATCCTGCAGGAATCCTTTCCTCAGCTCAAGCTCTCTGTGAGGAGTTGTAGCAATGTTGTCTCTGTTGAGGACACCTGCAGCTCAATCCTTTTTTCCCTTCATTAAATCAATTTGGATTTGTGTTTGTTCCTCTTTTTCTCTCCACACTGCTGCTCTTCATCCTCCTGCACTGGAGTTTCTACAGAAAACATCTCCCCTTAAAAATGGTTTTTAAGAGAAGCTCCCATGGCACAGACACTTCACATGACCACACTCTAAACCACAAACATACACATAAAATCCCACCTTTTTATTATGGCACATGGTATTTTTTCTGGATGTGTAAATACCACATGGATATGACAAAAAGGGAAAGAAATACCAATGCTGAGATAGATACAGAGTCATGCCATTTGCAATACAGCTTCATACCATGGATTGCCAAGATACAAAAAGTCTGGGTTTGTTTCTTTTTACATTGAAATAACTTTACAGTGTTCTGTGAGTTGGCTTTAGAACCAGAAGAGGCAAAATAAAATTTAAAAAAATTAAAATATGCTGAGAACAACTACAAGCAGGATTCATTTTAATGGTTAACAGAAGAACTGTAACTTTGCTCTAGAACAGCATCTATTAAACACACGTAACAAGAGGTAAGCAACTATACAGAAGGTAAGAGATTCCACCACAGGAGTCAAGTCAGGGGCAGGAAGAGGGAAATCTGGAACTGCATGGTTTTATTTGGTCACAAAGTTTGAGCTGAGTGTTTTAAAATGAAGCACCCTTAAAAATGCAGTACTCCTATTTAAAACAATACAGAAATTTCCCAAGAGACTAGAAACTACATTCTGGAAAAAAAAATTAAAAAATTAAAAAAAAAAATAGACATATTTAAAAAAAATTCCACACATCTCTAGGCCTGTGACTTAACTTACTGGTACAAAGTTGACTGGCAGCTCTTCCTTAAGCAGCAACAGTGCCCAGAAGCAATGCCATCAGAAAATACAGTATCTTTGGGGTGTCCAAGACTTCTGACCCGACATCAGAATCATCCATTTGTCTGCCAAAACATCAGGCAAGAAAAGGAGACACTGCATCTTTTTTTGTTTCCTTTTTTTTTTTCCACCACGTTGCCCAGCTCTAACAGAGCTAAGATGTTTTCTTTGGGCCAAGACTAACAGAAACCACTTTATCAAATATTCTTCAGGTTTCCTGCCAAACTGGATTTATGGGTGTTTTTATTTTTTAAGAATTTTTTTAAAAACATGTTTTATTTTTTTTTTCCTGACAGTCTCTAAAGCAATCCTGGAACGTTTAACAGTCACTCTTCCACAGTTTAATTGTTTTGTCGTTTTCTAGCGCCGCTGACGCGATGATGTTTTCTGTTGGGTGACAAGCTGTGGAGATGACAACATCTGAGCAAAAAGAAAAGATAGAAAAATGCAATTATTTCAATCTGGCTCAGAGCAGGCATTTCTGAAAATTAACAACTGTGTTTTATGAAGCCAAGTTATTATTTCCTTGTAGCAGAATTACATGTGTTATTTGTCAATATCTTACAACTTTTGCTACTCTGTGAAAGGAAATACAAGCAGGAAAGAATTGAGGGCAGTAGGAAAGTGTCTGACAGGTTTCAAAAGGTGAGAAACCTCTAGATTCCAGTTCTTTCTTCTATCAGATCATGTCAGACACAGCTGAATCAAAAGCCAGCTCAGTTTTTCTTTGTCATGGAGGATATTTCCAACATCCCAGACAGTTCTTAAGTAACATTTCATCTCCAGAGCCTGGAAATTAAGATCTGCTGCCACTGCCTTCCTTACACTCCAAATCACTGGGATCCAGCCCAAAAAATCACTGGGATCCAGCCCAAAAAAATCACTGGGATCCAGCCCCAAAAAATCACTGGGATCCAGTGTCACCCTGTTTTTTTAAGATTCTCTAAGCCTTCTGATGTTGACATTCTTATAGTGAACTTTCTCACACACTTTCTGTAAATAATTCATTGTTTTGCATTCCTTTATGGAGGAGGAGAGAGTTGATGGACTGTTGGTTTGACCAGTGGCATTGGAGATGTGTCACTGTCACCCTCCAACCCGCTGTCACTTTTGGAAAACTAGAAATGTTGGAGTCAGTAAATAAACTTCCCTTTTTTGGTTCACCTTGAGAACAGCGGTGTGAGTTTGTGTTCTTTCGTGTCCTATAGTGACAGTCCAGCCCCAAAAAGCACTGAGGTCCAGCCCCAAAAAGCACTGAGGTCCAGCCCCAAAAAATCACTGAGGTCCAGCCCCAAAAAGCACTGGGATCCAGCCCCAAAAAGCACTGGGGTCCGGCCCCAAAAAGCACTGGGGTCCAGCCCCAAAAAGCACTGGGGTCCAGCCCCAAAAAGCACTGGGGTCCAGCCCCAAAAAGCACTGGGATCCAGCCCCAAAAAGCACTGGGATCCAGCCCCAAAAAGCACTGGGATCCAGCCCCAAAAAGCACTGGGATCCAGCCCCAAAAAGCACTGGGGTCCAGCCCCAAAAAATCACTGGGGTCCAGCCCCAAAGCAAAGGACTGAGCATGCTGAGATTTCACTTAAGCTCTGCTCTTTTACAGGACTCAAACTGAGGTACCCAGCAGGTGACATCTCGTGGTTCAGGACCAGGCACATGCACAGACATTTCCAGCCCACATCAATCCTCTCATCCTTGGGAGCTGCAGCTCTGGGAGGTGTTAACAGACCATTCACAGTCATTAATTTATGAGACAATTAAGTATCTTGACCAGTTCTGTGCTCAAGCAAATCTCCTTTGCAAGTTGATGTCAAAGTTCTTCACAGGTGAAGAATAAAACATTTTCAATGCCCATAAAAAGGAGCAAAACTCCCAGGGTTCAATTAAGCTTCAGCCAGTCAAGAATTTATGGGTCCGAGAGCAAAAATTGATATCAGAGAGAAAATGCTCAGGCTAAGCATTGATGATATGAGGGATATTTTATCAATAAAACCAGAATCCTCTCCCTCACCTGTGTGTCCTTGTAGTTTCTGTACAATCTCTTTTGTCTGAAGGTTCCAGATATAAACCAGGTTGTCTTCTGAACCAGACACAATCCACTGGAGGGACAGAGAGAAAACAAAGTTACCTGAATCTTTCTGATCCATATCCAAGTGCTGTTTCTCAGTAAACATTTCATTGTTGTCATGTGAAAGGGAGAAGGAGGAAAAGTCAGGAAACCTGACAGTGAGCCCACCCAGCACCCACCAAAGGAGGTTTTCAGCCCCAAAATCCTTTTATCTACAGAGAGGAGCAGTAAGAACTGCACACAGGTAACAATAAATAATCAGAAGACCAACCTTTCCACCAGTGACAGAGAAATTGGCAAATATGCAGTACTTCTCATTTTTGTGTCCTGTGTAGGTCTTCAGGCACTGGAAGGGAAGAGCCACAGGACATTAATGCAGCTGGGAGAGAGTTTTCTCAGTCAAGGTGAAACTCTCTAGGAAATAAAGACTAAACACATCAGCCTGTGACTCTCACCCTGCCAAAAAGGGAGACCTAGAGGATGCAGAGTGCAGCTCTGCTCTAAAACCCAAAACAAAGCCCTGAATTTGTCCCATTACAGCAGTGAAAGAGATCAAATGCAATTTATTGTTGATGATGAGAAAAAAATGCAGAAATATTGCTGTACTTAATGTCTCAGGGCTATGCAGAAGGAAAGTATTTTCATTTTTTTTTCTTTTCAAAGACATTTTTAGTCATAATCACAGAACAGTTTGGGTTTGAAGGGACCTTTAAAAATCTGACATGGGCAGGGACATTTTCCACTATCTCAGGGTGCTCCAAGGCCCTCCAACCTGGCCTTGAACATTTCCAGGGATCCAGGGGCAGCCTCAGCTGCCAGGGCCTCCCCACCCTCCCAGGAAACCTGAATCCTCTTTTAGTTCAAAACCATTACCCCATTGTCCTGTTGCAACAGGCTCTGCTAAAAGTTGATCCTCTCCACTAAAGAGGCACTGTTTAAAAATCACATGTAAAATCCATTTTTCCTAAAAGCTTAGTTAAGTCTACATAAATAGAAAGAATTACCTTTCCTTTGCTGTAGTCCCAAAGTTTAAGAGTGCTGGAAAACAAAAACCAAGATTTTAGTTCTTGGGGTTTTTTTTTTTTAAATCTGAAAAGTTCCTAGCAGCTGAAAAATGTTTCTCCATACCAGAGTTCCAAAAGTCTACATGGATCATTTTAGCCTGCCTTTGGAATGCAGGGTTAGTTAACCCCAAAATCTCAATTTTACTGCCATGCCATTCATATTCTCCTCCCCAGAAAATACTACACATGAATCATGTATTATCATTACTATAGCAGCCAAAAAGCAAATTAAAGCATCATCTGATACTCCAAATTTCCAATCTGTGTGTTATTCTCCTTTTTTTTAATACTTACTTGTCCAAAGTTGCAGCTAATATGTATTTGCCATTTGGTGAGAATTTCACAAAAGACACAGGAGGGTTATCATCATCTACAGCAAAATGAAAAGCAGTGTTACGAAGTGCACAGCTGTGTTGTCTCACTGACAGAGGATTTCTTTTGACATTCATTTGTTTCTAATATTTCACTGAAACACAGAAAATCTGGGTGAAAAATACAGCCCAGACAAGAAATATTTCTACTTACCAATCAGTGTTTTCAAGCACTGGCCTGATGCTGTATCCCAGATACGACTGTTAAAAACACACACACACAAAATTATTGTTGGGCTTGAAGTCTTTTATTACAATTTTAACACTACAAATACAAGCTTTTGGTTTTTTAAGTATCTTTTAAATGCAAAAGGTTCAAAGAGTGATGCAGACAACTTACCAGAGTCCATCATAGCTACTTGACACTATCAGGGATCCATCACGATTAAAATGCACCTGGAATATTATTAACACTAATTATTAAAACTAAGACATTAAGAGTTGAACATTAAAACTAAGACATTAAGAGTTGAACACCTTCTGGTTTTCCTTAATTCCAATGAATATTGCTGTATTCCAAGCTCATTTCTCCTATGAAATGACTGAGATTTAAAACAGGAGTGTTCTGTGGAATAACTTCAATAACGACTTGGAATGACACAAAAGCAAAAGAAACACAGATTGTTCTCTGAGCATCAAGTGCCACAAATGTGTGTCCCAGAACGACAGCCAGGCATGCCTGGCACACCTCTGCACTGTCCACATTTCCAGCCAGGACCAAAATCCACACTGATCTTAGAGAAAACACCACTCATTTCATTCCCACTGAGCAATGGCCCCTGGCAACAACCAGAGCCCAGCCTGGGTGCTGTGTAAGGGCCTGGTGACAGCACAAACTCACCCCTCCACAGGGCAGGAGAGGAGCTCTGCTAACAAAACAGGCATTTTTGTGATTTTCACTGATCAGGAGAGACTTACAGCTGAAACTGGGTCAGAGTGAGCAGGCAACGTCTTGAGGCACTTCCCTGTTTTCACATCCCATATCCTCACGCTTTCATCAAACTGCAAAGGCAAGAGAGGCACCAGGGGGTTCAGTCAAGCACCTCAGGTACAGCATCAACGTCAGCCCAGCTGGGTCAGAAAGCCCAGGACACAGCCAACAGTCTGGGAACACCTCTCTGAATTCCTGGTGTCCATGTCCCCACAGGGGAATGGACCACGTGGATGTTCACCATAACAGATTCCAGCATTAAATCCCATTTACGTTCCCATTCCACTCCCATCCATGCAGGACACTGAGGATGGATTAAAGGCTTTTCCCCAAGCAAACACAGCAGGGGCAATGCACAGCTCACCTGACCACAAGTTGTGTTTGTGAGGGAAAACACAATTAAAATGGGCTGTGTGATTCATATTCTTTCATTTAATATTGTTTTCAAACCATGATCTGACCCAATCTGCAGAGGGAGAGGTGATTAGAAGTCACCCTTTAGGTAAGTCAGAATCCAGGTGATTAGAAACCCTAAGTTGTACTATCAATTCTGTATTCACTAATTATAAATTGTACTACATCAATCCTGCCTGCAGAAATCCTGTGCCATTCTAATCATAAATTAGTGTGCTGCACTAATCATAATAATCTGTTAAGAAAATAAAGCTGGAATTGTAACTATGATTTAATACCATCATCATTCTGCCAAGGATCCCTAAAGAACCTGTCTGTCCCTTTAGTGACAAGTGACAGAGTGTGCAGTACTTGCTTCCCACAAAGGAAAAAAAAAATTAAAAACCACTCACTGAGCCAGAAACGATGAGGTTTGACTGAGGGTTGAAATTGCAGCAGAAAACGTAGTTACTGTGCCCTTTCAATGTCTTTAAGCACTTACCCTGAAATAAAATTCAGCAGAGTTAAATACACAGCATCACCCAGCACCATAAAAGCACCCAGAGAGAGCACATTAAGGTTAATCACTGTGCAGCACTGAAAGAAACCATCTCTAACCCCAGATTTAGCTGGGCAGAGGGCCAGCTGCAACAAAACAGGCCAGAAAAAAAAATATAAAACAATCATAATTATTGCAGATGAGGTGCAAACTCTTTATGCAGCTCAGGAGGATCCAAACCATTCAATATCTCTAATCAAAACTCAACCAAATTATCCAGTTCTCTCTGTCACGGGAGAATGGGGGGAAAAGGAGAAATAAGAAGTTACAAAAAGGTTTCATCTGAGAGGCTTTTTGCTGTGGTTCCGTCTCCACCATCAGGTTTTAGTGCTCTCTCAGAGCATAACAGGCTCCTCGTGGTATCCACAAGCATCCCACTCTTTCCAAGAGCAGACAGCACAATTCATTCATCCTCACAGCCCATCCACCAGCTTGTTACAAGCAGGAACACAAGTGAAGAAGCCAATGCTGGAGAAAAATGAAGGTAAATAAAGAATAATTCCTGCCCTTACCGAGCTTACATCCCATATTTTGAGAGTTTTGTCATCAGAGGCAGAGACAAGGAGGTTGGAATCTGATGACCAAGCAACATCAGAGATCCCCTAAAACAAAGGAAAACAATTCTCTTCTCAGCTCTGTTTGTTCAGCCACACAGAAAAGTGGAAAACACAGACTGCAGATCACATTCCCAGCTGAAGCTTGAATGAAAATTCAGCACTGAGAGTGAGGAATTCAGTGATTTTGCTGGGTTAAGAGCTCCTCTGGCACAATTTTAAGCTGAGCCACATACTCTGAAAACATTAGTAGCTCCTTCACACAGTTCTTACTGTGGCCACCAAAACCCTTTGTTGGAATTCCTAAACAGAATTAGCCCATAAATTAATCTGAGTAAATGGCTTTTCCTCATGACAAATGGCTGCTGTTTACAGTCCAAGTCCCCAGAGGCTGGAGAAGATTCCAGTGGTTTTTCTTTTGATAAATCTTCATTTTTGCTCATGAAACTTCAGCATGTAAAAACTTAAGAAAAAAAAAAAAAGGAAAACCAAAGAGCTTGGAAGTTTTGTGTTTTCTTAAGAAGTTTGCAGAATGAGTAAGTGTTGTGTTTATGTAGGCAAACCCACAAGAAAAATTCAATCTCCTTAAAAGGCAAGTGTTTTGTTCCTTATACAAAGGAAAGATGGAACAGGACACAGTGTCAGAATTCACAGGGATTTTCACCCAGGAATGCTCTGCCCTGTGTCTGAGGTGGGTTCTCCTGCAATTCAGGGACACAAGAAGCTGGCTGGGCACTGGGAATGCAGCCTGCACTTCTCCCATATCCCCAGCCTGCCCCAATATTAATCCAGCAATTCCAGGACTATATAAACAAAAAAAACTACAAAATAAGACTGAGGAACAAACCTTCTACACAGGTAAAAATAACCAAGAATGGAAATTCTTGGTTACAGGTAGAACTAACCAAGAATGGAAATTTCTGAATGAGGAAAAGAAAGCAAAATTCTTCCCAGGTAAACTCCCACAGAAATCACCTGATACTTACCAGCTTATGACCAGATATTGTTTTTTCAAACTTGCCATCATAAGCTCCCCAAATTTTAATGAGTTTGTCAGCAGCTGGAAAAGAATGTGCCAGTTCAGAGGTTAATGAACAGCACTAGCAGAGCTGTCCCTCCCAGGTGAAAGGAAAGAAGTTAATTCTGTCTCTGGGCAGTTCTCCCTCCCCAGGCAGACCTCAGGGAAGAAGGTGATTTTGAGTTGGTGAGGAACAGCTTCCTACACAGCACTCTGCAGCAGCTGAGGTTACATAAGCTGCCTGGAATGCAGAGACACTCCAGCAGCTTTAGTTTCTCTCCTGACAACTTGGGTTTCTACTTTTCTTTTAGACTGCCAGTGGTAAAAGTAGTGCTGGTTCATGGGAATGCTTGAAAGGCTTTTGCCCCAAAAAGAACAATAATTACACCACAAGCTGGACTGAATGGATGCCTGCAGAAACCCAGACATATTATCCATGGTAACTCGCAAAGCAAGCCAGAGAAAAAAGTTGTTATTTGCCAGATATAGAGTTTGGAAAACATTTTCAGGGGAAAGGGGAAAAGGGGAGGGGGACTCTGATGGGGACACTGTAAGAATGATTTATATGGCACAGTGCACTGGTTTTATTGAGGTTGTTTGCAGTTAAGTCAAAGCCCCAAGCCATTCCCATGTCTGGAAGATGTTCCAGTGACCCTCACTGTCATAGTCAACATTTCCAACTGCCCTTTCCTTACACATGGATTCTCTCTGGATCCCTGACAGTCACAGAAGCACAGTTTCAGGGCAAAGCTCTCAAGCAGTGCTGAACACCAAAGAAACCCTCAGGAAATACCAAAGCTGACAGAAAGGAGACTTGTTCTATCATTTAAGAGAGCAAGCAGTGAAACACTATTTGTAACAACCTTCTGCACTTCACTGGGGCAATCAGAGCCTCTGACTGCCAAGCACCACAGGCACACAGGACAGAGCATGTGCATCCAACTCTGCAGCACCTTCCTTATTTCCCACAGGAAAGTTTTGCCTGCAGATACTGTGCACAAAGTTTAATTTAAGTGTTCATTTCTAGTGATACAGAAAAGCATAAGAAAGAATCCTGTGCTGGTTTTTGCCCATTTGCTCAGTCAGGAAAGCTGAACAGGTGAGGGCTCTCCTGGCAATGCAAGGACCCAGTGCACAAAGTAACAGAACTTCAAGCAAATGATCCCAAAGAGTGACAGCTTTGGTATCACTCTTTCAAGAAAAACCATGTCATGACATGGCATCCCTGATGGAGGCTCAGACAAGCCCTTCTTCAAGGCCCACATTTGTGTTTGAAATGAGACAAAAGCAAGCAATACTTACAGGAGCTGGCAAGCCACTCTCCATTGGGACTAAACTTGACTGATGACACTGCCTTTGTGTGTCCTGCTAGTGTGAACTTGAGAGCATAGTTTGGCTTTACTGGGGCAGGCTGTAAGAAAAATATGCATGAATGAGTTAAATTCCAAATTGAGTATCTCAGTGGGCAGCTCTGATCAGCACAGGGGAATGGACCATGTGGATGTTCACCATCACAGATTCCAGCATTAAATCACATTTACATTCCCATTCCACTCCAAATTCAGAAAATAACCAAATACCCTTTTCAGTCTGGAGCATCACTGTTCCAAGCACAACACCAAGTCACCCCTGAGGTAAATTCCATCCAAGCCAGCGACCAACAGGTGAGAATAATCCAACAGCTCAACCACAAAGTGCCTGGCACTTCCAAGTGACACTCTTGATATTGATCTGTGCAGTGCTTTCAAGTGTCTGCATCCTCACCCTGATCATGAATTAAACCACAGGCCAATTCCTCCCTGCCCCTAAAACCCCACTTTTACCTTTTGAAAAGGCTTCATGGTTAGACAATAACATCTCCTTTGAGCATCTCCAGGCTTCAAAGAACCTGAATAACTGTTTCCTCACTGCACAACTAGAGATCCACCAATTCTCCAGGCATTCCAAGGGTACAAACAAACAGCCTTTGACACGATCAAAATAACAAGAAGTATTTCACCAGGGAGAACCTCCCCAAAACCAATAAAAGAACACTTAGCACTACAGCAGAGCTGCACTCCATCCACTTTTCCCAGAAAATCCTCAGCATGAGACAACAGCAAAAGCAGCCACATGGAAAAGATCTTAATTTACAGGAGAATTCAAATCCCTGATTCTGGTCTGGCTGCTGAGTGTTCAGGTAGTTCCAGGTGTTTTTGACAGGGATATTTTTTGGGGCCCCACACACACCTTGCTCTGATTGGTCGAGGAGGAAGGAGTAGATTGTGTTTTGGTGGATTCTGCATCTGGCTTCTTTTCTTCTGTTGCCATGGTTCTGGAGCTGGCAAATGAGACTTATGGGTGCTTGAAGGGGAGAATGAATGTGCTGCTTCAAAAGGCAGCTCTTGCCACTGAGAGGAGAACCACGCTGAAAGGAAAACCTGGAAGAAAAACAAAATATTCTCATTAGCTGTCAAAAAGATTCTCAGCATGCACAAGAGTGAGATTGGTCAAAGTGCAGGTTGCCAGAAACCAGTATGAAAACCCCTATTTATTATCTGTTGAGCAACACAGCAGTATTTTAGGCCTTCAGACCTACTTATGTGCAAGACCAAGAACTCAAGCCACAGCCTTTGATCACTCCTTGGAAAGCTTTTCCCAAACACAAGTACAGCACAATAGTTTTGAGGTGTGGCAGGGTTTTCACATCACAGACCCCCAAAGCACTTGTAACAAGTCCTTAGCACAGGGTAAATACAGTAGTTTGTATGGAAGATGGAAGGAACAGTCCGAGGCCTTTCTATTTTAATTTATTAAAGTAGAGAATACCAGATGATGATGAACACAAAAAATAAATGGCACTTGCAAAGCTCAGGACCTGACTAGATTCCTTTCACCTCAGAATGTGAATATTTTGGTGTCATATTTCCCTGCTGAAAGGTCTGAGCACCAAACCACCCCGTTCTCCACCCGAGCCTCCCCCCTGACTGGCAGCAGCCTTGGATCAGCCTCTCCAGACTCACTTTCTGTAACAAGACCTGATGGAGTGCAGCGCCAGGATTCCGTAATCGGGGCTGATGCTGCAGAGGGAACAAACCTCCGCTGCAGCTCAGCCACATTTCAGCTCGGGATCAGCATCACCCCCGGCTCACACTGCCAGGATTTGCCCGCTAAGTGCATTTGCCACCTCGCAGCTCCTTTTGCTGCTGGCAGCACACTGGGCGACGGGAGCGTTTGCTCCCAGGATGCACAGGCATTCCAAGCATCTCCTTGCCGAGATAAGCAGCTGCCTGCCGGCTGTGCTGGGCGTGGGGAGATCCCAGAATCCCAGGATGGGCCAGGCTGGACGGGAGCAGCAGCAGGCTCATCCCAGAGCACATGGCACAGCACTGCATCCCGACCATCTCCGCTCAAGGGACACTCCCCGGCCACTCTGAGGGCCACGAGAACAAATCAAACTTTCCCAAGGCAGATCCCCTTATTCGTTTTCATCTGGAACTCATCTCGCAACTCGGCAGCTGCCAAACCCAAACCACCGCAGCAGCGTCGCTGCCGGGCCCGCCTGGGCTCCATGCCCGGGGGGCGCATCCCCTCCCGCGGTACCGAGAACACCTCCCCGAGCCCCCCCCGGCCCTTCCCTCGCTCTGGAATGCTCGGGAATGGGGGGGAGCTCCCCGGAAATGTGGGGAGGGAGGGGGTGAGGGGAAGGTTGGGGTGAGGGGAAGGTTGGGGTGAGGGGAAGGTTGGGGGGGGCGGGAAGGGCGCGCGCGGAGGGGCCCGGCTGGGGATGGGGGGGGGGGGGGGGGGGGAGGCGGGAGCGCGCGCTGCCTGAGGGGGGGAGGCGGCGGCGGCGGCGGCGCGCGCGGGCAACGGCGGAGCGGGAGGAGAAGCCCGGGCGGTGCGGGAGACGAGGAGGAGCGGACGGGAAGGGGAGAGGAGAGGAGAGGAGCCGTCGCCGCCTCGCCCCTCTGGTTCTTTCGGTGACTTACCGGGGGATGGGGATGGGGGAAAAAGGGGGGCGGCCGCCGCCTCCTCCGCGGCGAGGGAGGAGCGCGGCCGCGGGAGGGGAGGGGGGGACGCGGCGGCGGCGGCGGCGGGTCCGGGTCCGCCAGGCGGGGAATGGGGCCCGGCGCCTGCGCGGAGCGGGCCGGAGGCCGCACAATGCCGCTCTCTCCCGGGAGCGCTACGGCGCGGCCCGAGAGCCAAAAGAGCGGCGCGAGTGCGCGCACGGGCGGAGCCCATCCCCGTGGCGTCCTGCCCGCCCCTTCCCTCCCCTCCTCCTTTTCCTTCCCCTCCTTCTTTTCCCTCCCTTCGCTCTTTTCTCTCTTTTCCCTCCTCTCGTTGCTTTCTCGCCTTCCCTCCCAGCGCCCGCTGCCGTTCCCCGCTCGCTGAGGGGAGCGCCCTGCCCGTGTGGCATTCCCGTGTGGGGATGTCCCGTACACACCGGGATCGGCGGCCACGGCGCTGCTCCCGCCGGCCCGGGGCCGTTGAGCTCGGCTGGAGGGGGTTAGGTGTCGTTGGGGTGCGACCGCAGCTGGCCCCGTTGGATGTAGAGCGATAAAAGCGGCAGTGGGAAGGGCAGGCCCATTCACACGGCAGTAGTGGCTATAATAATGGCTGTATAATGGCTGTAATATCCATAATTGTGTCTGTAAAGGGGGGGTCGCGATCTTCTCCCCGGCAGAGAGTGGGGAGTCATCCTCACTGTGCTGCTGGAGGTTCAGGCTGGACTTCAGTGGGAATTTCTTCATGGAAAGTGGTGTTAAACACTGGATCAGGGGCAAACATCAAACATTGGAGCTGCCCAGGGAGGTGGCACAGTCCCCATCCCAAGGGGTGTCCAAGGAGTGACTTGATTTAATTGTCCAATCAGTGCCATGATTTAATTGACACAGTGATCAATCAAAGGCTGGACTCGACCATCCCGGAGGTCCTTCCTAACCCAAGTGATTCTTGTGACTCTAAATGCTGATGTTAAACTTATTAATTGACAAAGTGATGATCAATCAAAGGCTGGACTCGACCATCCCAGAAGTCTTTCCCAACCCAAGTGATTCTGTGACTCCAAATGCTGATGTCTGAGCCATTTTAACACTGAGAGGGTATCTGAGGCAAGGTGGTTTTCTCAGTGTATCGTCACACAAAAAGCCCTGACTCAGAAAAGTGTTTAATTCATTAAGGCCAAACAGCCCAGTTACAGTTAAACATGTGTTTAAGCACTTCTCTGGAGAGCAGTGGGTTATTTCTGAACGCACACGTTGCAGTCTGCTTTCACTTAAGAGGGAAGCAAAGGAGACGTGTGTCATTCACTGGCCCTTTAACACAGGAAGAGTTTTGGCTTCCAAAAATTCTAGTGGCAGTTGAGAAAGGAAAAGATGAAAAAAAAACCCTGTGGTGTAGTGAAGCCAAGGCCCTTCTCCTCCAGCCTGGAATCCTCAGCAGAAAGCTGGAGAATTAGCCCTGCCCTCTAAACTCAGGGAGGTAAAACACAGAAGAGCTGCACAGTCCCCTGAACAATATTAAGGAACAAATCCAGTTAAATCCCTGGTGCTGATTCTTCCAGATGGCTTTGGCTTAATGTTTTCAGTCTTTTAAACAATATGAAATAAATTGGGAGAATGCAAATCAGCAGTATAATGCTATTTATAGAACCTCCTTGTGGCAGGGTGTTTTTTGTTTCTTTCATGTTGGAGATAAGTTTGTATTTTGCCTCTCAGTGTCTGCTTTGGGAATTTTTGCCTGATATTTTTCTATATATTTTATATATATTTTTAATATATATTTTTATATGTAGAAAATACATATAAATATGTTTGTGTATGTGTAGAAAACACATATATATGCATGTATAAAACTCCTTATCTGCTGTGAATAATACCTCTCTGGAACCTGAAAAATGTAGCCTTGACTACAAATTAAGTGTAACCATAAACAACCCCTTAGCCTCTAAGTGTCCTGGATTGTTTTTTAAACTTGTTTAAAGTATGATAAACTCCTTTTGGCCAAGTACCTGATTCCATGCCAGGCAGGTTTTTTGATAGCATGGAGCTTTCAGAAACAGCACGAGCAGGGGCATTTCTTTGGGACTGCAGAACATCCCCAGGGTTCTGCACAGACAAAAATTTGGATTAAATTTCACTTGATGGTTACGAATCATCTGTGTGGGTCTTTCTTGCTCCCCTGGCCAGGCTTCCGCAGCTGGGATCAGCAGGATGTGACATCTGTCCAAACTCTGGAGAAGCGTGGGGCTTGGCAGGCTTCTCCCTCACCAAATCTTTCATTCCCTTTGCTTCCAAAGAGCCTGAATTTGGGGATGTGCCAAGTGCACTGGAAAAGACACCTGTCCCAGGTGTTTGTGGGAGAGCAGCTTCCCATGGTGATGAAAAGGAGAGGAAAATGGCTCAGATTGGAAGGAAGTGGCTGCTCCCAGTGTTACTGGGCTCCCTTTGGGTGGTTTCCAGGCTGTCAGGAGCTGAGGCCATGGCTCTGCTGTGACCAAGGTGTGTGATTTTGTCCCAGGTTGCACCAAGGCCAGAGCTCACCCAGAGCTGCAGAGCTGACCCAAAGGACCTTGTTGTTTGGGGAAAAGCTCCCAGGAACTTCACTACAGCCTGGACCTGTTCTTTAGACCTGCCTGCTGCAAACCAGCTCGTGCTTAGGTTTGTAGTGGTGAGTAATCACACAAGCTGTGTGAGCCCATGTTTATGTTTTGGCACAATTAGCAATCTCAGCTCGCATTTTTATTTGCTTGGGCCCCTCAGCAGACAGAGGAAGTGCAGAACAGACTCGCTGTGTGTTACACTCTGCTCCAGAAACAGGGAGGAAGAGCTCAGGAGAGACCTGCTGCATCTTTTAGGCTTCTAAAGAGCAGCTGATCCCTGACACAGAGCTGTTTCTGGGTGGTTCCTAACATTCTGCTCTGTTTCCCCCCCCCCCCCCCTAAATCCCAGATATATCACATTCATATGTTTCTTCTGGGATTTAAAAACAAACACTGAACCTTTTCCAGGATGATATTTCTACCTCCCCCACTACACTGTAAGCCTTGCTTGCATCATTGCCAGCATTTGTTCATTTAAAGCTAGGAAATCTTAGCCCAGTGGAGAGCAGGTAGGATTGGAATCTTCCTGCCCTGGGAGGGATGTGTACAAACACTTAATCCAGGCATGAGGGGCCTGGAAGAAGTTGAAGAACTCATTTCAGTGCAAGATCATTGAACACTGCACGTATCAAACCCTTGTTCGTAAAGACCTGGTAAGAAACATGATTTTGAAGAGCAGGTTGGGAGTCCTGCAATGTGCTATTCATTCAACACAAATTCCCCCCACCAGTGCCAGCCCCAGCCACGTTCATGCACAGAGGCTGCTGATTTGAGAGCCCAGGCTGAGTCACACACGCTCTGACTGCCAGACGTGATGACAGCCTGCCTCTCCCAGCCACTTCAACTGGAGCAGCAGGTTCTCAGCACTTGTGTGAATCAGGAGCTTTGTTCTTTGGCTGCAGCCACAGTGAGGGGACAGTTCAATGCAATCCACTCACACCCCTGAAATAGTTTTAGTGAAATCTATTTATTACTCTTTGTCATTTACAGATGAAGATGTTTGAAGGCGTTACTGTTAGAGGATCTCTCTGCCATTCTCTCCAGTCTTTGTGAGGGGGCAGGAGGAAAAGTAAGGAAACACAGAGGAATCCTTTAGGGCTCTGGCATGTTCCAGTGTCTGTTGGTTTAAACACACACCATCCACAGCCTTGCTTACCTGTGCAAACACTGTGTTCACAGCAGGTGCTGGGTCTCCACATCACACTGAATGTCCAACAAAACCATTCAGGTGCAGGTAATTTCCAAAGGAACATTTTTAACTATGCCCAAAGATATGTAGCAATGTTGGCTGGGCAGTTTCTTTTGCATTCCCAAATTCTGCGGTCATGTCCTTCTCTCTCACAACAGTTTAAGCCTTTGCTCTGCCTCTTTCTTTACATATAAATCTTAGCCCACTGTATCCCAGTCTCCAGCTCCTCCAAATAAAGCTTTTTGCTCCCTCCTGGTAAGACACAGTCAGACAGAAGATTTTGTGGGCTCTTCATGCCCTTCCTGTCCATTGCAGTGGAAGCGCTTCATCTCTGCTTCACTGGATTGGGAACTTCCAATCTGGAAGAACTTTATTTAAATCTCCTCTGGTCCCTCCACTGGATATTGGCTGACTCCAGAGCACCATTCAGATCACAATCAAAACTCCTCTTTGCAGATGAACATGTACAAGATCCTTTAGGTCTTGGGTTGCTCAATTCTTTCCTGTCTTCCCTTCAAAGAGCACATTCCTGTGCCTTTTGGGGCTTGTAGACATCCTGGCTTCCCAGACTGGGGGCTCTGCTCACCCCTCTCCAGATGAAGAGGGAACACTGAAGATCCAAAAGCCCTGCAGGCACTGACATTCCTGGGAGTGAGGAGCCAGGGTGGCCTCACCAACTGGTGTGTCCAGGCTCTCAGAACTACAAAGAATGAGTCAGAAGAGCTGAGTCCCAATTCTGCCTCTGCCCATGATTCTCTGCATCATCATATTCCCTCTCAGCTTCCTCAGCTGAAAAACAGGAGTCATAATATTTCCTTACTTACAAAAGCTGTTAGGAGGATTATTGCATTGTTGTGAATTCCACAGATGAAAGGTACTACAGAAGAACAAACTGCAATTATTGTTTCAAACCTCTGCCCTAATCCTGTCATCCTTAACTTACTGAATAACACTTACTCAATCGAGGAAATCCTGCCACTACACTGAAGATGATCATTGGAAAAGATGACTCTCTGTTGTAATAAGAGCATTTATCCCCTTGTGTTCAACACCCTTCTGCCTGACACTGGAGTGATCTGAGTCATGTCATCTCCCCTTGCAGTGGCAATCTGTGGTTTTGATAGTGGAACAGGCAGAGGTGAAAATCAGAAGCTTGCAGGAAGTACCTGTGGCAAAGATCAGAAAAATTGGTGTTCCCAGCAGTCCCTGATTCCTGCTAAATACTGTTGGGTGCAGTCACACAAGGCACTGAGTGTGGCCCATCCTCTCAAAACTCATCTGTCCCACAAAGTATCTCCTTTTCTGCTTCCATCCCCTCTTGGTTTCAAAACACTCAACACTCCATGAGCAGAGAGGCAAAAAGTGCCAGTGTTTAACAGCCCTGAAAACCACTCTGGTTTTGCACAAGTAACATTTTTCTTGTTGAAGCCTGTGCACAAAGCTTCTGAGAAGGATGTGGGTACCACTGGGCATTACAAGTTAAAAAGTACTGTAACAGCCAGGATAAATACATGGCAGATGTTCATTAACAAGACACTAATTGGGTAACTGGAGGTGCAGCATAAAAGACCACAGAGGCCAATTGAGAAGCTTTGGGTGAATCTAGGATGCTCCTCTGAGCTTGGGGAGCAGGAGGAAATAAAGAGCTGCTGCTGCAGGTTTCTATTTCATGGAAAAGCTGGTGTTAAGGTGTCTCAGTAGAGGCAGCCTGATACATCTTGTGCATGAAACTGTGTGACAAAATCAGTTCAGAATTTAATTTAAAGATTACAACTCTTCCTCGGTTGAAGTGCTTTTACTTTGGCTTTGGTAACTTGAGCTTAAATTGTTCTGATTTGATTTTGCTGTACCTCCTAAGGGGCTTATTCAAACTGAGTCAGCCTGTGCCTGTTTGGCTAAACCATTATCTAAACTCACTGCCTTGCATAAAGGCTTTAGGGATCCCAAAATATGTTTGCTTTCCTAATCCCTTGGAGGATGCAGCAGGGTTCTTCAAGCAAAAGTCTACAGATCTACAGGTAGGTGTGTGAGTGACTGCTGTGTTCCAGGTTGAAAGCTGATAGTGGTGAAATCTCTGGGGACAATTTCCCACGTGAATTGTTTTGCCTGCTCAGCCTGCTGCATAATGAACATGACAATTTGGGATGAAACTCTCTTACACCCACCCTGGGTGAGATAAGGCAGATAAGGTGTAATTGGAGACTCCTTTTGGGTTGCAGTTTTGATGCACCCTTCATCATTGTGCTCCTGACAGTGGATTTGCAGGGAGGATCAAACTCCAATACTGACCTTGTGCACATTCACTGTGAGGTGAGTGCCCTGCTAGCTTGGAGAGTTTAATGCTCTCACAGAGTTTCTGCTCTCTGGCTTCTCTTGCCTCTGCCTGTCTGCCTGCATTCCCAATTTCTCTCTGCTCTGCTGTTGTGCTGTGTCTGTTGCTGGGGTTGCTGAGCACTTTGCATTAGGAGACCCCTGTTCAGTTCCTTGTGGCTCTGCCAAGTCTCACATTGCAGCCAACACTTCTTTTGTTGCAGGAGTTTGTCTTAAACTAAAATATAAATACCTTTAAAACCCAAGCTTTCAGATTATGATTTAGCTGAAAAGGAGTCTTTAGAGTGCATGGAGTCCATTTTTTCCAAGTGTTCATAATGAATACTCAGCCCATTTCTCCCTGCCACCTCCCTTGGAAAGCTTCAGCTGCCAACTTTTCCCAGCCCCCATGCCTAGAGCTGCAGCAGTTTTCATTTAGGGGCTCTTTGGTCATGCTCATGATTTGGTGTGTGTGTATGTTATGGCATTCAGGAATTCCTACTCTGGTTATCCATGTGGGATCAGGGATATCCTGGAGCAGGACAGGGCTGTCAAAAGAACTGCCCTGGCTCCCTTCAGCTCTCCAATGCTTTGATACACTTGTGGTCTTTCAGATTGCCTGAAAAATGGGCTTAGAGCAGAACAATGGTAAAAAGTGCTCAAAGTCCTTCCCCCTCTCACAGGTATCTGGACTTCAGGACACTTGTGGGCAGGGCAGAGTTCAGATGTTTCAAAGGAATTTCCTCTCTTTTTGGCAATCAGGCTTATGAACACTAGCTCATGAAGTGTGGTGGTTCTCCTTAAATAGACCCAGAATATAATTTTTTCTTACTGTTTTCATGCTTTGTGCTCCTGCAGAGACCATGTGCTCTGGGTGGGGAGGTGACCTTGAGGTACCTGGTGGTCAAGTCAGAAGGGTCAGCTGGCAGGAAGGAAGCCCCAGTCTCACACACTGACCCAGAGTGGGGTTTGGGTGTTGATGCAGAGACACCAAATGCTGCCTTAGTAAATGTATCCAAGAGTGGTAGAGTTGTGAGTAAGTTTCTGGTTCCTGAATTTGTGCAAGCCTTGAAGTTGAGTGCCAAAAAGCCCTTTTTCTGGGGAAGTTTGGCTAAGGCATGTGCACGATATTGGTTCCATCCTAAGGCAGCTGCAAGTTTGCCTAAATGGAATTCTCTTAAGCCTGTACAATCTTTCTGATTATATCATACCTCTGGAGAAATTTCAGTCCCATTGGTTGTGTTTTTCTAAAGCTAATCTTCTGGAAATAAGGTCTTTTAGTAAAACTGCCTTCACCTTATGGTTACAATAAACTGACTTATTAATTGGCATCAGCATGTGGCTGTCTGAACCAGCAGCGTGGCAGCCTCTGCTGGCACACGTGTCCACAGAGAAATCTCCTCACTCTGCCTCATTCCATCTTGGCACTCAAATGTTCCCCTCATTTATTTTCCAATAGCTATATTATACTTTTTTTTTTCTGCAGCAATTCAATCATATTTTGGCTTATAACAATTTTTTTTGTTTTAGCTTCTGTTTACAGTTGTGGATTTGCTTTAGGACATGGGCTGTGTGTGTCTGTTGCTTGGAAGTGTTTTTAACAGCGCTGATGTTTGTTGATGCTTTTATGGTGGTGTGCTGGTGAAATTCACATTGTTTTTATTGTATACGTTAGATTAATTTCTGTTGTTTTCAGCAGTTGACAATGTTATGAAATGCACCAACCAGTGCAAACTACATCGGGCTGTGGGTTTCCTTGATGGATTTTTTTTTTTTTTGGCCGCTCGCTACTCCAGCGTGCATCGGCGGCCGGCTATTTTTATTGCAGCTCGTATTAGTTGTTGCGTAATACCTGCGAGAGCGCATTACCCAATGCAAACCGCGATTAAAAAAAACAACAAACAAAACAACACAACAAAAAAAAAAGGCGGGGGGGGGGGGAGGGGGGCGAGAGCAGTTGTGATTTCCAGCTCGGCCTCCCGCAGCACGCGTGGGTCCCACGCGCGTTTCCAGCAGCACTTTTCAGGCTCTGCTCGTAGCTCGGGAGGCGCGACGCGGGCGGCCGGGGGAAGCCGGGATTTTCCCCGGCCATGTCTGCCCGGGGGACACCCGCCCGCCGCCACCTCCGCGCGGCTCCGCGCCGCCGCTTCCCCCGGCCGAGCCCCGCCGGGCGCTGCCCCCGCCGGGGCCGTGGCGTTGGGCGGCCCCGGCGCCCGCTGACCGGGGCATCACCCCTGCCGTTCCCGTCCCCTGCCCGCCGCTCCGGGGACGGCGAGGGGGGCCGGGGGGGACCCGCCGGCTTCTGGGACTTGTAGTGCGGGCTGCGGCCGCCGCTTGTGGCCCGGCCCGGCCCGGGACTACGGTGCCCACATGGCCTTGCGCCCCGGCGCATGAGCGCTCGGGCGCTGTAGCGCATCTATTATACTGCCTTGCCGAGGATAAAAAGAAGAGCAACTGGAGGGACTGTAAGGCAAACGTTGCTGGAGCTGCCGGGGCAAAGTAATCTATTTAATCTTTCCCTTTATTTGTTAGATGCTTGGGTGTGCATTGCTAGCACTGGGCCATGGTTTCTGGAGGGAGGGGGGCCGGGGAAGAAGGGGGAGGAAAGCAAAACCCACTTGGGAAAGGCCAATGCTGAAATTTTTTTTTTTTATTTTTTTTTTTTCCCCTCCTCTCTTCTGCTCCTTCTTGTTGCGAGAGCCCCGCGTCGCTCCCCGCGGCCCCGCAGCCTTTGTGCGCCGCCACAATTGTAACAAAGCGCGGCGGGGCTGGCTGCAGCCTGGCCATTGATTTCCTCCCGGCCCCGCCGCTCCTGCCCACCCTTTTCTTCTTCTTCTTCTGCCGCTTCTTCTCCATCTTCTGCTCCCCCTCCCCTTCTCGCCGAGCGCCCGAAGACGCCCCGGCCGCAGCCGCGGCCCCGCCGAGCCCCGCGCCCCAGCGCAGGACGGGCTTGCTTGCTTTCTTTCTCTTCTCTTTTTTTTTTTTTTGGTTTTTCTTCTTCTTCCCCCTCTCTCGCTCGCTTTCCCTCGCTCGCTCTCTCTGCCCGCCATCTTTTGAAGGGGAAAATTAGGGGCGAAGAAAAGGAGGGCTGCAGGCGCTCTTGAAAACAAGGAAAAAAGAAAGAGGGGGAAAAAAAAAAAGAGGGGAGGGAAGAGGAGGAGGAAAAAAAAAAAAAAGAAAATTTAAAAAATAGCGCGGAGGAAGCGGGGCGGGGGGGGACTAGGCAGGCTCCAGCCCCCGGTGGCGGCGGGTCCCGGGCTCCGCGGTTGTGTCGGGCGCGGAGCGGAGCCCGGCCCCAGCCCTGGGCCAGCGCCCGCCTGCTCCGGCCATTTCCCCGCTGCCTTGGGAGCTGGAAAAAGGTCTGGATGATGGGCTGGAAAGTGCGCCTTTCGCGTGTTGTCCGTGTCCGCATGCATTTATTTGTGTATGTGTGTGTGTGTGCGTACCCAGCTGCTCCGCTCGTGTAAATATCCGGTGTTTACCAAACTTTTGCAAATAAATGGAAACCCCGAGGGTTCGCTGCCTAAACTTGATATGCTTTCTAGGTGTAAAAAGAAACGCAGATCGCAGATTTATATATAGAAGTGTCACGCTATAAATAATGCTACCGATAATAAAATGTAAAACTTCAAAACTCAGCCGTCCTTCTCCTCCGTTTATACTTCTTGTTTGGGTTTGGCACCTCCCTGGGCGCTGGGGATAGAGCATTATTTGTAGCCTGCTTGGTTTCACTTTCAAACAAAGCTGTAGTGTTCAGGTCGCGGGTCTGTGTGCGTCTTTACGTGCTTGGGTCTCGCAGGGTGTTAATTCAGAATGCGTTTTCCTCCACAATTGACTTTTGACAACGTGGAGAATGTGTTCTGTCAGGTTCTGTGACAATCCCAGAGTGTGGATGTTCCTTTCTGTTAATTTCTTCAGGAGCCAAAAGTTACTGAAATAAACTTGTTGGGATGAGCAAATGTGCCGGCTTCACTTATATGTAGGTTTTGGGGTTGTTTTGTTTTGTTTGCTTGTTTGCTTTTTTTTTTTTTTGGTACATCTTAAGTTCCCTGACTCTGGTAAATAATAGCAGGTTAGGAGCTGACATAATTAGCAAAGCACACCTGCTGTTCCTTGCTGGGAATAGAGAAGCACGTTTTTAATATGCTTATTAATTTTTTTAATATGTACGGTGTGAGTGTGCTGGGGGGTGTGTCTACATGAAACTGGAAGTTTAGGTTTAAAGCTGAAACTGTTGTCTTTAATTCACACAGTGCTAAGCCCAAGGTATTAGAGGGGACTTGGTGACTACCATATGTGCTGCAGGATCTGGGTGACAAGTGCAGAATAAATATGCATCGATCAAAACAAACAAGAAGTCCCCAAAGCAGTTTGGTTGCTTTACAAGCAGAAAAAAGCCATGATCTGGATTGCTTACAACTCCCTAACTGCTCGAGTGCTCTGTGAATGCAGGTCCTGCCTCCTGATCTGCAGATCACAGCACTGGCAGACTGCTGGCTGTCTCATTTTTTTTTTAGCACAGAAGTTTGGGGAGTTTTTAATAATACCCTGGGAGGCTCCTGCTGAAACAGAGTAACTCCAGACCTCAAAGCCTTCCTTTTTGGAAAGAAGAAATGCTAAGATTGTGTATTTCTTTCTCTTTAGTCTGCACTGGATAAAAATACTTATGCTTATTTAGTGTTTTTCGACAATGTTTAATAAAAGGGTTGGGCAGGGGGTAACAGTCTTATACAATCTTCAGCATAAGCTTGATTGCAATATTGTCTCTCCAGTGCTGAGACAGTAGCTATGGCACTGAAAGGCTTTTTAGTTGTAGTGACCTATGCCTGCAGAGTTTAAATTAAGAAAGAATGCACGTGCAGTGTGAAGTGTCTGAGGGGTGTTTTCAGAGCTGACTCTGGAGTGTTTGTTCTGTTATCTTCAAATAAAAACTAGGCTTCTGGAAATAAAGCTGGTGTCGTATAAGCACCAAAGTGCTTACAAAAAGTTTAGCTCTTGTCATTTAATAAGTATTTAGAGGAGAAGCATGTTGAAGTCTGAGTTCCAGCTCAGTAAGCGTGCTGGGTAGCCTTGCCCTTGCAGTGTCTGTCTTTAAAGAAGGCTGATTTTGTTATTAGTCAGTGTCTGCAAATGCAAATGTTTCTGTGGGCTTCATAGCTGCTTGTGTCTTTGCACTGCTGTGTGCAGTGACAGAAATCACAGCTCTTAATAATCTTGCGAGAGGCCTCTTTGCTGAGTTAAGAACTGTGTGTTTAAAACTCATCTCTTAAGACAGAGTGAGTCTGATGGGGGTTTTTGGTATCCTCAAACTCCCTTGCAGGCCAGGGGTGCAGCCTGCCCGAGCTGAGGGTGTCTCCCTGTGAGGCTGGAGGCAGTGCACACGCTGGGCTGCGGCTTCCCAGAGTTTTCCCAGGCACGTCTTTTACCTGCTGCACGTTCTGAATGATGCTGTTTAATGTTGACCATTTCCCTTGGAGGGGAGGCACTTGTGCAGTGGGGTGTGGGTTTCCAGCCAAGCCCTGCTGCACTCCTAGAATCTCACTCCTCCTCCCGGGAGTAATCTGGGAGCCTGATCTCTCTTGTTGACAGCACAAACAACTTGGGAGTCAAATCCCTCTCCTCGGCAGCAGCTGAGTGATGTACTGAGGTCTCATATTTCAAAGGCTTAATTACTTTTACAAAATATATTACTCTGTCTTCTTTGGTAAGCTATCAGGTGCTTTCAGCACAGGCAGAGCTACACTTTGCTAAATAAATGAACAGAGAGTGTTTTGCATCTCAGTGTTGTTGATTGTTTCTCTTTAATCCTGGTTGCTCCTTCTTTGCTAATTTGCAAAATTCATTAATCCTCAGTGGGTTTCCCAATCATTACCATGAGCCATATGTTTTGTTTTGTACGTGGTGTTGTGTTTTTTTGGATTTGGTTTTGTTTTATTTCAATTTGCCACATTATTCTTTAGTTGTAGCCCAGAACCCTGTTGCAAGCAGTGGAGCTGTGGGAGTTGAGAGGGAGCCATTGTGTGCTGTGCTGCTCACTGAGCTCTCAGGACATTTTGGAAGGGTCTGTGCATCTCCAGCTTTTCATTCCACAGGATCTTACTGCAACATCAGGGTTGTTTTGTCAATCATTAGTGCTTGTTGGAGGTGAAAAACTTCCTGTGGCACACGAACTCTTTAACCCACTCGTTGCTAAAGCCAGTGTTGGACGGATGTAAATTCTTCTGGAGAGCAGTGCAGAAATTCTCTGTAATGTGTTGTGTTTTCTAGTAGTCCTTTTCCCTTCTTCTTAATAAGATACTGACTGAAGAAATTACTCACCTCTGTTTTGGGTTCCTTATGCACCTTTCCAGGCCTTGGTCTCTTTTCAGCAGATGTTGTCATATTTGGAAGGGTTTCAGCAGTGTGGATGACCTGGTCAGAGGAGTTTTTGTTCTTTCCTGGGAGCAGGGTTTTCTCCTCTCCACCAAAATTGCAACAGGTGTAGCAAAAACAATCTGAGGTGAAATTTCTGTGCTTGAGGGACTGGATCTGGAAGAAACTTCCCTGTCTGCACTGATCCCATTTACTGTCAAACCTTGAGATTTAGACTCGCATGTGATTGACACTGGTCTGCTTTGGGAATAATCCTGTTTGCTTCTGCCTTTCCTTTAAGAGTGAGAAGCAGGGGCAGGAAAGGATTGCTGTTCCACTCTCAAAGTTTACACTTGGAGAGCTTTCCTGACACAGCTGCGCTGCCATCCATGCAGAGCATGCACTGGCACAGATGTACAGGCTGAGATGTTCTTCATTGTGACTGACTCTCCTGCAGTAACCAAACCCTGCTTGCATTGAAGAGAATGCACATTTCTCCTTCTGGTACTTTGTCTTTTTAACTGCTCAGCTCATCCTTGTGTGACATCACAGAGGGTGCCTGGTTGGGGATCTCCCTTTCTCAAAACCCATCGATATGGCCATGCTGAGATAAATCTGTTTTCTAAAACTGCCCTGGTCCATTGGTTTGGCTATAAGCAAGTGCAGAGTTTGCAGTCCAGAGCTTTTTGCTGGGAGGGGCTCTAGGAGGTAGCTGCCTTTTTGCTTACCAAGGCTGGTTTAGGAACTGTGTAGTGAAAGTGGTAAATGGAGCACATGTGTAAGAATTGTCTGAGTTCAGTGGAGAATGCTGTTCCTTCCTGGAAAGCATTGCTTTTTGCTGTTCCTTCCTGGAAAGCACTGCTTTTCACAGCTTTTTTGTTGCTGCTACAGTCGTGCTCAGGGTCTGTGAAATAATGTTGAA
This sequence comes from Calcarius lapponicus, assembly GCA_039654755.1. Lineage (NCBI taxonomy): Eukaryota > Metazoa > Chordata > Aves > Passeriformes > Fringillidae > Calcarius > Calcarius lapponicus. Next base: position 8,606,703 of record JBBFKN010000012.1, on the reverse strand, counting down.
GTGCAGCACTTCAATGAAGAGAGAGGGAATGTTCCTCTGAGTTTCCCCTGGAGTAAGTGCTTGCCTGAGTGAGTGGGAGTATTATGGATCAGCCAGTGTGCTGAAAGTGTCTTCCTTTCCTGGGCAGGAGCAAGCCACATGGGAATCAATTGGGATACTTGTGTCCACACTGTCATGGTCATCTTTCCTTGGACTTGAGCTTCATCCATATGCAGGAGCTCTGAGCAGCTTAGGGCTTGTGTGCTCTAAGCCGTGGGTGCTCTCAGCAGGAGCTGTGCTGGGGAGGCTGTGTCCTTCTGTCCATCTGCCCTCAGCTCTGTTCCCTGGGGGTCTGAGGCAGTAGGGAGCACCTTCCTGCCTTTTCCTGAATCAGCAGCCTCTGTGCCCTGCATAGGGAGGGGTAATAGACTTTAAGATCCAAATTTTTCCTTTTTTTTTTTTTTTCTCAGACCGTTTGGGGATTCAATTCAAGCTCAGAAACTGCTTTGATGCTCTCTAAGGGAGCCACAGCAGCTTAACTACCACAGTTTGTTCACACCTCAGCTGACCTGGAACTTCCTTGCATAGCTGAGCAAGTTTATGGATCTACCCAACCTTAGCAAAATCACTTTTCATCGGAAGTAGTAGAGCCCATAGAGCCTTTTGTGCTTGTGTGGCTGTGTTTGCTTTAAGTTAACACACGGAGTTATTCCGGGACAATGTGCTTGTTCAAACACAGGGCACTTCAATTGCTTTGGAAGCAGATAAAGCCAAGCTGGTGGGAGTGTGCACAGGGGATGAGTGGTGGTCTTTAATGGGAGGGTGACTGGTGGAACAAGTGCTTGCCCTGCCTGCAGAGCTGCAGTAATTCCCTGGGTGTGTGGGAGCTCCTACCCTGCCCCATTAGCAGCTCTAACGTTACTGTGGCTCAGCTAACAAGCAGTATATTTATGTCATGGTAATTCAATCCCTTTCATTTCATCCTTCATCCCCTGAAACTGACTTGATTGTTGTGTATTGATTTTAGGTGGACTTTGCATGGGAAAGGTGCAGTGCTGGAGTTGTAAACCCAGAGCCTGATTTAAACCGGTGGCAGCTCATCCCTGTTTACTACACTTGTAATGCTTTTTGTACTGAAATTAATCTGTTCTTTTTCAAAAGAGTAACTTGAATCATTTAAATACATAAAAACAAATTTAAAAGTTAAGTAGGAGAAAGTGTTGGAGCACAAGAGGGGAGGTTGTTGATGAAGATATTTCCTCTAATGAATCACTTTGGTTCTGCTGTGTACCGTGGAATGCTTCAAACAAGTTAACAGATGGATCTGGGTCTGTTTATTAGAAGTCTGTCGATGTTTGCATGGAGCTGCCCCTAAGGAGAACATCTGTAGCACTTGTAAATCATATTAATAATGCTGATATATGGCCTTGCAGAACTGGTGGTGTAAGGGAGAATTGCAGTGTAGGTTCTTGGCTCCAGAGAGCAGGAAGCAACCCTTTAAATAGCTAACACAGAGGAATTAAGTGCTATTTGCAAGGGCTCTGTATTTTATACTTTGCTCAGAGTACTTTCTGTACTTAGTTTCATAAAGAGGAGGTGATCTTCCTGTTTCTGTAGCCTCTTAAAGTCAGCTGGAAGTGGAATTTGACTGTATCTAACCCCCCCTCCTAACAGGTGCCACTAAAGACCTTTTGGGTGTTGTGGTTTATCTTTTAGAAATGTTTTTAAAGAGTGCTGCAGTGTGGGCAAAGGGATAAAGCAGATGGCAGTTTTAGCTTTGCACTTTCTTCCAGTGACAAGGAGTGTTGTACTTTGTCAAGAATTTGTTTCCAGAAACCCCAGTGATGGTATTTGAACACTCTGTAAATACAAGTTCCTTTGTGCTCTTGATTCTTTTTTTCCCCTTTCTTTAAAATTGGTGCAACCATAACACTGAGAAGGGGTTGATCTATAAATGCGTGGGAAAAGGCTAATGACTTTAATTGCTGATGGCAGTGGAAATATTGATATCCCCATTTTCCAAGTGGAGGATAACCAGCCTGCAGCCTGGGGTGTCAGACCTGTCAGCAGGCTGGCTTGTAGCAGATTTTGTAATTCTGTGCAGGTACAGCAGATGCTCAGAGATGCTCTGCCCAGCAGGGAAGTAGTTGAGCTCTTGTGGCTTTTTCTTTTCCTTTTTTTAGACTTTTCTTCAAAAAGCTTTCTGTCCAATAATCTCTTTTTTTGGAAATCAAAGTGCAGAGAAAGAAACAATCATGACAAAACCTGTTGTGGAAAGGCTCTGTGTCCTTTATTCGCTGTGTGCTGAATCAGAGCAGAGTGAGTTTGAGGCTTTTCCTTGTGCTCTAAAAGTACACAGAGCACCATATGCTGATTAAAAAGAGGAAGGGCTGACTTTTCCAGGACTCAAATGTTTAACTGTGCACATCACATCCTTTAAAAAGCAGAAAACGAGGCTGTAGATGTAAAATAATCCCATTAGGAGTTCTGGACCCTGAATGGGTGTTGCCACGTTCTGCTTTACTGGCTGTACCTAAATGCTGCTGCTGTGCATGCATCAGCTGAAACTTGGGACAGGGCCAGTGTGTGTGGGGTTTTTTTGTTCTCATTTCAGTTAGTTTGGTTGGTTTTTAATAATTTATCTGAAATGCAGTGTGTTGACCTGAAACTGGCGAAATGGTTTGCTGGAGTCACAGGATGAATGGTCAGGAGTGTCACCGTTGGAGAAGGGAGGCTGTAAAGGAATAGGGGAAATGTGGGGAATCAGATATGGAGGCAGAGCCTTGAAGGAGATGGGTTATGATGCTTTAGCCTGTAGTTCAGACAAGTAGTGTGGGTGTGATCCAGCATTTAACAGCAGCCTGTGGTCAATCACACTTTTAAACTGCATGAAACAGGGAACTTCTGGTCATCCCTCCTTTCTCTTGCTGACTTTCTCTATGTTTTGTTTTCTCCCAGAGGGTGTAGTTTAGCTGTCTGTTTCCTCTTGCAGTTTAGCTGCTTGGTAGTATTTATATCTGTTTCTATCCACCAGTTTTGTTTCCTGAAGGAATACAAGCCAAAGCAGCCCCAGGCTGACTTCTGCTGGAGCCACTGAGTATCAGGTTAAGACTATTCAGCATTATCATCCAGTTCTGAAATGATGAACAGCCTGAGCCTGCTGCTTGTCACTGGGGTGGTGTGTCCAGGATGGACCTGTTGCTCCTGCACTTTTAGCTGGGTGGCTTCTTCTTAACAGCTCTCAGCAAGTGAGATTTTTCTTTAGCTCCATGTGCATTTTCTGATGGCTGGGTAAGCAGGAATTCAGAGATTCCTGGCCACTGAGATCTGTTACAAGCAAGTTCAAGCTGAAGGAGCATCAGCTTGTCACACAGCTTGTCTCCCACTTTCAGAGCAGTTGGTGATGCTGATGTGAAGGATGCTTAGAAAGGGTGACTGTGGCTCAAACCCAGGTGAGGAAATGGATTTGTATTTCTGGTTGTCCTTGAAGTGTGGATTTGAATGCAAAACCAGAGGTGAGTAGAAGAGTGGATTCTGTCCCTCTGTGAAGCCTAAAGTGATAGTAATTCCAGAAACACAGAGAGGTGGAATAACAAAGAAGGCATCCAGCAGACAGCATTTGTGCCAGTTCTGAATTTGCAGAATTTGCTAGCCTGCAGTTGTGACTCAGTCTGTGGGGTCTTTTTGCTGTGCCCTTCAGCAAGCCTTGAATTTGGGGGTCACCAGAAGTTTTCCACTCCTTGGCCAGCTTTCATATAAACATGGAAATATCCCTTCTTGATTAGGTTGCAATTTCTTTTTGTACTCTTTTAGGAAATGCTGTGGCAGAGAGCAGGATCTCCTTGTGCACTGGGATTTCTCTTGCTGGGATCCTGTTCTGCTGCAGGGCTGGGTGGCACTGACACCCTCAGCTCTCCCAGCTACCGTGACTGAGGCTGTGGCAGCACCCACACTTCTGATCAGCCTGACAGGAGTCTCCAGCTCCAGATATGCAGCACTGAACCTCCCTTGTCACTTAACCCCTCTCTAACAGCTGGAAAAGGAATTGACTGAGGTAGAGAAACCACAAAGTGTGCAGAGCTTAAGTTTGTTCCTGCCTGTGCTTAAATCTTCCAAACCTTAGAAGGAGGTTATCTTGATTGACCAATTAGTTGTATCTTGCAGGTGGTAAGTCTGCAAAACCCTCTGTGGTGAGGTGCTGAGCCACAGAGGCTGAGTGAGAGGGGAAAGCTGCTGAGCACTTTGCAGGATCAGCCTTGAAGTGGTCCCTGAATCCCAGAGGACTGGGCTGCTGGCTGTGTCGTGGTTTGCACTGCACTTCCAGTGTGCCCTCAGCCACATTCCTGCCTCCCTGAGCTCTCCTGCCCCTCGTCCTGCTCCTGACACGTTGAGAGCATGGATGGTATGTGGCCATGTGCCAGCACCTTCCCAGTGCTTCCTTTTTGCCTGATGTCCCAGGCTGCAGGGCTGCTGCTGCACAGGGGCTTTTGGGGGGCTGCAGTCACCCCTGCAGGTGCTAGGAGCTGCCAAGTAAGTGTGCAGTGCCCTGGGTAGGAGAGAAAATCTGCTCTAAGCAGGATCTTTCCCCTGTAAATTTTGGCTGTCTGGTTTCTCCCTGGCTCTGCCCACTGTTAGGTGCTGTGGGTTCAGCCCTGTGGGTCACACAAGGTAATTCCATTGCATCTCCACCTTTCCCCTCTGGGGGAGAAATGGCACGAGCAGAGTCTGCCCAGACATGTGGTTATCCCAAACACTTCACTTGCTATGCCAAATCTCTTATGTAAAAACCCAACAGTTTGGTTTGTTTTTTTTTTTCCATTGCCATAAAGGTGTAATTTGTGTATCTTGTGAGAGGCACAACCACCAGCATTTTCCTGTTAAGCACCTACCCATTCCCATCCTGCTGATTTGGATGTGCAAGCCACCAGCTACTCCAGGTACTCTGGAACCTGTTCATAGATCTTATTTATTACAGCTAAGCATTAAGTTAACTTTTTCATGATAGGCCACCCAGTTAATTTGCTGAAATACCTCCTGGTTGATTTTTTACAAGTGCAGTTCAGCTTCTCTGAGTCCAGACCTTACTGCAGTCAGGTCTCAAAGCTGGCTGAGCTCCTTCAGTCAGGAATCCAACACAGAGTGAGCTGTGTAACCACTCACTTTTCCTTCCTCCTGTAGCCTTTTTAACTCAGGAGCTTCCACAAAACCAGCATAGTCTGAGTTGAAATTTGCCTCTGTGTTTTCCACAAAAAGCAGGGCAGGAAGAGATGTCCAAAGGTCATTCTGTCCTCCCCAGTGCAAAGGAAGGTCAGCCACGCCTAATTCATTACTGACATTGGTCACTTAAAACTGTTCTCAAAGCCAAATTCAAAGCTAGGAGAATGAACTTGGTTTAGTGTTAAACATCCCTCCCTGCACTTGAAACTGCAGCCTTTAGAAATCAGTTGAGCCCCATTTGATTTGTGTGTGACATGAAGCTAAATTCCTGCTCAGACCTGATCAGAAGGTGCTTCCTGTGGCATTAGGACTTGGCGGAGAGAAATACTCAAATTATCAGAAAGTCCATCACTTTGAGGTGCCTAACAGTGTTTATAAATCTCCAGTGCTTTTATTAGAGTGACTTCTGGCTACCCCTGGATTTGAAGGCATCTCATCAGAGATCTTACAGCAATGTGATTTGCAGAGAGCATTGAGTAGGCATCAAAACTGAAGACCTTTGAAATTACCAGTTACTCCTGGCTGATTCCTACCTACTGGTTAGGCTCCTTACTGAGGAAGCACCTGCTCTTATAATAGCCAAGGAGAGACCAAGGGGAGGAAAGCCATCTGCATAATCTAATGAGCATTAAACCAACCAAGTCAAAAGCCAAGGAACTGACTTAATCTGCTGTGATCTTTTCCCCTCCCTCATGCAGAGGTGAGCTCAGGACACAGTTGCATCTCCCAGTCTCAGGATGTTATTAGGGCGGTGCTCAAAATAATATGCATGAAAAGCAAACCTGTGAAGTGTGGAATTAATGATTTGGGAGACAGCAAGGATGGCTGAATGGACTTTCAGAGTGCTGCAGTGTGCCATAGGAGCACTGCAAGCCAAATTCCCAGCTCCTGCAGTGAAGCAAAGTGTAAATCCCAGTGTCTTGAGGGGGTGGCATGTTGTGTGTCGTGTGTCTGTCTGCCAGGGCAGGGTTGGCTGATCAAGCAGCTCGTCTGTCCTCAAGTCTTGCTCTCAAATTGCACATCCCTTGTGTTTGAAGACACCATCCCTGCTGACATGTCAGTAGGTACTGAAAGCTGCCTGAAGTTCAGTTCCTCTGTGGGGCTGGGAAGGGAAGGTAAAGGAGGAGGAAAAGGAGGCGTCCACGAGTTTTGTTTCCTTCTGAGGAGACTGATGTAGCCCTTAATTTCTACAGCCATAGAATGAAATGGGTACAGCCCTCATTAATAACCTTACCTGACTTTGTATTGAGGTTCAGTAGCGCTAAACATCTCCTGCAGAGAAAGTCTGGGCAAGATGGCCAAGGCTGGGCTGCTTCTCTGACATGGTAGTACATGTTGGCAAATCTGACCAAACTTCCAACTGTTGGGAAAAAAGAGACTGAGAATCTGCTTTAGAGGCTGCAAGGAGCCAGTGTGGGGGAGCAATGCATGGAGCAGCAGCTTGGAGGACACTGCTCTGATTGCCCTGCTGGCAAGTTTTGGGTCTGGCTGCTGACTGGGAAGCTCTGGACAAGTCACCTCACCGTGGTGTAAAGTGTGAGTTGTGAGCAGCAGCCCTTTGAGGAATGAGCAGGGTCTTTGTGTGTGCAGAGTATGAACTGCTAAGGGACCTTGGTCTCTGCCCAGCCTCTGTGTGCTACTGTAATGTAAATAAAAATGTGCAGATAACAACGAGGTCAAGGAACATCTCTCAAACTCGATAATTTTCCCTGATGGGAAGATTTATGTGGCTGTTTCTTTGCCGAGCTGGAATTGTGCCAGATTTTGATCAATGTCCAAGTAACCACGCAGAAATACTATACCAAGGAGGGGGGGCAACCAAGGAGTTGTTGGACAGCCAGGCTGCCATAAAGCTGGCTGTGAGTTTGCAATCAAAACAAACCCCATCGGGTCCTGCACGGGAGCAGAGCATCCCTTAAACGCTGGGCACTGCCAAAGGAAGTGCAGAGCCGTTGGCTGGAGCAGCAGGAGAGCTGGCACACTGCACACTTCAGAGCTGCTTTAAAACAGTCCCCACCACTGCAGACAGGAAAATGTTCTCCTGCTAGTGCAGGGAATTATTGACATGTTTTCTCCATGCCAACTGTCTCTCTGCTGACTGACCCTGTGTGAGGGATTCAATGGAAGAAAGGTTTTTTTTTAAAGAAAAAATCCATCCAGCCTAGCTGGGTTTTTTGATGCCTGGTTTGCCACACTGAGCAGAAAAAGACTTAAACTCCAGGACTTAAAACCTCCTTTCTTTGAGGTTTTGGGTTTTGTTTTTAATTACTATCTCAAATTGAATAAGAAGGAGAAGCAGTGTTTGCTCTTTGTGTATGACAGCACTTTAGGGTGTATTTTAAACTTGCAATATCAAAACCACTTGTGCAGACAGAGAAATCAAGAATAGCTCCTGCTCCTTGAACAGGCCTGAGGAGCAGGATAAGTAGTGATTTAAAAATTAAAATTTAAGAAGATATTTCTGCAGGGCTAAAAGAAATGTCACCTTAGCCCCTCACTGGAAGGTGCACATGGTGTCTGGTTTTGGCAGTCTGCACTCCAGGCTTGTACAGAACCTGTACAGTGATGTCCTGAGTCCCTGTCCCTAATAATTTAAATAGTTATTGGCACCAGGCAGTTTCAGAGGGTGCTGGAGTGCTTAGACAAGAGCTGTGTAGTTCAGTTCTACCTGTAATTATGGGACAGTTTGTAGAAGCTGTCTTAATTTTTGTCTGTGGGTCTACTAAAGTGTCCTCTTGGGTGATTTGTGTGGTAATTTGGGATGTCAGATGGTCAGGGCTCTCACTTCCCTCGCTTAATAAATGATGTTTCACATGGACTAGATTTATTTCTCAGGCATTAATTTATCTTTAATTCAAAGTCATTGCCTTTTGGACATTTCCAAAGCATTTTTACCCTCATCTTCCAGATTCCTCTTGCTCCTGATTTTTACATTCTTAAAAATGATACCATTTTGAGTTTTTAAAGGTAAAGGGGTGGCTGTAGAAGCAAATTCTTAGTTTTAAAAATTGCAAAGGGATCCAGTATCAAAGCAGCTTCCCCAGCAAATGGTGAGGAAGCTGCTGAACCAAGGGTTAAAGGTACAGTGAGGTACATTAAAGCTTTATTTATGGCAGGACAGTACTTCCAGTGCTGCCAGATAGTCCAGGTAGCTATTTCTGTCTTCTGCAGGATCCAGCAGTTCTATGCCAGTGCTGCTGGGAGGTTTGGAGCCACTTTTGGGTGTAAAATCCAGTGTGTTGGAGCATGGAAGTTAAAGAGGAGCAGGGAACTGACCAAGTTGGCTGTCATGGTTCTGCCCCTCCTTGTTTTGGTAATGTTCTTAATTAAAATCCTTTCTGAGTTGTGTCACTGATGACTGTTCCATCCTTTTATGTGGACTGTACAAGCCTTGTTTAAGCTTGAGGATCAAAATGGCCCCGTGGGGAGGCAGTGCCTGTGCCAGAGAGTTTTCTCTGCTGGGTGGGGACAGAAAGGAGCTGCCACTATCTCCATGGCACAGATGAGGAGCTGTGGGGTGAAGATACTGAAAGCCTTGGCTAAGGTCAAGGAGAAGTCTGAGAGAAGTAGGAGCTATGGATCTGTGCTTTGTTGAATTACAGTTCTGGGATTTAATATAAATTAATTAAAAATCCTTATCAAATTGGAGTTTGAGAGGTAGGACATGAGGAAATTGAAATGAAAAGAGACTCGTATTTAGCCTCAGGTTATTTAAAGGGAAGACTTAAGTTACACTTCATAGTTTCAAGCTTGTGACACAAATGCTCTCTAGCAGTAGGAATTGCTCTCTGTGGGTGTTTTATTTCCCCTCAATCCTTGCACTGGATTCAGTTTGTTAATCAAGAAGACAGCAAACAAAATGTTTCAGTGGTGGTCACCAGGGACCTGCAGCCAGCCTTGCATTCTCTGGGATGATGGATGTTGCTCAGAAACCTGAATTCATGCAGAGAGCTCCCCAGAAGGAGACTGAGTGAAACTTCCTAATTATCTTTTTTTTTGTTGTTTTTAATTCTTTGTCTATTTACCCCCCTCGATCTGAAGATTGAATTTTGCAGTATTTCTGCTGCTGCTTTGACTTGATGGAACACTGGGAGAAAATCCTTCCCCAAATCTGAAATCCCAAGTAACATTCTAGTTATGAAATTCCTAGTCCAGGGGAGGCCAGCACCCCTTTTGGCTGCTTGCTGATCACCCTGCCTGTCACCAGCAGCATGAGCACATGAGAAACCAATCCTTTTGCAACTAAGCTGGGCTCCTGAGTTATCAGAAAACAGGGACCAGAAGCCTGATTCTGGAGCTATACTTAAATCCATGGCACAAGAGAGTCCTGCTGGCATTTTTCTCCATCCTTGGAATGTAGTGGGTGTTGAACAAATGGTGGCAGCATCAGAACTGTACTTGGCTGTTTCCTGCACAGATAATCACATGTATTCACCCAGGGGTTTGGTTTAGGTTTATAGCAGTTCCCTCGCTCTCTGCTGCAGATCTGTTTGTTTGTACACAGCTATTTTGGTAAAATTTCCCCGAGTTAGGTATGTGTTTACTTTTTGCCTTCATCTAATCAGCAGCTCCCAGGGTAAGTTGGTGTTCTATATTTAGTCCAGATACTCAGTAGAGATGATTAGGGCTGTATTAATGCAGAGGTTTTTGGGTTTTTCCTAGGATGTCTCCCTGCTTTTTCATTCCTTCTGTCTCTGCTCATGTTTCTCTGTTTAACTAAGAAGTATATGTCAGAATATTTGTATGGCTTTCTAAACATATTTGAAATAATTTGCCTCTGGAAAGTGATTGTGGTCTGTTTGCCATGAGAAGAGTAGCTGCAGTCCTGATGTGAGCTGAAATATCCAATGTTTATGGAAGATGACATAGCAAAGCTGTTTACCATATGCTACACAAGGCTCAGTGATACTGGGCTATTTTTACCTCTGCAGTTTGCAGAGGGAAAACCAGAATACAATAATGCAATTTATGTATTTTCCTCTATTTCAAATGTGGCTTTGAGAGAGAACATGACAGTGCTGTCTGAGCCAGGTCACGGGATATCAGTGTAACACCAGTTATTATTTGAGCCTGGATCTCTAAACTTTAATATAAAACTGGGGTCAAAGCCAGTTAGGTGCATGCAGTAAGAGGCATAATAAGACATTTATGAGATTCAAAGTGCAGATCACTTCAAATTGGGATGTTTCTGGTGACACCTTTCACTCTCAGCAGTTCACAGCATCTCCCTCTGCCCCTTCTTTCATTTCCCTGGACTGAGGTCCTCTGTCAGCTGCTGTCTGCTCTTCATTATGGGATTTCAGACTGCCCCTTGCACCAGAACAGAGCCCTGTGAGCCGACTGGGGGCCAGGCAGCATGGGTCTGGAGACAATGCAGTTCAGTTCACATGGAGCTGGAAGCTATGGATTTAGCAGCTTGCATCACTGCGTTCGTGGAGTCTGCATTGCATCCTAACTGTGCTCCCTGAGCGGATTCTTAGGTTGCCCCGAGTGTTTTCTTGACATGAAGATGTTCTCTGAGCCAGCTAAAGCGAGAGCTAGTCCCATGAAGCTTGCCATGTCTCTGCAGGCTTTGAATTTGGGAATTGCTGTTCCATTGTCTCTTGGGTCTTGAACTGTTCCCATCTCCAAGATAAACTGTGCCACAGGAACAAAGCCAATGGGGTCAAGAGGGTAAAGAGCCCGAGTTTAAATATTGTCCACAGAAGAAATGTCACAACCTGCCTGCTTCAAAAATCTCTATTTACACCCTTCCCTCTTTCTCTCCCTAGTTTGCTCTAGGTTGTATGGTTGCACCCTGGAAATGGGATGTCAGTCCCATTCAGGGAGCATAAAGGAAGAAAGAAGATCTCCCCGTTGCTGCCGCAGTGACAGCGAGTGAGAGCCCGAGCAGGAAGATGTCGGCAGTCGCCTCAGCCATCCAGGCTCCTCAGGGCCCCGTCAATCCACCGCCTCCAGAGGTGACAAATCCCAACAAACCTGGCCGGAAAAACCAACCAGCTGCAATATATGCAAAATGTTGTGGTGAAGACTTTGTGGAAGCATCAGTTTGCTTGGCCTTTCTACCAGCCTGTTGATGCAATTAAACTGAATTTGCCGGTACGTTTCTGTGGTCTTCTCAGCCTAGAAAGCTTTGTGGTGGTCAGGTCAGTTTTGGGATTGCTTAGAGGGGAAATATCAGTGCCTGGGATTGCTTAGAGGGGAAATATCAGTGCCTGGAATGGTGTTGGGCTCAGCCAGTGGCTTCATTGCAGCAAGACTCTAATCCAGAACAAGAAAATAGCACTGCACAGCCCTGCAGCATCCCCTAATCACAGCCTCTGCAGGTGCTCCAGACCAGCTCAGGGAGAAACTGAGTTAACAGGTGGAAATCTTCTAAAGGCCAAAATACTCTTAAAATTAGAGACTGAAACTTTGAGCATAGTTTTAGGCAGCCCTGGTAAACTTCTGTGAGTGCCAGAGGCAGCCTTTTAAAAAGGGAGGCAGAAATGCTGATTCCCAGACTGGAGGTTGTGTGTTTTGGAGTCAGGTTCATAATAATGCTAAGACTAAAAAGATACAAATTAGAAAATAAATGAATATGTGTTTACATTTACAATTTCCACAAAATTTGGTGGGGGTGCTTTTCAGGAGGGGGATGAGAAGAAAGCAGGGGTTAGAGGGAGATGTGAACAAAGCTGAATCAGAGGATGTAACATCTTCCCTGGTTTTCCAACAGGATTATCACAAAATAATAAAAAACCCCATGGACATGGGCACGATCAAGAAACGCCTGGAACACAACTATTACTGGAGTGCCAGTGAATGTATGCAGGATTTCAACACCATGTTTACAAACTGTTACATTTATAACAAGGTAAAAAAAACCCCAGAAAAGCCTTTAGAAAACACCCACCTACCCCTGTTACTGTGCAGGTTTTGAGCAGGGCCGGCTCTGGGCCCTCCTTGCAAGGATTTGAAATGCCACTAATTGCAACCACGTTACTTGAAATGCACAAAGCTGTCTTTGTGCTGCCTCTTTCTTCCCCCAGACTAGTTACAATGGCAAATATGCCTTTTAATTATAGGTAGATTTCTGTTTTGGGGTTATGCAGCAAGTTTTTACTCCTTTTATTGTCAGTTAGGAGTTTTCTGGGATGAGCTGCACTTAATGCAGTGCTCTGCAGGTGTTTTGAGGTACTTTAATGCTGTATGTTAGACTGTCTGGCACTGAATAGTATCTGTTAGCAGCAGAAAGGAGTTCAAGAATCATAACTCTGTTCTTTGACTCTGTCTCTATAAATATGTTCATACTTACACACATTTAAATTGCTTATTATTATTATTTTGGGTTTGGCTCGTTTGCTGTTTTGTTAGGTTGTTAAAATTCTTTGTGTTCTGTTTTCTCCAGTCATTTGTCATCATAGACCCAGACTGGAGAACAGCTGAAACAAACAAATTAATTAGTTTGAGCCACAGAATGTGTGTTTAGCCTCTTCCCTTGGACCTGCTGGCAAGCAGGGAAGGACAGCTCATCCGTTCCAGTTTGCTGCTTCCACACCGCTGCACTGGATACTGGTTTATCAGGCTCCTTCTGAACTCCTGATCATTCTCTGGATGCAGCACACTTAGGGGCTGTAATTATTGCATGCTAGAGCAGAAGAGAAGAGCAGGAGAGTGGCAAGCAAGGAGGGAGAAGAGCTAATCTGTTTATTGTCAGCGTTTGAATACCATAATTTATTTGAAGGGCCTCAGTGTTTTCTAAGCCTGGTCTTCACAGATACGTGAATGATACAACAAAGGCTCACATTCTTCTTTGTGCAGCCCACAGATGACATTGTCCTCATGGCCCAAGCCCTGGAGAAGATATTTCTGCAGAAGGTTGCCCAGATGCCTCAGGAGGAGGTGGAATTGCTACCCCCGGTTCCTAAAGGCAAAGGTCGCAAGCCCTCAGCGGGCACACAGAGCACAGGTAGGGATCCATGCAGGGACAGGGAATGTTGGGAGCTGTTCCCAAGGCCTGAGCCACCTCCTGAGCTGCTGGACTCTGCAGATGGTGGAGAGGCTGGGAAGGGAGAGCATGGTCTCACAGTTAAAGCAGTGGGGAGGAAGCTGGGAGATGCTCACTCAGGGTTTCAGGGCTCCTGTGTCTCAAGGCCACCCTGCGTTTGTCACACCAGTCTTGCCATCTGTGATTTGCCCATCCAGGCAGCACTGCTGCTGCTCCAGGGCTCTTGGGATTCTCCCCATTTCACACCAGATAGCTCAAAGCATCTCTTCCCTCTGTGACTGAGCTCCTGACTTCAGGGAGAGAGGCCAGTGCTGTTGCTTCTCTATGCAAAAAAAACCCCAAGATGGTCAGAAATGCCAGTCTGCTGCCAGTGCCAGACTATGGCATGGAAAGTCTTTACAGATTTGGGTTTACACAGCTCCCCCTGGGTCCTGGCAGAAATCTGGCACAGCAGAGACTTGGACTCAAATTCTGCTAATTCCCTAAACCCTGTATGTTTTCCTTTTGCACACATGGTTGCAACATCATAAAATTAAAGGATTTATTAAGCCATTGCAAAAGGCTACATACACCATTGCATATCAGTGGAAATTAAGTTTAGTTCAGCTTAGCCAGAATTGATTTTAAATGGATTTAGGACTAAAATGTCCAAGTGTGGTAAAACAGTTCATAAAGGACCTTGTGTGGGCTGAGTTAAATGATGAGAGTAATTTTTTTTCCCCTCTAAACAAGGTCTAATTGTTGCTCTGGGAAAGTCAATTGTTCCTCTGTTTTCCCCACATTTCAGGTGCTAAATGGAGCTATAAATCTATCCAAGCTCAGAGAAATTAATGATGATGTATCTTTTTATCAAAGGATGTTGAAACATAGAAGGAGGATTGCTGCTTTGGTTATTAGGTAGTAGGTTTGTCCCCCCTTTTTTGTTACACCAGTGGGCAGCTTTTTAGCAGTGCAGGTGTAGCATCAGAGACATTGGGGCCATCAGGAGGCTTAAGCTCTACTGAGAATCATAAAATACGGAGTTGGAAGGGACCCACAGGAATCACTGAGCCCAACTCCTGTCCTGCACAGCCCCAAGAATCCCACCCTGTGGGATTGTGCATTTGTGGCAAATCTGAAGTGCTTTGGACTCCTGGCTGCTCAGGTTGCCATTTGCATCATGTGAACACCTCCCACTGCTCCATCTCCTGCTGTCCTCCTGAGCTCAGCGCAGCTCTGGGAGCATCCAGGGGGTGAAAGCTGTCCCAGAGCAACACTCCATGCGAAAAGCTGTTAAAAGAAAAGTCACTATTTAAGGAGAAATACACTATTTAAGGAAATACTCTATTTAAGGAATGGAGTCACCATTTGAGGAGGTGAAGGGGAAACGTGCACATTTTAGGGGTGATGATCATTAGTCTCCAATTTATTGATTAGGTTACATATTTTTATAATAGTGTTAATAAGCTCATGCATATTCTGTAACCTAAGCATTCTATTCGTTAAGCTAAACATCAACTCTTCTTCATTCTTTCAGTCTTGCATTCTACTTTCCCACGCCTCTCTGACTCTTTGTTATCACATTTAGAGATGTCCAAGGACACAGTATTTTCGCAGGTGCAAGAACTCAGATCAGAAGGCTAAACACAGTACTTTTCCAGCTTCTAATAATTAGCATTCCCACAAAAAGCTGCAATTATTTTGCGTGTGGCTAACCTAAACCCATGGTACAAGCATTTAGATCAGAGATTCCTCGCTTTTGTCGCACCCTGGGTGTAACAGCAAACCCCACTGCGTTCTTTGTGCTCTCCCGGCATCCCGGTTTGCTCCCAGCTGTGACCACCAGCGCCTTTCCCCTCTCGTTTGACAGGAGCGCAGCAAGCCGTGGC
This sequence comes from Calcarius lapponicus, assembly GCA_039654755.1. Classification (NCBI taxonomy): domain Eukaryota; kingdom Metazoa; phylum Chordata; class Aves; order Passeriformes; family Fringillidae; genus Calcarius; species Calcarius lapponicus. The sequence continues at coordinate 8,591,649 of JBBFKN010000012.1, read as the reverse complement.
CGTGTCTTCCGTGTCCCCGCCGGCCCCGTTCCAGAGCGTCCCTCCGGCCGTGTCTCAGACGCCCGTCATCGCTGCCACCCCCGTGCCAACCATCACCGCCAATGTCCCGCCTGTCGCCGCCCCTGCCGCCGCCGCTCCACCCCCGCCCGCCGCTCCGATCATGCCCGTGGTGCCCCCCACGCCCCCGGTCGTCAAGGTAAATGGGAGAGGGGCTGCACTGCCAGCCCTCGCTGCAGGGTCCCCGCCGTCCTGCTTTCATCGCTGGCTGTTGGGTTGGAGAGGGTTGAGAGCGGTTCTGCTGCTTTTCACGCGGTCCAGCCGAGGTGACGCCACCTGTGCGTGCTCCAGCTCGGCTCCAGCCTCTCCTTTCACAGCCTTCCCCTGTGCTGCTGCTCCAGGGCTCTTGGAATTCTCCCCATTTTACACCAGAGAGCTCAAAGCATCTCTTCCCTCTGTGACTGAGCTCCTGATTTTACTGGGGTTGTTCATTTAAGGTTTGCAGCCCAAAGCATCTCTTCCCTCTGTGACTGAGCTCCTGATTTTATTGGGGTTGTTCATTTAAGGTTTGTATCCCAAAGCATCTCTTCCCTCTGTGACTGAGCTCCTGATTTTACTGGGGTTGTTCATTTAAGGTTTGCAGCCCAAAGCATCTCTTCCCTCTGTGACTGAGCTCCTGATTTTACTGGGGCTGTTCCTTTAAGGTTTGTATCTCAAAGCATCTTTTTCCTCTCTAACTGAGCTCCTGATTTTACTGGGTCTGTTCCTTTAAGGTTTACTGCCCAAAGCATCTCTTCCCTCTGTGACTGAGCTCCTGATTTTACTGGGGCTGCTCCTTTAAGGTTTGTATCCCAAAGCATCCCTTCCCACTCTGACTGAGCTCCTGATTTTATTGGGGTTGTTCATTTAAGGCTTGCAGCCCAAAGCATCTCTTCCCACTCTGACTGAGCTCCTGATTTTATTGGGGTTGTTCATTTAAGGCTTGCAGCCCAAAGCATCTCTTCCCTCTGTGACTGAGCTCCTGATTTTACTGGGGCTGCTCCTTTAAGGTTTGCAGGCTCCAGCATTAGGAATGTTCCTCTCTGCTTTCAGCCAATTCAAGACAAGCCTGTCACTCCAGTTGGAGGAGACTGATGTTGCCTGCAGGTTTTGGGTGCATTAGTTCTGTCTTCCTTACTGAGTAATCTTTTGGGAGTTGTCACTGGTGTTTTGCTATTTATTATGTTAATTTATGGGTAAATGAAGACATTGCCTAAATAATTGAAATTTTCTTAGCAAGCTGTGAATTGCTTTTAAAATGATGAAAGCATAGCTCAGAGAAAGCTGGGGATTTCTTTATCTAAACTGTGGAATTAACTGCAACAGTTTTGGTTGTGAGGTTGCTTGGACCAGCAGAGGCACAGAATTCTTTTGGTTTTTAACCCAATAGTTTGGGAATTACTAGAGAAATTGTCAGATCTTGCAGCTAAGCTCTCCTCCTGTCTCACATTTCAGTTTCTGTCCAAATAACTTGCTTCTGAGAATCAATTTCATTTTAAAACTCAAGGATGAATCCAGAAGTGAGTTTGCCAAATACACACTGCAAAATTAATTCTGCTTGGGATTTACTTAAGATTTCCCTTAGATTTCTCTAAGGAACTTCTTCCTCCCTATCTTCCTCTCCAGAGAAATAAATCCTTGATAGGAGCACGGGAGAGCTGACTGGACAGTCTCAGCTTGAATTTATGTGAGAGGGTTTATTTGCTTAAGGCAAAATCTACCTTAGCACACCTACTAAATACAGGGGAGGGAGGACTCGTGGGTCTTTGGTGATTAATATGCTTTGGTTCAGAACTTACAGCCTGATCCTGCCACTGGGGACTCAGACATGTGGTTAAGTTACTGACACTTGCTCAGTCCCTATGCATCAGCTGAGCTGCAGTAATTGACTGGGTGCCCTCCTTTCCCTTGGCAAACACCAGGTAAGAGTCCTGGCTTCCCTCTCAGGGAAATAACACAGTTTTCAGCATGGTTGGGCTTGGGTTGGAGCCATGCAAATGGTTGGTTACTGTGGCTCAGGTGACATGCAGTGTTGGAGCCTCTAGTCACAAATCCCATTTATCCCAGTGAAATAACTGGGGTTTTTTTTCTGTCAGAGGATAGGCAAAACTAAGGATGAGTGAAATATGGGTCTCCTCGAGCCAGGTCTCACAAGCTCTTGAGGTTTATTTCACACCTAAGATAGCTCAGCTACCTTAAGAGGCTTAAAATCAGCAGGATGGCTTCTGTGGTAGTGTTGGAAACAAAAAGGTTTTAATAAAAGGCAAAATAACAAAACTTTACAGAGAAAAACTGAGCCAGCTGCAAGAGATCCTTGCCCCTGGTAAACACCTCACAAAAGTGATTAGTTTCTTTGTTCTCTTCTTTTTCTAATAAATTCCTTTGGACAGAAGGCAAAAAGTCCTGCCTATTAGCTATCCTTAATTTTGAGGTGAAGTCCCCCAAGTCCTATGTGATGTCTTTTCACCAAATTGAGGAGAGAAACTTCTGGGCTTATTTCCTTTTTAAGGGGACAAAGGATAGTTTAGTCACTCCTTCAACAGAGTGACACCTTCCTATAGATGAGCTGCGCTAGGGTTTCTGCAGGGCATGTCCTCATGGAGCCTGTCCCTGTGCCGTTTCAGAAAAAGGGAGTGAAGAGGAAAGCAGACACCACCACCCCCACCACGTCTGCCATCACTGCCAGCAGGAGCGAGTCCCCCACGCCGCTGTCGGACCCCAAACAGGCCAAAATCATCGCGCGCAGGGAGAGCGGCGGCCGCCCCATCAAACCACCAAAGAAGGACCTGGAGGATGGAGAGGTCCCTCAGCACGCAGGGAAGAAGGGCAAACTCTCTGAGCACCTCAAGTACTGTGACAGCATCCTCAAGGAGATGCTCTCCAAGAAGCACGCAGCCTATGCATGGCCCTTTTTACAAGCCCGTGGATGCAGAGGCTTTGGAATTACATGACTATCACGATATAATCAAACACCCCATGGATCTCAGTACTGTGAAAGTACGTCCTCTTCTAGCACCTCTTTTTGCTGGGGGTCCCTCTGCTTGCAGAGGATTGGCTCCTTTGTGGGAGGGGGAAAGGGAAAGGGTGGAAACTGAACCTGTTTGGATACCAGCTGGATATTTTTATATTTTGTTTCCTTCCCCTCTCCCTTTTTTTCCCATAACCTGGGAGAGCTTTTTTTTTCTGCCCTGCAAAGCAGATGATGCACACAAAGCAAAGTACAATGGCATCCTCTCCTCTTTGTGGATAGCCCAGGTATTTAACTGGTGTTCTTAGGATTGTGTTGCACTCTGAGAAGAGGAGGTGCTTTATTTCATAGGATTCAATTGATGGTATCCCATTTCCAGAAGCTGCTGCCTACCTACTTGGTGGTGGCAGATAGGCTTACACTGAGCAATTCCAACTGGGATGTGATGGTACTCAGGGAGATATGTGCTGGTTTTGTGGTGCATGCTTGGCTTCTCAAGAGTATGGTCCAATATTCTTGTTTTTCCAGTAGGTTTGGAGGTTTGCTGAATCCCTCCACGAATCCCTCCTTAATTTTGAGGTGAAGTCCCCCAAGTCCTATGTGATGCCTTTTCACCAAATTGAGGAGAGAAACTTGCCTCCATGAAGCAAAGCCATGTCTTTGTAGTTCCCATCTTCTTGTGAGCCAGGAACTGGATTCTCTGTTGATGGAGGGGAGACTTCCATGTGCTGGAGGTGAAAATGTTGTTGCTGGCTTTCAATGGCGTTGCCAGAAAGGTTTTTCTGCCAGCTGAGCCAGTGCCTGGGATTGTCTGAATGGCCAGGTGACAGAAGGGCAGCTATGGTTGTGTTTCCTGTCATATTCCTTGGTAGATCCTGTGTGGTACCCAGGAGCAGCATGTCACACTCTGATGTGCCATGCATCCATCCTAGGGATCCTCTGGGTCTCCAGACATACCTGCAGCCTGCTAGTTGAAGCCCCAGGTGATTGCAGGAAGATTAGAGATGGACAGAATGAAATCCTGACCCTCTCAAATATTCCCATGTGTGCTTAGGGGATTTCTTATTGCAAGAGATTATTATGCTGTGATCTGAAAAATCTAGGTGCAAAGTTGTGATTTCTTGGGTTGGTGATTTCTTCATGCTTAAATCTCTTTAAGGTCCTGACTTCATTCTTTTAAAATTGTACACCTCTGCCCCTCTCTGGTAAGTGCAGGTGATATCCTCCCTCTGCACCTGACTAGTGTAGGGTAGAAAATTGGAGACAGGCTGATGGCAAACCCAGTGGAGTCTTTCACACCTAAAGACTCTGGGTTTTTCATTCCACATGGTAGTATTTTTCTTAATTAAGTTGTTTGAAGTGCTGTCTGGTGTTGGTTTTTTATGGAGTGTTTTATTGTCATTGCTCTTGGCCTGCAGATCATGGTGTGACTTCTCAGAGATGCAGCTCATAATACGTTCACTGTGTGGAACAGAAACCTGCCATTTGCAGGCACTGTCATTTTCCAGTGTCAGGGACTTCCACTGTGGCTCTGAAAGGTTTTTAGATTTAATTCTGCCCAAGTGACAATGGCTGTGATAAAGCAGCACAACTAAGGGCCTCCAAACTAACCTGGGAGGAATTATGTGAGAAAGTAAAACACAAGCATTGCTGCAGCTGTAACACATCTTGTCTCTTCTTTCTGTGGCTGTTAGGTTTGATTTTCCACAGAGAATATCCTTCATGTCCAGGAGCACTTTTTTCCCTGGCAGAAGTGTCTCCAGGAGGATTTGGAGGTTGTTTTCTCTGTGTGTGGTGCAGGAGGCAGGTTGGCTGTTGAGACTGTGCCAGGGGCCGGTGAGATGGAGGGGCTGTAGCTGAGCTTGTTGCAGCCAGGAGCAGAGAGATGTGCTGGAATTTTGTGCTGGGTCTCAGACTGAGCATGGGAACAGCTGCAGGACAAGATCTCTGAGCTCATCTCCACCTCAATTCTCTTTATCAGATAAAGAAAGGGCAGAACTGCTTGGAGTAGGAAAGGGTGGAAGTGTGAGGAGAGAGGCAGCAGCTGTAATTCCCTGTGAGGAGGGGGATGCACTGAGGCTGGAGCTGCTGCTTCCCTGTCCCCAGGCAGGCTGGGACCATTGCAGCCCCCTCTGTGGGGCTGGGGGCCCTGGAGCACCTCTTCTGCTCCATCCTCTGGCTGCCAGGTCCCAGCAGTGCCATGGATGTCTCTGCCTTTGCTTTACTCAGTGGTGAAGAAGCAGCAAGCCTTGCTGTGCAGGAGGATTTCCACAAGGAAATTCCACTTTTGGAATAAAGCACTTCCTCCTGGGATGTAACTCTGCTCACTCCTTAATTTTCCTGCAGTGAACTTCTGCAGTTTCAGAGCAGCTGAGTTCAGGGTCTTAAAAGTGAGCAGACATTCTTTGTGTCCTCTGTGGGCAGGACAAGACTGAGAGCAAGGGACACATCAGACATGAAGAAACAAATTTATGAACAATAAAGATGATTAAACAATTGATTGAGGGGGAAAATGAGATTGCTGTGGCAGATGCTGTCTGTGGGACAGAGGATTGGTGAGCTGCCCTGCCTGACTCCTGATTTCCAGTTGTAAGTGTAATCACTTTTTTTTTTGTAAGCAGCTGGATATCTCCAAGTGTGTTTATAACAAGATATTCCAGCCCACTGATTTAAAGTGCTTTTCTTTCTTTTGTTAAGCTAATTATTCTTTATAATAAAACAAAACAAAAATCCACAGATTAAAAACTGTCGGGCTAGAAAACTGTTGAGTTTGGATGAAAAGCAAAGCCTCAGACACTGGAATGTATTTCATAGGCAATAATCAGGCCCTGAGTATGCCAAACAAATATAAAAAGGCCTTTCATGCAGTAAGATGTATTTTAAAATAAATGGGCCCTTTGGTTTGAACATATGTTTTGCTTTGGAATTGGTCTGAGAGGCTTTTCAGACAGGAGCACCACAAACCCATTTCCCTTTCTGCTTTTTTTGTGCTGTGCCTTCCAGGCTGTCTCCTGGTTTATTCACCAGGCAAATGAGGTCTCCTGACAAAAGTTTGACAGATGTCTGGCTGCAGCACAGCAGGGAGCAAGGCTGCAGGGATGTCACCACCCTGCACCAGGTCCCTCAGAAGCTGAATTCCTGGAGGTGAAATTGTGCCCTTCTCACAACAAAAACAGCTCCAGGAGTCATTGCAGTGTTTCAAGACAGTTAGAAGGTCTATCACAGCTGTGAAATTTCTGTAGCTCTGTGAAAAATGGGAATTTTGCTTGAGTTAAGGGTGGGTGACAGACCCTGAGCATCCTTGATTGCTGTTGGGATGGGGGATGTCTGTCCCCATCATGTCCCCAGCCTGTCTGTCAGTCAACCCTTCCCTTCTCTGGGCACACAGGTGCCCAAGACACACAAAAGGGAAGCCTGTAAGCACTTGGCAAATAGAGAATTTCTTTAAACCCAGGTCTTTTAAATGCAAATGAAACCTACTGTTAGCTTCTGGTTCCTTTCAGCAGGAGTAATTGGAGCTAAGGTTTTATACATAGTAGTAATATATGCATCAAATCAATTAAGTGCTAGGAATGCTATAAACTGCTCTCTAAAGCCAAGTCATTGAGTCCCAGACAGCAAGAGAAATGGCTGGAAGTGAGAGCTGAAAAACAAGAGAAAGGAACAAGGTACAAATATTTGACATTTATCCTCACTACTCTAGGAAATAACATTATGAGTAGGTTCATAAAGGGTGAAGCCTGTATCCATTTCTATCAGTTGGACTTTAAATTAGCGTGGGAGTTGTAGTTTAACTGTAAATGCCTATTTTGCTGTAGGAACTGCAGAGCAAACCTCCTGCCCTCTGCTAGCAGGAAATCAGAGTTAGATTTTCATGATCTTTTCTGCCCTTTCAGATTTACAAGGCAAATATATCCAAGCATATGTAGAAATACACACTTCAGGTACTCCTGTAATTGTAACTTGCTTGCTGACTCTTGCCCTTTCCATCCATGATGCTTGTTTCTTTTAGTTCCTGATCCATTTTTCTAAATTATTTTTCTAATAATTTCTAAATGTTTTCTGGTAGAATGTGGACCCTGACAGATTTACATTCTGCTACTTAGAAAACAAGGCCAATTTAGAATCTTAGTGTTTAAACTGCTATGAGATATCAGCTTCTTTGGTTCCTTGGTATTTGCTTGTTTTATAAGGAAGAAACTCTGAATGTTATTTAGGAACAAATAGCCCAAATCAAACTTCCATACTCTTAGATGGGATTTTTGAGGCTCTTCTGAGGTTCATGTGTCCTCCATGCAGTTGCTAAAAATGCTTTTTGCTTATGGCTTTTCTTTTTTCTTTCCCCTTTGGCTTGTTTATTTGCAGAAAAAGATGGACAGTCGGGAATACCAGGATGCACAAGGTTTTGCAGCAGATATTCGGTTAATGTTCTCTAATTGTTACAAGTACAATCCTCCAGACCACGAGGTGGTGGCCATGGCCAGGAAGCTTCAGGTAAAGGTGTTGGCAAATGCATTTTCCAGAGTGTTTTAGTTCAGGTACAAGGTGAGATCCGGGTGTGGATCTGCTCTTGGTTCCAAGAAGGGAGGTTCTTCCAGCCCTTGGAAAGAGCGGGACTGTTGTGCTCCTCACATGGCATGGGCCCAGTGCCATGTTCACCTCCTAAAATATTACAACCCTTGGTTTTAAAGTAATTGGGGGATTTTCATGAGCTTTCCAGATGGGCAAGCATATTCTGTATATTATTATTTTCTCGTAGTGCACAAAAACCCTGCCCCTGATGTATTTGAGACCAGAGTGAGCTGTTTGTGGCCGAGGCTCCTTTGGTCACCAGTTTTCCTCCTTTTTGCAGGATGTCTTTGAGATGAGGTTTGCAAAAATGCCCGATGAGCCTGCAGAGGCCCCCCCTCCACCTCCCCCAACAGCCCCAGTGGTGAGCAAAAGCACAGAGAGCAGCCACAGCAGCGAGGAGAGCTCCTCGGACTCCGACAGCTCCGACTCCGAGGAGGAGCGGGCGACTCGGCTGGCCGAGCTCCAGGAGCAGGTACTGCACCACCCCAGCTGTGTGTCTGTGCATTAGACAGAGCACAGCAGCTGGAACTGTGTCCTGAAAAATCCCACCTAGGCTGGCATGCAGGGAAACATTCCCAGCCTAAGGGGAAAAGCATCAGCTGTCAGCTGTGCAGTCAGTGTGTGTTGGATGTAACGGTATCAGTGTTGATGTTCTCTCCTTCCTTCTGGGATCCCAGAGTATGAGCTGCTTGATTTTTGGCTTTAGGCTATACTTACACCTTGGGATGTAGAGGGAAGGGTTTGTGGAGGCAGCAGTTACCTTGCCTTGATGGTTTTCCCCCTGTTTCCCCCCAGCTGAAAGCCGTCCATGAGCAGCTGGCTGCACTGTCCCAAGCGCCAGTGAACAAACCAAAGAAAAAAAAAGAGAAGAAGGAGAAAGAGAAGAAAAAGAAAGATAAAGAGAAGGAAAAAGAAAAGCACAAAGTCAAAGCTGAGGAGGAGAAAAAACCCAAGGTGGCTCAACCACCAAAACAAGCCCAACAGAAGAAAGCCCCAGCTAAGAAAGCAAACAGCACAACCACAGCTAACAGGTGAGAGCCAAGGTGCCTTGAGGGGAGAGCCAAGAGCTTCCAGCTCTGCCCCTAATTCCTGGGGAAGCTCAGTAGTTGTTAATTTGCTGCTGAATAGTGTTCCCATTCCCAGACAACTCCAGGGAGTCTTTAACTTGGAGCTGGCAGTGGAACCACTGTGTTTTCACTGTCCAGCTCTTTGAATCCGTGCCTGATTGCGCTCAGATAACGTTTTGGGGGTTGCCTTTTGTGCAGCCACCAAGAACATGGCATTTCATGGCTGCCCCCCTGCTGCTATTTGGGCTCATTGTCACACTTCACAGGGCTAAAATATAATAGGAACACAACAGCTGATCTCAGGCTGCTGAACTTTTTCAGCACTTGTGCTGCTGTCCCGGCCATCTGACGAGAGCTTCAAAGCCAAGAGCATGGGGATGTTTGTTACGAGGCAGTCAGGGAAAAGAAAAAAAGAATTCATTGCTGTGTCCCCATGAATGTTTTCATGCTTGACAACCTCCCCAGGCAGCCCAAGAAAGGAGGCAAACAGGCATCTGCAACCTACGACTCGGATGAGGAGGAGGAAGGGCTGCCCATGACCTACGACGAGAAGCGACAGCTCAGCCTGGACATCAACCGCCTGCCTGGGGAGAAGCTGGGCAGGGTGGTTCACATCATCCAGTCCAGAGAACCCTCCCTCAGAGACTCCAATCCCGACGAGATTGAAATAGATTTTGAAACCTTGAAGCCCACAACGTTACGAGAACTGGAGAGATACGTGAAATCTTGTTTACAGAAAAAACAAAGGAAACCGTTTTGTAAGTTCACCTCCCGGGGCACGTGTTCCCCCCAGCAGCTCTTGGGCTCAGCTGTGGAGTCAGGGCATGTGCATTGAGATTCTCTTATCCACCTGGTGGGTATGTGGTGGCAGGAATTTTTAGAGATTCTTTTCTCCCAAGGAAATGTACAGAAACTTCCTGTTTTTCTCTGTTCTTTCTTCCCATGGTGTCCTGCTGCAGAGACCTGGAGAGCCAATGTGTTCCTCTGCAAGACCTGTGGGATGCCTTTATTACTTACCCAGGCTCTGGAAGGCCCTGTAAAGGTTTCAGTCTCATTGTGTCAGGTGTTACATGCATACATCTGGAAGGATCAGTTTCTTATCCTGAATAGTTTAGCATCTAATTAGGAAGGAAACAAAAAACATGGCTGGGATCCAAACCACCAAGGCAATAAATGATTTGCACAAGGTTACCTGGTTACCTGTGGATTCTGGGTGTGTCTGAGTTGTGTATTCACCCCAAAACTGCTCTTGCTGTGTGTCCTGATCACCACATTGGCCTCACCCTCTGTCAGTTCAGAGGGTGAATGTCAATCTGCTGCTGAGTGTGTGGTTCAGAGGGTGGGACAGACTTTGATTTGTCCACCAAGGGAATTCCTGCAGCCCCTGGAGAGTTTAGCTCCAGCTGAACAGCAGTAGCATCACTTACCTGAAGTGCTCCTGGCCCTCTTGGTTAAGAGAGTTTTGCTTTTAAGATTATGACACCAAAGTTACTCCTTGCTCTTGCAGAGCATCTCCATTCCTTCCTCAGGATTTTCAGGAAGGCCTAAGCAAAGCACAGACTTTGACCTTTTTTCTTAATTTTTCCCCCTGAATCCTTCAGTGTTGGCCTAGCTCAGGAAAGGATTTTCCAGGGTTCTTAGGAACAGGAAGCATCCTTCAATTTTGGAACCAGAGCACAGAGTAACACAGATAACCTCAGATACCCACTCTGTGAGCCTGGCATGCCTGAGCCTGGCTGGACTCCTGTGCTGAGTGTTCCCTCCTAGGACTGTGCTTTCCAGTTTTCTTTTTTTGTTGTTTTTTTAAACCACTGCTTTAAAACAGCTCACAGAAATGTAGGTATTTCCTTGCTGGATCAGGCAAAATATCTGGCTCCTGTCTTGTGCGCTTCCAATCCTGGCCAACACCTGTGTTCAATTACTCCTCCTCTGGAGGAATATTTCCTTTCCTTGGCAGTGTGAGTGTTGCTGGTCCTTCTCACCCTTTCCATCCTGATGCAGTTACAGTCCTGTTGTCTGCCAGCCTTTGCCTGAGTTGGTTTTTAATTTGCCTTTGTTTGTTTTGTTTTCTATTTAGAGCAACATAAACCACAGTAGATTCTTGCGTGAGGGGATCGGAAGTTTTAATGGCAGATGCTTTTCTCCTGACAACCTTTAATGGGACACTTTATTTTACAGGGCAGAAAACCCATGTAACAATTCTGTAATTACAAATCTGTAATTATTGACCATATAACTGGCTGGTAAGTAACCTGTAATGACAAGGTTATTACATGGATATTTCTATCTTCTAAAATACTTTCCAGAAGATCTCTCTTAAAAAAAAAAAAATTGCATGTTACAGGATGGTGGTGATTTGATGAGCAAGGCAACTTCAGGTGTTGTCTTCTCTCTGGGATGTGTAGTTGCTGTGTGAACACTGGATGTTGGCAGTGTCACTGCAGAGTGTGCACACAGATGTACATGCCCTGTAAAATAGTGATGTCCACTCTTTCCCCCTGCCATCCCTGCACTTTCAGAAACTCTGCCTTCCTCCCCCACAGCTGCCAGTGGCAAAAAGCAAGCAGCAAAGTCAAAAGAAGAGTTAGCTCAGGAAAAGAAGAAAGAACTAGAAAAACGGTTACAGGACGTCAGTGGGCAGCTAAACAACAACAAGAAGCCTGCAAAGAAAGGTAATGGCTTTGGGTTTATGGGAAAACAGCCCCCCAAAAGTGAACAGACTTTGTCACAGGGTCAAAACCTCTGCCTTGGGTTTGTCCTTGTGACAGGAACCCTCAAGGAGTTCCCATTGAGCTGCTGTGTGGGGCTGCTTTGGTCCCTGGCCAGGTGGGAACTGCTGGCTGGTAAACAGGAGCTGTCTGGGAGGCAGTTCCTCCTTCAAAGAGAGGAGGATCTTCCCTGTGTTAACCTGGTGTGCAGCCCACACAGAGCTTCTAACAGATGGGGTTAAAACAATCCCAAACCCCCACACAGCTCAGGATGCTCCAAAAGGTTCCTTTCACAGGGGAAAGGAAAAAAGCAAAGCTTTCACCAGGGGACTTCCTGTGCTCAGAGGTGACACTGCCCCACAGCAGAGCTCCTCTGTGCATCCCCAACTTCCACAGTTTAGGGTAAATGTGGGAGAAAACTTTTGAAGGAGTTCTTCTAAAAAGTAGATTTAATCAACTTTTTTTAAAACTGTTTCAGGAAAATATTTCTTTGGAGAAAAGTGGAAAAAAGCTGTTTATTTAATAAGCAAAGCGTTTACTAGTACAAAAAAATGAACGTTATTAAACATAAGTAAAGCTTTTTGCTGCTTTAAAAGAGATGATAAATTCAGAAAGTCTCTTTTGTGGGCTGTAGCTGGACTTAGTCTCTTATCAGTCTTTTTGGTATTGGAAATGCTGTGGCTCAGGCTTGGCTTGGTGGGCTACAGATGTGAGCTGTAGGTGCTCTTTTGGGTGTTCAGTTTGGAGTAGGTTTAAACAGGTCTAATGAAAAATAAAAACTACAGTTCAGGAACTTCTCTGCTTCAGCTAGTTAAAAACTAACTAAAAGCAAAGGAGAGCTCTGTCTTGCTGTCTGTCTGTGGTGGTGTTCACAGGGGTCCCAGGACAAGAGAAGAGATGAGGATCTGATTCCAGGTTTCAGAAGGCTGATTTATTATCTTATGATATATATTATATTAAAACTATACTAAAAGAATAGAAGAAAGGTTTTCATCAGAAGGCTAGCAAAGAAAGGCAGAGAAATGGAATGATAATAAAATCTTGTGACTGACCAGAGAGTCCGAGCCAGCTGGGCTGTGATTGGCCATTAATTAGAAACAACCACATGAGCCCAATCCCAGATGCACCTGTTGCATTCCACAGCAGCAGATAACCATTGTTTGCATTTTGTTCCTGAGGCCTCTCAGCTTCTCAGGAGGAAAAATCCTAAGGAAAGGATTGTTCATAAAACATGTCTGTGACATCTGTCTGCAGACAGCACAGTCCAGCAGCAGGAATGTGGAGGAGTGAGTGCAGTGTCTGAAAACAAACTCCACAATGCTTTTCTCTCCTCCTTCACCCTCAGAACCAGCCTTAAAGGTGCAAAACTGATTAAAGAAAAAAAAAAAAAAGCATAAAGAAAACAATCGGGGATACCAGCATCATTCAGCCAGCCCAGGGCTGTGGTGGTGTTCACAGGGGTCCCAGGATGAGGGAAGAGATGAGAATCTGACTCCATGTTTCAGAAGGCTGATTTATTCTTTTATGATATATATTATATTAAAACTATACTAAAAGAATAGAAGAAAGAATTTTATCAGAAGGCTGGCTAAGAATAGAAAAAGAAAGAATGATAACAAAGGCTTGTGACTCCCGGAGAGTCCGAGCCGGCTGGACTGTGATTGGCCATTAATTAGAAACATCCACATGAGTCCAATCCCAGATGCACCTGTTGCATCCCACAGCAGCAGATAACCATTGTTTGCATTTTGTTCCTGAGGCCTCTCAGCTTCTCAGGAGGGAAAATCCTAAGGAAGGGATATTTCACAGAATGTGTGTGTGACCCAGGGCAGCAGCGCTGCCGCCCCGCGGGTCGAGCCGGGCACACAGTGACCCAGCCCTGCCTTGTCCCCGCAGAGAAATCCGGCTCCACTCCCTCCGGAGGCCCTTCCCGGCTCAGCAGCAGCTCCTCCTCCGAGTCCGGGAGCAGCAGCTCCAGCGGCTCCAGCTCGGACAGCAGCGACTCGGAATGAGCTGGGACACACGGACACACCCCCCAAACGGACACCCCCTGCTGCCCCTGCTCTGCAGCCTCCCCTCCCCTCCTTACCCCCTGCTCTCGGGCCACGCTGGTCAGGTTTTATCCCCTCTCTCTTTTTCTCTGACTTGTTTTTTATTTTATTTTTTAACTCAGTGTTACAAAAGGTATTTTCCTTTTTTTTTTTTTTTTTTTTGGGGGGGGGAGGGAGGGAGGGGGCTCTCTTTTAATAGGTCAAAGATCTTTGAGTGTGTGTGTGTGACTAGACTTTATGACAAATAGTTCCCTTTGCATAAAGTCTCTAAAATTTACATTTATCTGGAGAAAATTGGTCGAAAATGGAAGAACTTTGAGCTCTTAGCAGGAGATAAATAGAAAATTCTGCAAGGTTTGTAGTACATTTCCCTCCCAGCCCTTCCCTCTCCCCAGAATATTCTCTTTTAATAAGCCTGCCTGGCTCACACAAGGTAAAAACCATCTTTTTTTAAAGAAATCTCTGTAAAATGGTACTGTATCTGAAAGATGTTAGCTTTTGAACTAGTTGGTGTATTTGTTATTAGCACTAGTATTCTTAATCTCCAAGTCTACAGTGTGATGAAAATGTCAGATGCTATCATCTTTTTACATAAAAACAACAAAAAAAAAATCCAAAAAAATTCTCATGTACTGTGGATTGCTAACATGCTTTTTTTAAATCTTGGTAGAGGCATAGGCACCTGTTCAGGAAGGTCTTGAAGCATGAATTTAACTTTGAAGCACACAAGCAATAGAAGTTGGTTGCATTTCTTGGTTTTCCACTCAAAAGCTTCACTTTTCCTGGGGATTCGTTGGGAAGAAGGGAGCAAGGGACACGCTCAAGTTTCTTGGGAATGTTCTTTTTACCGTTCAATAGATCATTTCCAGGAAATGGGATGCTCTCTATGAAAGTTTCCATGGAATTGACAGGAGGTATTTTTTTGGCTGGAAGTTGTCAGCTGGAGCCTGGAGCGATCCCTGCAGAGACCAGCACGAGTCATGTGCCCGTTACTGGGCACATCTTGGGCATTTTCTCCATGACAAACACCTCAGACTGGGCTTAAAATAAAGCAGCACTTGAGCTCCAGCTGAGGCTGAGCTGGCAGGGGAAGTGGAGAGGGATTATTTTGTGTGTGTTTGGGCTTTTTTGCTTTTGAGTTTGCTTTGGTTTTCTCCCTTCTCCTCATTGTGGTAGTGAGCTCCGAGAAGGGGAGTGCTCCTCCTGTGTCAGGCAGGGTTCAGTTCCAGGCACTGAAATGTTTTACCTCAATGAAAGGAAGAAAGAGGGGAGGGAGGAGAAAAAAAAGCTATTTTTTTTTAAAGCTTGCTATTTTTTCCAGTCCAGCCTAACGTTTTGACCTGCACTGCTGCAAATACACCCTGGTTTCAGTGTCCCTAATTTCATGTATATACCATGATTTTATTTATTAAACAATATTGGTCATTTAAAATATAATAAAATCTAACAAAAGCAAAGCTGAGGTTTTGCAGGCCAGCAGACAGGAAGACTTTTAATGAGGTTTGAACCAGATTAAAACAAACAAACAACAACAAAGCCAATAAAAATCCACAATTTTATTTATATACCTTGGACTTTCTACCTACAGGTGCTACAGTCCAGTCTCTTGTGTGTCTGGTGCTCTGTCATGTTTGGTGTGTTCATTTTTAGATATTTTTCCTCCTCTTCTCACCCCAGCCCCCTTTTTTCCTGTTTTGTACAGATTTTGGAGACATACACTTCAATACAATTTTATTTTCTCAGTGGTCTTTTTTCCTCCCCTCTTTTTTTGTTCTGGTAGAACAATGGGGTTTTATCCTTTTCTAATCCAATTTTAGGGAAACACCAATTCTATAATTACATCCAATTGGTAATTTGAGGGGCAGAAGTTTTATTGTAAAGAAAAAAAAATACACAGAATTTAACAGGAAGTTCTGCCTTTCCATCTCCAGCACCAGCCCCTAAAACTGCCTCTCCCTTGTGGGGTAGCCCTAAAATTCACCTTCTGTGCTCTCCCAGTGGTGAAAATTGCTCCAGATTTTATTTTCCCTGCAGGTGAGTGGTCCTGGAGGCCCCTCAAAGGCCAGCCCAGATTTCCTTTCACAGCAGTTAAAAGAAAAATATTCTGATTTTTACTAAAATTCATGATTTTTCTTTTCCATTAACAATGGGGTTCAGTTCTGATTTTGGTTTTTTTTTTAAGTTTTGCCCTTACAAAACCTTCCCCCAGCCAGATCCCTGGTAATATATTTCAGAATTTACTATGAGGAAATGTAATATTCACCTAATTAAGAGCTTGGGTTTCTTTTCAACGGGGTTGGGTTTCACCTGTGTTTCTCCTGTTGCCTGCGACTCGAATGATCAAAACCAAGGAATATTTCAAGGAATAATTGCAGCCAATTCACTGCCATGGCTTTTGGATAAACAAACTCCCAGTTTTCCCTTCCTGGGACCTTTCCCTGCGTGCTTGACCCTGAGCTGTGGTGGGGAGGACAAACCGGAGGCGACACAGAAAATCCTGGGAATTTCAGCTCTGGCACCAGGAACAGCCCCTGGGACACACAGACATCCCTCAAGGGGCTGCCCCACCAGAATCCCTTGGGAAAGCTGGTGATGGGAGAAGGCTCAGCGCTGGAGGAGGATCCCTGTGGAGCTGGAGAAGCCTCCCAGCCTGGGGTTTCCCAGGAAAATCTGCCAAGGCCACCACGGAATGGGAACAACCTGCTGCACCTCTCTGATCCACCAGCCGCAACTTGGGCTTCCACTTCTTGGGAAACTTTGCACGGAAAGTGAGGTGTTCCCACCAAAATGGAGCGAGGAGAAAGCCGTTTTGGCATGACTGAGGGAAGAATTTGGTGACTCCTCCCTTCCAAATGCTGTCCTTACACTTTTCCATTCCCAGCTTGTTTGTAGTGCTCTTTGTCCCCGCCACGTCCATGGGGGTGCCTCTTGTACATCCTGAGTTTCTCCAGGAAAGAAAAGATGTTTCCAGTCCAGAGTAAGTAGCAGCAGTCCTGAATGAGTTGGGAACTGAAGCAACAGAGCATTTATTTAACTGGGTTTTACTGCATGATGCGTCAGTCCAGATGTCACAAAATAACTTGGAAACGATCAAACACACAACGTTTGAAGGACATTTTTAAACTTAAGAATAAAAAAGAAAAAAAAAAAAAGGAAAAAAAATTAAAATTTTTATGGTAGAATTTTTCTTGAATGAACAAAGTTTAACTTTGTTTTCCAGGGGAAACTTCACTGAAATCAGTATGATTTCATATGTATGCATACACACAGAGTTTTATTGAAACTGCTTTTTTCGGACTAATTCCTGTTTTGACAAAATATCTGACCAGACCTTTCTCAATCAACCAGCATTACTGCACCTTTAAAAAAAAACAAAAACTTTGTGAACCTTTTCTCTGATTGTAAACTCAGCCTGTCTCGTGGCTCAGTGGGACCAGAGGGAGATCCCCATCCCAGCGACCGAAGGAGTCTCTCAGCTCTCTGCACACCCAACGTGTCATCCACGCAACAAAACCATTGCAGTTTTTGTACTGCTGTGGTTTGAACCTTGCCTACCCCAGGGTTTGTGAGTGTGGGAGTGATGTTTCAGGGCTGTGTCACTGCTGGCAGGGTGGTGACCCCCAAACACAGACAAACGTCGTGTCTGTGTGTGGAAATGCACAGCTGAGTTCCCCCTGAGCTCTCCTCCCTCTTCTCTGTGTGGTAGAAGCAGACTGCAGTTACCTAATCTAGTTCTTTCTCTGCTTTGGGGGCTTTTAGAGCAGTTTTTAATTTTGTTTTTTTTTCCTTGTTTTGAAAGGAATGATGTTTTTTTTAAAGCTGGGGTTGGAGCTGAGGGGAAGGGATCGGGGCATGACAAAGACAAACCACAACCTTTTTAGTACTGGATTTTAAATTCTCAGTCTCTTCTCAACCCTGAGCAGTTACCACTAGGGCTAACTGTGGGCAGGCTCTGCATCAGTGAAGAGAAATTTAGGATTCCTTACACAGCAGCATTATCTTGCTTGAGCTGCATTTTGTAAAGAAAATGGTATTTGCATATCTTTTTAAAATGTCATTTTTAAAAAATAAATTAAACCACCAGCTAGGATTTGACACAGGCCGCTTAGAACACAGCCCTGATACTGGCATAACCAATCCAGAAAGATTTGTCGTTGTATTTTTTGTTTTGTTATTTTGGGGTTTTTTTAATATTTAAAAATAAAAAAGAAATTGTTACTTTTCTGTATGATGTGCATGCAAATTTACCGTAACTCTTTTTCTTAAAACTTTTTAGTGCCATTTCTAGTATATTCCTGTAAATGTCAGTTATTGAAAAGAAATGAGTCAATGTAAGTAGTTTAGCTTGTTTATTGCAAATTGCTGGCCTCAAACAAAACAGAATTAAAAAAAAAAGAGTTAGAAAGTAATCTTTGATGTTACTGGTAATCACGGACCCTGGTCCTGGGGCATTCGTTTTGTTTTCATAATAAAAAGAAAAATTGTTTGGTGTGTGCAGTTTGATCCCATCTTTTCCCCTCTCCTCATCTTTTCCAGGTGTGGCACTCAAACGTGGACTGGGCAGTGCCAGGAGCCAAGCCCCAGGGTGTTGGATCCTGGTGCCACGAGTCCTGGAGTAATCTGGGAGTTGTTTTGGGGAATGTCAGAGTGGGGCAGCTCTGGGGTGTCTGAATCACAGCTGAGTACCTGCAATAAAACTGCTTTAAATCCTCTTTTTTTGGTGAGGGAAACTCAGCTGCTCCCATGTCCCAGGGCAGCCAGGGAAGGGCTTGAGCTCTTCCCCAGCATCCTACAGTCTGCAGGGTCTTAAATTCTCTGAGAATTGCTCCTGATCGAGGTAAGTTGGGCTGAAAAGAGATCAAATTTCACTTCTTGGAAGCCACCAGGAGCTGCGGGGAGCAGAGGGACTTTGTCACCTGCTGTGTGAGCTCAGGGTGACCTGGAAGGCACAGCTTGGGAAGGGGGGCCTGGAGCAGCTGGTGCCAGTGCCAGCAGAGTCCTGGCATTGCTGTGTGAGGGCCAGGAGCTATTCTGGTCACCACAGAGGGTTGGGGTTGGTTTTGCTGTTTGCTTTGTGTGTGTGAGGTGGGGTTAGCACAGCCAGGCTGCCCCAGGGTTAATCTCTCTCTAACCCTGTTCCCTGCTCACTGCCCCTCCAAGGCTGCAGCAAAGCTGTTCCACTCTGCTCCCGTACCAGGGACACTCCCAGGGGCTGTTTGTCCATCCTGTCCCCTAAACAATCTCCTGTGAGGCAGGTGAGGATGTTGCTGAGGCAGGTGAGTTATTTCTGGGGGCAGCGAGCAGAGCTGTTTCTTGCTGGGAGGACGCTCAGGACACACAGGACACGATTGAAGTTCAGCTCTCACTGCTCATGCCTTGAATCCTGGGGCTGCCAGAGGGACATTGAGGGGCTGGAATGAGTCCAGAGGAGGGAACAGAGCTGGGGAAGGCTCTGGAAAGTCTGTCCTGTGAGGGGCAGCTGAGAGGGCTCAGCCTGGAGGAAGAGGAGGCTCAGGGGAGACCACCTTGCTCTGCACGGGTTGTGAGGTGGGGTTTGGTCACTGCCAGGACAAGAGGGAACAGCCTCAAGATGTATCAGGGGCGGTTCAGGTTGGACAGCAGGAGCAGTTCCTTTGAGGAAAGGCTGCTCAGGCCTTGGTGCTGCCCAGGGAGGTTTGGGGTCCCCAAGGAAGGCCTGGATGTGGCACTCAGTGCTCTGGGCTGGGCACAAGGTGGGGGATTGGTGACAGGCTGGATGTGACAATCTCTGAGGTTGTTTCCATAATAATTCCCTCATTTATGTGACATCCAGAGCTTATCCTGAAGGTGCTGCTGGCCTTGGGGAGCTGGAGGAGCCTCCCCTGCAGCTTCCAGTGCAGTGCTGTGGCTTGGGAGCCCCACCAGTAACTGAGGGGATTCCTCCCTCCCAAAAGGGGGAGTTCCAAAAGCTGTTACCTGTGCCAGGGCTGTGGACACGCAGGGGGAAAACAGCCACTCACAAAGCTGCATTCAAATCATTTTAATGCACTTTATCAAAGAGGCTACAACAGTGTTTGAAACGGGTGCATCACCACCGCACAGCTGGCTCACAGAACAGCCACAGCAGCCACTCCACAACCCTGCTGTGACCAGTGACACACAGAAATGGAAAACTACAGTCACATTCACAGAGATGGAAGGACAACTCATCCTCTTCTTCCTGCACTGTCACATCCAGCCTCCATCCTGGAAGAATTTATGCACATTCTTACGGGTTTAGTCTTGTTCTGTAAAATAACTGAATTTTGGTTTACCAGCCACGTTAACAAAAAGAGACTGATTATACCCAAAATAAGCATCTTCCTTACTGAAATTAAAAAGAAAATAAAAGTCTTGGATTTCTTTTTCTATAAGAAAAGAAAAACGAACAGCTGGTTTGGGGGATGTGCTGTTCCTTAAACTCCCAGAGTTCACGTGCTCCCCAGGGCTGGCCTGGAACCCACCTCTCTCTCCTGCTTCTCCAGGTGAATGCACCTGCAGTTCCCAGGGGAGCTCTGGGCCCAGCCCCCTGCCTGCTGGAGTAAATAATCTCCTGTTCACTCAGCCAGGAGCTGGAGGCCCAGGTGGGTCACACATCCCTGGCACTGCTCCCCCAGCACCCTGCCAAGCCTCGCTGGGTTTGTGAATCTCATTGCACTCGCTTGAAAAACATTTATTCACTGGGTTGTTTCTCCTCTCCAGAGCTAGTCCTGTCAAAAGCAAGAGGGTTATTTGTGTGCAGAGCAATGCACAGGTCTGCAAAGCAGCGAGGTTTAAATCTATGAGCACACACACACACACACACACAAGGTATCAAACACCAGCACATGCAGAAATAGTGCTTTAAAAAAACAACGAGCTGCCTATTGTTTGCAGTGCTATGGAGCAGGGCTGAGTACACCAAACCTCTATGATTTCACTCTAGGACAGGTGTGTTCTGCTCAGTACATTGAGTTCAGCAAGCTTGAGTGTCTGTGTGTTTGTTGTAGCATTTCACCCACATGGGAGAGGTGGAAGAGATTCTTCATTGTATTTTAAAAAAATAAATAAAATAAAGTGCTTGAAAAAAAAAACCACAAAGGAAGTTTTAGATAAATAGAACAGAAGTAATGACTGTGCCTAATAATAGGCAGGTAAATAATCCATCCTGAAGCTGACATCAAATGCTGATTTGCCTGGAGCTAAGCCTGTGCCCAGGCACTGCTGGGTTGCACACATGGCCTAGGCAGGACAGAAAGGGCAGAACCCTGAAGAATTTCCATGCTGAACCCTGGGTACATAATTCACACCCCTGGAAGTGGTAGTTCTGTTCTTAACAAAGATTCAGGTGCTTGCTGGGCTGAGTTCCTCAGAGTGATCTTGCCTTGAGCAAGTCAGGATTCAGCAGAAACTTAAACCTGAAAGCAGCAGCCTCTGTGCCCAAGCAGGGCAGTGCTTCTCCCTCCTAAAATCCTCCAGTTAATTGTAACTACCCCAGACACAACTTTTAAAATACATGCACCAAACCTACAATCCAACCTGAACTAGAAGTTAAACCCTTCCAAGCTACTGCATGCATTAAAACTCGAATGCAAAGCGAACTCCAGTGGCCTCTTTCCTCCTGCAGCCCATCTCAGCAGTGGCTCTGGGCTGTGCAGGAGTTTCCTCGTGTCCCTCAGGACATGTGGGTATTTTCAGGGGTATTTCCTGCTGTTGCTTTCCTGGGCCTGTCCCTCCCTTTCAGGTGGGTCTGATAGGAGTCAGCTCCCCTGACTCCAGAGCTCCTGTTATTTCCATGATCCCTCGCTGTGGGATCAGAGAGGGCCCTTGGCTTTGCATGAAACTCCAGCACACCTTTCCTACCAGGTGTTCTGAAGGCTTGGATTAAATTCTCAACACACTCCCTCCCTATTCCCACAGTAAACCGCTCCATTCCCTGGCTGGAGGAGACCACTTCAGGGCAGCAATTTAAGACAGACAGGGCAAACAGAACAATTAATGGCCAGACGGTTTTGGAGATCAACTTCTTAAAACCACAGCCTTGATGGGAACAGATCTGTGCTCGCCTCTGTCCCACCAGCATTCCCAGAGCTCTGGAAATGCACCAGGACTGGCCAGGAGGGGTGGCTGGGGACTGTGCCCAAGCACCAGCGGGTGTTCCTCAAGGCACACGAGCCACTTAGAAGCAACACACGGTCCAGCACAGCCCCTGCCAAGATGCTGGGCAGCAACAGCCTTGAGAGCTCCCCAGCAAGGCTGGCTTTGCTGTACACACCCAGCGACACGCAGGATGGGAGTCCATAAACAGCAAAACCAAACAGAAACAATCAAACTTCAGCTTCCTGCGCGGGGCCGTGAGAGAGCTCTGCTTCCTCTCCACGTGTGGATTCCTGCGGGGAATTACATAATAGCACAGAACTTGGACTGGCCCGTGTCCCTGGAGACATCCAGCTTGTTTTTGTCCCGCACCAGGATGGCCTCGTTGCCGTACTGCGAGTACCACATGCTCCTGCTGCGGCTCAGGTAGGTGTTGGGGGGAGCCGACTCCAGTTTCTGCTGCTGCTGCTGCCAGATGAGCAGGGAGGTGTCGCGGTACCTGAGGCGGGCGTAGCCCTCGGACAGGGCTTTCTCGGGCAGGGGGACCCTCCCGTTCATCACCGGGTCACTCATCTGCCCCAGCGGAGCTCCACCTGCAGGGGCTCCCTCCCGACAGCTCCGAAATAATCCCCGCTGGGTCTGTCCAGGGTGATGGCTGCTGCCTGCAGCTCCAGGGGGAACATCCCAGGGCACCGCTCAGGAGAGGGAAAAGGACCCTAAAATCCCAGCAGGCAGCCTGGCCTTGCTTAAAAACCCCTCCAGGGCTTCTGAGAGCTCACCCAGCGGGGCTACTGCGGGGTGCTCCATGCTGGGAAGGGCCCACACGTGCTGTTTGTTGTCAGTCCGCGCAGCTCCTCCATAGGGGCGAGCAGGCAGGCAGGACAGGCCCGGATGAGCTGAATTCCCTGGAGAACGACTCCCGAAGCCGCCAGAGCTCAGAGATGCCCAGGCCCGTGTTCGGCCTCTCCCCGCGGATGGACGGAGCCCGCACGTCACGCGCGCAGGGATGCAGGAGAAGATGCAGGAGAAGATGCAGGAGAAGACGCAGAAGATGCTCGGCCCCGCTCGTGGTACCCAAGCTGGGGAGGAGGGGGAGTGCCCGGCACCTCCGGACGGCACCTGCGGGGCACAGAGGGTCACCCCAGGGGCTGACACCGGGGGTCCCCGCCCCGCCAGCCTCCCCTGCCGCGCCCCCCATCTCCCGCCCGCCCCCCGACCCTTCCGGCGGCCCCGCGGCTGTCCCGCACCCCCCGGCCCTGCCCGCCCCTCCCGGGCCGCCCCCCGAGGCTCCCCCGCGCCCCCCGGCCCTGCCCCGGCCCCACCGTGCTGCGCTGCCCGGCCCGGCCCGGCTCGGCTCGGCTCGGCCGGCGCTGGCTCCGCCCGCCGTGATGCGCTCGGGAGGAGCCACGGCCGGGGCGGGGGCACCGCGGAGCGCCCGGGGGCGGCACAGCCCGAGCGGGGCGGGGGGAGGATGGCAGAGGGTGCCCGGGGGGTGCGGAGATATGGGGGGGGGGGGATATTGGGGTCCCCACTTTGGATAAGTGGGGCTGGGGATGGCAGTGGGGTACCCCAAGGTGGGTTTGTGGGTCCGGAGATGGAATGGGGTACCCGAGTGCGGGGTATAGATCCGGAGATGGAATGGGGTACCCCGAGATGGGTTTGTGGGTCCGGGGATGGCAGTGGGGTACCCCGAGATGGGTGAGTGGGTCCGGAGATAACAGTGGGGTACCCCAGTGGGGTGAGTAGGTCCGGGGATGGCAGTGGGGTACCCCAGTGGGGTGTGTGGGTCTGGGGATGGAATGGGGTACCCCAAGGTGGGTTTGTGGGTCCGGAGATGGAACGGGGTACCCCAAGGTGGGTTTGTGGGTCCGGAGATGGAATGGGGTACCCTAGTGGGGTGTGTCCATCCAGGGATGGCAGTGGGTACCCCGAGATGGGTTTGTGGTCCGGGAATGGCAGTGGGGTACCCCAAGGTGGATTTGTGGGTCCGGGGTGGCAGTGGGGTACCACGAGATCGGTTTGTAGATCCGGAGATGGCAGTGGGGTACCCGAGTGGGTGCGGGCATCTGGGATATGATATTGGGCTCCCCACTCTGGATGTGTGGGTCCAGGGATGGCAGAGGGGTGCCCCAGTGGGGTGTATTGCTTCAGGGATGGCAGTGGGGCTCCCCAAGGAGGGTGCAGGAATATGAGGTGTGATTTGGGCTCCCCACTTTGGATGCGTGGGGCTGGGCATGGCAGTGGGGGTACCCCAGTGGATTTGTGGGTCCAGGGATGGCAGAGGGGCACCCCAGTGGATTTGTGGGTCCGGGGATGGCAGTGGGGTACCCTAAGTGGGGTGTGCGGGTCTGGGGGTGGCAGAGGGGCACCCCAAGATGGGTTTGTGGTCCGGGAATGGCACTGAAGCCCCCGCAGTGGGTGTGAGAGTCCCAGGGCTGTCACCCAGCTCTGGAATTGCCGTGTTTTAAAGGGACACCCCGTCCAGCTGTGCTGAGCCCATACTGGGAGCGCTGGGGCTGAACTGGGGGAGCCCTCCCCAGTGCTGTCCGTGGGATTTCCAGCCCGCGCTCCTGTCTGGTGGGTGCTGGGGAGGTGCAATCACCCTTTGTACCCCTCGGGGCTCCCCAGTGAGGGGTGAGGACAGGCTGGGACACCCCTGTGCGCTGCCAGCCCCGTGCCACCGTCACCCCGGGCCGAGTGGGAACGAGCAGCCCCTCCTCGAGCTCCTCTCTCCCCCAGCTCCTCTCCTTATCCCGCCTGCCCCTGGCCAGCACAGCACCGAATATGTTTTGAAGAGAGCTGCAGGGCTTATTCTTTTCCTGATGATGCTAAATTTAAGCTCTCAATCTTCTTATCTGCTGTGAAGGCAGCGCCATCTAATCTCCTGCGAGGGACCCGAGCAGAGCTACTCCAGAGCTACTCCAGAGCTACTCCTGGTTGTTCCTCTCAGCCTTCAGGGACGCAAACAAGAGGCTGTGGTTTGTCTCCGTCACAGGGAAGGCATGCTGCAATTCCCTGTTCCCAGGAGATCCGGGCCAAACACAAAGAGGAGGGAAGCAAAGAAAGAAAAAAAAAAAAAAAGGAATGACCACACTATTTAAATGTTTATTATCTGGGAAGCCAACCCTCGTGGAAGCTGCAGAAAAAGGTGGGAAATCCTTTAGTGGACAAGATTTAGGGTGGGTTTTTTTAAGGCTCTTTTGGTGTTGTCTGTAAAATTCCTGGCTCTGTTATCACCAAACTAACAGAAGTTGGTAAGGGGGTGGGTGCGCTGTGAGAGGGACAAGGAGGAGGATTGGAGCCTCCTTGGTTCCCTCCACTGCACCCCTTGCTGCGAGCCCCTGGAGTCAGGACCCTTCCCAATACACCCTGGAGGCAGCAGCAGCAGCAGGGGAAGGGAGGAGGTGAGACCCAGGTGCTGCTCACTCAGAGGTTTGTTCCTCCCCACCTTCCTCCGAGGAAATTCCACTCTGCTGTCCCTGAGCTGCCTCTGCTGCGCCATGGGGCTGGGCTGGGCTCTTCTCCCCCTGCCCAGCTCCAGGTCTGGCTGGTTTTGATGGGAAACCTCTTGGGGTGGAGGATTCCTCATTAGTGAGGGTGTCCCAGCAGTGCTGGGAGCTGTTAGCTGGTGCTTGCTGGTATTCAGCCCAGCTGGGGCATCCCCAAATCAGCCTTTTCCACAGAGAAAGGCCCAGGGAAGTGCCAGCTCCCCCTGCTCGGTGCCTGGGGCCAGAGCCCTTTACCAGGGGAGCTGCACTCAGGCTAAGCAAAGAGCACAAGAGGAGAATCCAGTTCATCCCTCCTGGGATGGAGCTGTGCCAGGTGAATTTCCCTGCTCCTTTCCAGGGGCACCTCCAGGGGCAGCTCCTGCAGGAGGAACGCTGCGGGGCCTGGGGCAGGGTGCACCTTGTCTGGGCAGGTAGATCAGGTGTGCGACGAGCCAGGCAGAGGATCCCTGTCTGTGCCCAGCAGCTGAACGCTTTGGTGGCGGCCCTGTGCTTTCCCCCCCGGCTGATAACCCAGCAGCGGCTCTGCCGAGCTGGGGCTTGCACAGCTTTCCTAAAATAGCCGGGGGAAGGAGATGACAAACCGGGAGGGCATGCTGCGAATGGCACGTAGGCTGTGTGACAGCTGCCCTGCCAGCAGCCCGGCCGGCCCTGGGGACCCTGGCTGCAGCTGGGGACACGGCCCTGGCAGCCAGCAGCGCTCCGGGACGCGCTGCTGCACGCCTGGGCTCATCCAGGAGGTGGCAATGGCAATCCACACACACTGCCTGCCTGGGAAAACTGGGAAAAGAGGATTTCCTGGTGTTTCGGGAATGTTTTCAGAGGGGCTGCACTGTGGCTGCTGTAGAGAACTCTAGAGTGACACCAACCATTGCAGAAAATACACCTGTCTTGGAAATGCGGCCACGTCCTGGGTATTTCGGGGCTGATTTGTAAGGTATGGTGTCCTCATACGTGTTAGTGCGTTAAATTTCCTTCCTTCCTTCCTTCCTTCCTTCCTTCCTTCCTTCCTTCCTTCCTTCCTTCCTTCCTTCCTTCCTTCCTTCCTTCCTTCCTTCCTTCCTTCCTTCCTTCCTTCCTTCCTTCCTTCCTTCCTTCCTTCCTTCCTTCCTTCCTTCCTTCCTTCCTTCCTTCCTTCCGCCACTTCCTTCCGCCACTTCCTTCCGCCACTTCCTTCCGCCACTTCCTTCCGCCACTTCCTTCCGCCACTTCCTTCCTTCCTTCCTTCCTTCCGCCACTTCCTTCCTTCCTTCCTTCCGCCACTTCCTTCCGCCACTTCCTTCCGCCACTTCCTTCCGCCACTTCCTTCCTTCCTTCCTTCCGCCACTTCCTTCCTTCCTTCCTTCCTTCCGCCACTTCCTTCCGCCACTTCCTTCCGCCACTTCCTTCCGCCACTTCCTTCCGCCACTTCCTTCCGCCACTTCCTTCCTTCCTTCCGCCACTTCCTTCCTTCCGCCACTTCCTTCCGCCACTTCCTTCCTTCCTTCCGCCACTTCCTTCCGCCACTTTCCTTCCGCCACTTCCTTCCTTCCTTCCGCCACTTCCTTCCGCCACTTCCTTCCGCCACTTCCTTCCTTCCTTCCTTCCTTCCGCCACTTCCTTCCTTCCTTCCGCCACTTCCTTCCGCCACTTCCTTCCTTCCTTCCGCCACTTCCTTCCTTCCTTCCTTCCGCCACTTCCTTCCTTCCTTCCTTCCTTCCTTCCTTCCTTCCTTCCTTCCTTCCTTCCTTCCTTCCTTCCTTCCTTCCTTCCTTCCTTCCTTCCTTCCTTCCTTCCTTCCTTCCTTCCTTCCTTCCTTCCTTCCTTCCTTCCTTCCTTCCTTCCTTCCTTCCTTCCTTCCTTCCGCCACTTCCTTCCTTCCGCCACTTCCTTCCTTCCGCCACTTCCTTCCTTCCGCCACTTCCTTCCGCCACTTCCTTCCTTCCGCCACTTCCTTCCGCCACTTCCTTCCGCCACTTCCTTCCGCCACTTCCTTCCGCCACTTCCTTCCTTCCTTCCGCCACTTCCTTCC
Source organism: Calcarius lapponicus (assembly GCA_039654755.1). Classification (NCBI taxonomy): domain Eukaryota; kingdom Metazoa; phylum Chordata; class Aves; order Passeriformes; family Fringillidae; genus Calcarius; species Calcarius lapponicus. The sequence goes on along the minus strand of JBBFKN010000012.1, from coordinate 8,564,636 downwards.
TTCCGCCACTTCCTTCCGCCACTTCCTTCCTTCCTTCCGCCACTTCCTTCCTTCCGCCACTTCCTTCCGCCACTTCTTTCCTTCCTTCCGCCACTTCCTTCCGCCACTTCCTTCCGCCACTTCCTTCCGCCACTTCCTTCCTTCCGCCACTTCCTTCCGCCACTTCCTTCCGCCACTTCCTTCCTTCCGCCACTTCCTTCCGCCACTTCCTTCTGCCACTTCCTTCCTGCCTTCCTTCCTTCCTTCCTTCCGCCACTTCCTTCCTTCCTTCCGCCACTTCCTTCCGCCACTTCCTTCCTTCCTTCCGCCACTTCCTTCCTTCCTTCCTTCCGCCACTTCCTTCCTTCCGCCACTTCCTTCCGCCACTTCCTTCCTTCCTTCCTTCCTTCCTTCCTTCCTTCCTTCCTTCCTTCCTTCCTTCCTTCCTTCCTTCCTTCCTTCCTTCCTTCCTTCCTTCCTTCCTTCCTTCCTTCCTTCCTTCCTTCCTTCCTTCCGCCCCTTCCGCCCCTTCCGCCCCTTCCTTCCTTCCTTCCTTCCGCCCCTTCCTTCCGCCCCTTCCTTCCGCCCCTTCCTTCCGCCCCTTCCTTCCGCCCCTTCCTTCCGCCCCTTCCTTCCTTCCGCCACTTCCTTCCTTCCGCCACTTCCTTCCGCCACTTCCTTCCTTCGCCACTTCCTTCCTTCCTTCCTTCCTTCCTTCCTTCCTTCCTTCCTTCCTTCCTTCCTTCCTTCCTTCCTTCCTTCCTTCCTTCCTTCCTTCCTTCCTTCCTTCCTTCCTTCCGCCACTTCCGCCACTTCCGCCACTTCCGCCACTTCCGCCACTTCCGCCACTTCCGCCACTTCCTTCCTTCCGCCACTTCCTTCCGCCACTTCCTTCCGCCACTTCCTTCCGCCATTTCCTTCCACCACTTCCTTCGTCTTTCCCTCCTCTCACTAGTTTTGCCTATTCCATGCAGGACTGGGATGTCCCCAACGAGCTCTGTGACATTCCCATAGTGACACCACTTCTCCAGCCAGGTCCCCTTCCCATTCCCTGCGCGCTGGGACCCGAGCTATGGGGAGGGGGCTGCCTGCCAGGCTCCTTGTCCGTACACACGGAGACATTTGGGGGTGAAAAAGCACAGAAAAAGCACAGAAAAAGCACAGCGTTCCCCCTGGCAGCATCCTCCTCCAGCCACCTCCGGGGCTTCTCTGGTGCGAGGAGCTGAAACAAAAGCCCAAGGAGCAAAGTCTGAGCGGAGAGTTCCCCAGCAGAGGGTGGTGTCAGCCCGGCTGGCATTCCCTGGCTGTCTGTCGTTCCCTGGCTGTTTGTCATTCCCTATCCCTCATTCCCATGCGCAGGAGAGAGGAGCACCAGCTCCAGCACAAAATCCAACCTCTTTAATTTATTCAAGCTCCCTTTTAGCTCAGGACCCTTCCCAATAAACCACGGAGGCAGCAGCAGCAGCAGCAGGGGAATGGGTGAGGTGAAATCCAGGCGCTACGCAGTCAGCGGTTTGTTCCTCTCCACATCCCCCATCCTCTTGCAGGACACTTTGTACAACCTGGAGCTCGCAGCTCACCGGTGTGTGCTGGATTCAAGCTCCTCCTGAGCCCGGCTGCACAGGTTTGGGTTGTTTTTATTTTTCCTGCTCTCAGAAATCTCTGCCATCAGCCTCTGGCTTGTCAGAGGTAGGCGAGGAGCGTGCTTGCTCCAGCACCTCCCACGCAGAGCCTGGCTCTGCAGCTGCAGGGATCGCTCCCAAGTGTCCAGGGGCCAAGAATGCTTTTTATTACTCAGTGAAAAAGCGAAGCTGTGCCTCGCAGCTTTAATTATGCACATACAATCAACTCCTCTGTTGTCATCTACCTACAGACCTGACCTCACTCGGCAGGCTGGTTCTGAGTCAACCAAAATTATCCCTGGCACGACTCCAGCGCCTTCGGTAGCCTCGTGATCCCTGCCCATGGGTGCTGTTGGAGGGCAGAAACGCTCGGTGAAGAGCTAAAAGATCAAGAAAATCATTCTGAGAAAGCAGCTCCTCGGGGTATGGGGAGTGTGGGCGGAGGGCTGGGCACTCCCAGGGCAGGGCGCAGCTCTGACGGTGAAACTGCAGCGTGAGGATGCTGCTCCCTCCTGGATGGCACTGAGGGACAGCCAGCACCTCGCCATGAAAGAATTCCTTCTTACCAACCCCCCCCAAAACTTTCCTTGGAACGGGAAACAATTGTTTTCTGTTGGTCGGAGAGATCCTCCTTCCTGGATGGAAAAGGAAGGATCATGGCTGTGGAGTTGCTGTTTCTCCTTTATCTCCTGCTTGGCTCCATTTGGAAGAGATTAGTGCTGCGTTTGTTTGACATCCAGGTTAATAGCTTCCCCTCGTCCCAGTCCCGGCTTCCGGTTCTGCCTATCTGGAAAGCCGGGCTGGAAATTAATCGGCAAACTCTGGGGAGAGGATCTCGGAAGAAAACTCAGAACAGATTTGAAAAGAGGCTGTTCTAAGCCGCGCTGATTTGGAAGGGAGCCACCGGTGAAAATCAGAGATTTTTCAAGAGTTTGCTGCCAAGGAGTTAATGCCTGAGAGTCGAGATTTTTAATAAATGCGCTGGTAATTAATTATAGGAGTTGTCCTCCCGTTCGAAAGTCAAGGAACGCGGTGCCTTGTTTGGGTTAAACATCTCCCCTGCGGTATTTGCAACCCAAACACGGGATGACGAGTGGGAGCGAGCGCTCAGACAAAGCGGGGTCTGTGCGAGCGTGTGCGGCCCCGGGGAGGCGGGGGGGGCCCGGTACCGCTCCTGCCCCAGGAGAACCGGGGGAGCCCCGGTACCGGGGAACCGGGAGAGCCCCGGTACCGCTCCTGCCCCAGGGGAACCGGGAGAGCCCCGGTACCGCTCCTGCCCCGGGGGAACCGGGAGAGCCCCGGTACCGCTCCTGCCTCGGGGGAACCGGGAGAGCCCCGGTACCGCTCCTGCTCCAGGGGAACCGGGAGAGCCTCGGTACCGCTCCTGCTCCAGGACGGGAGAGCCCCGGTACCGCTCCTGCCCCATGGGAACCGGGAGAGCCCCGGTACCGCTCCTGCCCCAGGACGGGGGAGCCCCGGTACCGCTCCTGCCCCGGGGGAACCGGGAGAGCCCCGGTACCGCTCCTGCTCCAGGGGAACCGGGAGAGCCCCGGTACCGCTCCTGCCCCAGGGGAACCGGGAGAGCCCCGGTACCGCTCCTGCCCCAGGACGGGAGAGCCCCGGTACCGCTCCTGCCCCAGGACTGGGAGAGCCCCGGTACCGCTGCTGCCCCAGGACGGGAGAGCCCCGGTACCGCTCCTTCTCCAGGGGAACAGGGGGAGCCCCGGTACCGCTCCTGCTCCAGGGGAACCGGGAGAGCCCCGGTACCGCTCCTGCTCCAGGGGATCCGGGAGAGCCCCGGTACCGCTCCTGCTCCAGGGGATCCGGGAGAGCCCCGGTACCGCTCCTGCTCCAGGGGAACCGGGAGAGCCCCGGTACCGCTCCTGCTCCAGGGGAACCGGGGGAGCTCCGGTACCGCTGCTGCCCCAGGACGGGAGAGCCCCGGTACCGCTCCTGCCCTGGGGGAACCGGGGGAGCCCCCGTACCGCTCCTGCTCCAGGGGAACCGGGAGAGCCCCGGTACCGCTCCTGCCCTGCCCCAGCACAAGGGGACACCCTGGGGAGAGGGGACCCCACAAACCGCGGTGGCGGCTCTGCCAGCGGGGACAGCGAAGCAGCGCCGGGGCTCTGGGCGGATTTCCCGGAACAGGGAGAGGAGCGGGAGGGATACAAGGGAGAGGGGGAGAGGAAAAACAAAACAAAACCCAGGAAAAATAAAAAGGGGAGGAGGGAAAAGGGAAAAATATCGGGGGGGAAAAAAAAAGCGGGCTGCGAGCCAAAGCGTCGCCAAAGCCCCTCCGCCCCCGGGCTCCCGCAGACAAAGGGGCGGCGGGGCGGGCCGGGGGCGGGCCGGGGGCCGCTCGGTGCCCGGGGCGGGCCGGGGGCTGCCCGGTGCCGGGGGCCGCTCGGTGCTCGGGGCGGGGAGAGCAGCGCTCGCCCCCCGGCAGTGCCCGGCTCGGCCGCGCAGCAGCGCAAGTTTCCACCGGGCACCGCCACGGAGTTGCGCCGGGGGGCGGCCCCGCCGTGTCCGTCTGTCCGTCCGTCCGTCCGCCGCTTTGTTCCCGGAGGATGCGGCGCGCCTAACCCCGGCCCGGGCGGTGGGGCCGCAGCGGGGGCAGGGGCAGCCCTCCGCCGGAAAACTCCGCGCCGCCCTCCTTCCTCCTCCTCCTCCTCCTCTTCCTCCTCCTCCTCCTCCTCCTCCTCCTGCCGCCGCTGCTCCGCTCGCAGCCCCGGCGCGCAGCGATGCTGGCGGGGGCCGGCGGGCGGCGATGGAGCGGGGCGGTAGCGCGGAGCCGCCCAGCGCCGCGGCCCCTCGGGCTGCCCGCGGCCCCCTGAGGAGGAGGAGGAGGAAGAGGAAGGCCGGGGGAGCCAGCGGAGCGCGGCCATGGAGGAGTGGCGGCAGTGCGGGCGCTGGCTCATCGACTGCAAAGTTTTGCCCCCGAACCACCGGGTGGTCTGGCCCTCGGCCGTGGTGTTCGACCTGGCGCAGGCGCTGCGGGACGGGGTGCTGCTGTGCCAGCTGCTGCACAACCTGTCCCCCGGCTCCATCGACCTCAAGGACATCAACTTCAGGCCGCAGATGTCCCAGGTAGGAGGGGAGAGGCGCATGGATGGAGGGGTGGCTGGGTGGGGAACCCCTGGATCCCTGCGTGCGGCGGCTGCTCTGCACAACTTGGTGGGATGCGGGGATGGGCTGGGATGCGAGACCCTCTGTTTCACCCCCCCGGATGAAATGCGGCCGAAAAATTAAGATAAAAATCTGAGAATGCCCCCATAGCCTCTCCTTTTATTCGAATAAAGTAAAAGGACTCCTCTGTTAAAAATTAAGGGAATGCCCCATAGACTCTTCGCTTTATTCGGATAAAGTAAAAGAACTCCTCTGTCTCCTTTTTGGACATCAAGCTCTGATGTTTGTGGATGAATTTTCCCAGCACCCGGCAGCCTCTCCCAGGCTTTATCCCCCGGGTTTCTCGCCGGGAAAGGCTCCGGGGCAGGAGGGAAACATCCCCCTCGTGTTTACAGCCGCGGCGAAACAAAAGCAAATAGCAGGGCTAGGAGGGGATGGGATTATTGGGGCTTTTCATGGAGGCGCTGGTTCGTCTGGGATGTGCGGGAGGAGCGGGCGCCGGGACGAAAGTTTGGCTGGGAAGACTCAAAGCAAAATAAATGAATAAATTAATGAAAACACACGAAGCTGTGGCGCTCTGCGAGGCTGCCCCGAGCCCGGCCGGGCGGGGAGCGAGGCCGGGGCCGTGCCCGAGCCCCGGTGCTGCATCCCCGCATCGGGACGGGATGGGGGGCTCAGGGCAGGGACCCCAATTCCACCCTTGCCCTGTCCCCTGCCCTGTTCTCCCCTTTAACAGGGCTCCATCCTTGGAAGTGTTTCCCGTTCCTGGTTGGTTTGGTGGAAGGAGGCTTAAACAAAAAAAAAAAGAAAAAAAAGAAGTAAAATCAGCTCAGCTCAGGTTGTTTTGTGTCTGAGAGCCCCGCTGGTGTTTTTGCAAGCCGAGCTGGGGGTATTTGCATGGGAATCGGGAAGTGAAATCGATCAGAACGAGCGAAGTGGGGCTTTGTGCCCTGCCCGCCGGCAGCCCCTGTGTTGACAAGTTCATTTCAGAGCGTCGGCTTTTATTTGTGAACAACAGGTCCTGGCGGTGAAATCCGAAGGGAAACTTTCTGTCTGCAACTTCGCTGAAACCTTCAGGGACAAATAAACCTCCGGTGCCCGCCGGAGCTCAGTTCCTGTGCTGTGAGAGTGAATCCCTCTCCCTTTTTCCGCTGGAGTTTCCCTCCTGGGCGATGTTTTCTTTCCCAGTTTGTCCCCTTCACCCAGCAGGACACAGCCACGTGTGGCTGCTGTGGCTCAGCACAGCCGGGAGCTCCCAAATTTGGGAGATTTGGGGTCCCTCTTTGGGGAGCAAAGGGCGCTTTTGCTGTGAGGATGAGGATCCTGCAGAGCCCCGGGATGGGAATCCCCAGCCCCGCGGTGAAACCATCCCCCAGCAAATAAATACAAACACGTCCTGATGCCTCTCCCCGGCGTGGAACAATGCTGGGAGATTTCCTCTCGGCTTTCCAGGCTCTGAACTGATCAAACTGTTTTCCTCTCGGGCTGATGTTTCCAAATTTAAACTGGAGCCGGGCATGTGGAGGGCTGGAGCTTTCCTACAACGTGCACGCTGTGTTTTGGGGTTTTTTTAAGGGAATACTGCCATCCTACAAGGCTGATTTTGGTGTGGCGGTTGCCCCGTGGGGAGGTCAGGATGGGTTTGGAGATGTGGCACTTGGGGACGCGGTTTGGTGGCAGGTTTGGCACCAAACCTGGGTTGGACTGGGTCTTGGAGGGCTTTTCCAGCCTGAGCTCTGGTTCTGTGGGAGCTGTGATGCTGGGCTGGTTTGGGGTGAGGTTTGGAGAGGCTGTCCCTGCCGAGGTGGAGGGGACAGTTTCCAGCCCTTTAATAAAATTGCTTTCTGCTTATTCCACCTCTCTGGCAGCTTTAGGAGACGTGTGAGGGGACTCACTGGGGTGGGTTCGGTGGCCCTGTGTCTGAAAATGAGATCATTAGAGGGGACCAGCACAGAGCTGAGCCCGCAGGAGTGCAGAGCATCACCTGCTGTGGGATGCTGAGGTCTCATCCTCAGCCAGGATGGGACCCAAACTGTGGAATCAGCCTTTCTATTTGATGTGTTTGGTAATTCCTGGGAATTTGGGAATCTGGCTTTTCCCCAGGGTGGTTAAAGGCACCTTCTGCTGCCCTGAGGTGATGGGGAGGAAGGGGCTGAGCCCCCCTGGGATGCCCCAGCCCTGCTCAGTGTCCCTGGGCCAAATTTCAGAGGAATTCTGTAGGGATCCCTGCTTGTCACCCAGCTGTGATGTGCTCAGACACGGGGCAGGGATGTGCAGGGCAGAGCAGGCTGAGGAGCTTCAGAGGCTGTTTTTGATGATAAATGCACGTTTTGCCTGGCTGGCTGGACTGGCTACCCAGCTGTCTGCCTCACTAGAGAGCTCATTTTGTTATTAATCAGGTAAAGTGCCAGGGGACAAGACACTTGTGCTAGACTTGAAACAGCCAGTAAAACACTCTGTCATCCACCTTTCCCTCTGAATTAACTGAGGTGTGCAGGTGTGCAATGAAAAACAGATTTTTGCCCGAGGTGAGCAGCGTTTCAAAGGCCAGAGGTGAAATCACATCTCTGCACAGAATCACTTTTAAGATCCAGGCGCTTGTGTGTTATTTTTTTATTTAATCCTTTTCTGTGCTGATTTGTTTTTCCTTGCAGCTGTTGGAGGTGTGCTGAGAGGTGAGGCTGGAGTGTTGGCAGCACAGGGAGAGGCTGCAGGGATTGGTGTCCCTGTCCTCCTAAAATGTCCCCAACCTCATAAAGCCCCTCTGTGCTTGTGCAGCGGAGAGGCCAGGCTGGCCCCACAGCAGTAGGGGGTTATTAAGCATAATACTTGATGCTTAATTAAATAAATGAAGCAAATCACCCCGTTAGGTTGTGGTCTGAAGTTTGCTTTATTTTCATGTTCAGTTCCAGGAACACCCCAAATCCGCTGTTTGGTGGGGCCTGGGAGGATGGGATGACCCAAAGAACTTCCAGAGTGGCCAAGAGAATAAACAGGAAAAACAATCTTGAGTCCCAGCTCTCTTCTGAGAGTCACTGGACGTGAGGCCAGTTTTGATGGAGTAAAACTTCGTTTCTGCTCTTTGTTTCTCTGTTTCTGGAGAGCTGGGAATGCCGTGAGGGTGACTGGGGCTTATTGATCCTTGTGTGTGTTGCTGTGATTGGATTTCTGGGGGTGTCATTCTGGGAGGTTTTCCAGCCAGAGTGTGGTGACATTGGAATTTACAGAGGTGGGAGCCTTCTGCTTTGCATTCCCTGCCCCAGAGCCACCCCAAAATCCCGCTCCTCTCCCCATTCCCATTCCCAATTCCAGTCCTTTGTCACTGGGTGCTCTTGTGAGTGAGGCAGAGATCTTTAAGCTTTGCATTTTCGCCAATAATTCGGTTTCAATCTTAATTTTGTTAAATCTATGGTCAAATACAAATTAAATGACTCTCCACTCCTGTTTCAGCATAAAAAATATGTGCAAGAAAGCACCTGCATGTTTGGGTGAGCTTGATATTTGTGGCTATGAATTTAGTGAGATTTTCCCTTTTTTATTTTTCTTTTTTTTTGGCATTTGTCTTAGATAAAATGAATCCTTCCTGACAGGGCCTTGGATGTTTTTGGGGGTTGGTACCTTGGATGTTTTTGGGGGTTGGTAGGGCAGCCTGCTGCAGGTTGGAGCAGAAACCTCGTGGGGGCTGCATCAGCTGTGCCAGACACCTTTGCAGGTGTGGGATTTGATCAGGAATTATCCAGGAAAACTGGCGGGATCTGGGAGTTTCCTGCAGAGTTCCAGATCTCTGTCCCTCCTCTGGTTCAGTCTCATCCCTCCTGGGGATGCTCTGAAGGGCATTTCTGCTCCCAGCCTCTGCAGTGGAAGGAAAATGGGATAATTCAATGGAGAACAACTGAGGAAGAAGCAATAACCCCCCAAATCCTGCCCCACTGCCCTGTCCTGGCTGGCTGAGCACCTGCTGCAATCTCTGTGGGTTACAAAGGTGGAAATTGGTGCCTACACAAAGCTGTGGGGAAGGGATTTAACATCAAGACTCCCATAGAGATCACCCCCCATCAAAGGCTGGTCTGGGCAAAATATCTCTGTGAAAAATCTTCATGGTCTCTGCTAAAAATCTTCATGGTCTCTGCTAAAAATCCTCATGGTCTCTGCTAAAAATCTCTATTTTCCTGCTCCAGAACCTCCTGGATTCTGGAAGTGAAGCAGCCCACAGAGTGAATGTGTCGCTGGGTGCGCAGAGTTGAATTTAGCAGTAATGGGCAGCTCATTAAGGATTCTTATTTGGGAGCACACTGACATCTCTCCAGAGGGAATCCAGCCCTCCCTGCAGCACCTGGAGGTTTGATTGGGGCCCTGGGGGCTGATGAGAGGCAGCAAATTTAATTGGAGTGATGGCTGAGCTGCCCACTGCTCTGCTTTGGGAGCCAGGCAGAAAGCTGCCAGCGCTGATGCCTGCACCCCACACTGCCTGAGCTGTCACATTTACCTGTTGTTTTTCCTCCATTTGCCACCAAAATCCTGTTTATTGGTGATGGAGGCGCTGCTTTGCTGTGACAGCTTGGGAGCAGGTGGCTCTGAGCTCCCCCAGGTACAGGGGAGGTGTGGGGATGCTGGAGGATTTGGGGCAGGTGATTATTCACAAGGCTTTGGGGTTTTCAATGTGCCACTTGAAGGGTTTATAGCTGGAGTGCTTGTAATTGCTTCCATATGTCATGATAGCAGTTAAATATAATTTAATATTATCAGAGGTGGGTGGGTTCTTAGAGCAAGGTTTGTGTAGCTACTCTTGGTTTACCCTGCTCAGCTCCTCTCTGGCTTTTTTTATTTACTCTCCGCTTTTTTGAAACTGAGTTCTGTTCCAAAAAAAAAAAAAAAAAAAAGAGTGAAAAATGGCCTGGTTGCATATCCCTGTTTACTGTGTCTCACTGACTTCCCGTTGGGATGTGCTGAGCCTCACAAAGGAAAAAAAGGAAAAAAAAAAGGGGAAAAAAGGTGCTCTGTGTGAGCTGCTGCCACTCTTCCTGCCCAGCCCCACTCAGAACCCCAAACCCTTCTGGGAGCCTCTTTGTGACCCTCTGAGCCTGAAGGATCCAACTTGAACCTGCAGCTGAAGGCTCATAAATATTAAATATTCTGGTGGGGCAGGAGAAGGTGGAGGGTGTTGGATGGATGCTGTGAGCTGTGCCAAGCAGCCTGAAAAGCAGTGAAAACTTTTATTTTTTTTTTTCCCTCTCCACGCTCTTGAATGATGGATGAGAGCTAAATACCTGCATTAAACACCTACCAGCATCAGGCTCTTGGATGAATAGATGCCTTTAGAAACACAAAGCCATAAAAGAAAAAAAAAAAAAAAGGAAAAAAAGGCAATTTGGTGGTTTTTTTCAAGGTGGGACTGGAAGATTTTTGGCACTGCCCAGCTGCTGGGGCTGGGTGAGGAATTGGGGAAAATGATTGAATTTGGGGTGGGTTCTGTGGGAGGGCTGAGCATCCCCAGCTCAGGCTGCTGGGATGGGACCCAGCACCCCAAATTCTGTGGGTGTGGGAGCCCCAGACCCCTTTTCCTTCAGCTTATCTGGAGCCAGAAGGGACCTGAATTTTGGCAGGGACAGAAATGGTGCTTCAGACTGACCCTGGGTGGGATGGACAGGCAGGGCTGGGATGGACAGATAGGGCTGGACAGGCTGGGATGGGATGGGATGGGATGGGATGGGATGGGATGGACAGGCAGGGCTGGGATGGACAGACAGGGATGGACAGACAGGGCTGGACAGACAGGGCTGGGCTCTCCCTCCTGGCTGCAGACAGAGTACAGAATTTTGTATATTTAACAAATCTCTGCTGCTCTCCAGGTGTCTCATGCCCATCCCTGGCTTTTGTGGCTGTGCAGCTGCTGAGCCCTGTGCCTGGGATTTGCTTTTTTCCCCTGCACATTTTGTGCTTTTGTCTGGGATCCTGGACTAGCCCAGCCCTGGAGTTTGGTCTGGGTTAACACAAGGTTTAGCTCAGATGCCCTAACCTGACAGGTTTTTTGGGGTTTCTGTCTGTGATGGGTGTTTGGGCTGTCTGAGCCCCCCCCCTCCTGTGTCAGGGGGTGTTTGTGCTCTGCCTAAAGCCACAAGGGCTCCACTGCAGAAGGAATTGTGAAAATAACAGGTGTGGATGCAGCTTGCTGCTCTGGGGAGGCTCTGAGAAAACCCCAGTTCTCCTCAGGAAGGTCACTGCAGATCACATTTGGCCATCAGATTCCCCAGCCTTGTCTAACCAGTCCTGCAGAATAAATTCTTGGGCTCCTCTTGGGACACTTTTTGGACATTTCCCTGGGGTCCCCAGGCAGTTGTTTGGGAGCTGCCAGCCCTTCCTGCCCCAGGACAGAGGATGTGCCTGCCCCTTGTCCCTCCTCTGGCCAGCCCCCTTTGCTCTGAGGGTGCAATGTGGGATCTGTTCCTGTTTTGTAAGCCTGGCTGGACAGCCAGGATTCAGCTGCAGGAGCCTCCTCTGCCTCCTTGGACAGCCCCCAGCCTGACTCATATCCTGACTGCTCCTCTGCAACGCGTGCGCTCTGTGCTACAGACCCACCAGAAAATCAGATTTTTCTTCACTGGGTGTCTCAGGATTGGGTTTTGGACCTGGGGAACGTGTCCCATCTCTCAGTGCCCCCTCCCAGGCCGTGCTGCAGGTGATGGAGCTGGTTGGGCTCCCTGGGATGGGAGCTTGGGAGGGCTCTGTGCCTTTCTGAGCTGTCCCTTGGTGCTCCAGCAGGGACCATGACCCCATGCCTGCCCCCACTGGGGCCTTGATTTGGCCCTAAACCTCCAGGATTTGGTAAATGAGGAGAGGGGGGAGGTTAAAAGGTTCCCATGGTGGAAATTTGCTCTTTCTCTTGCAGCATTTGCCTGAACACTGATGGAGGGGTGTGGGATTTGCTGGATGAAGGAGGAAATGATGAATCTGACTCCATGTTCTTAGATGGCTATTTAAACATTATATTACATACTATATTTTGTTTTATATATTATATTTTATATTTAATATTATATTTTATATAAATATATAAAATATATTAATATATTAATAGCACTATTATATTTTATATAGAAAATAAATATATAAATATATAGTTATATATTTATATATTACTAAATAGATGGAAGTTAATATATTTATATATTTATAAAATTTATTTATATATAAATAAAATAGTATTTCTTTAAGACCTGGAGTGTGTGAAAGCCTGGAAATCCCAGGCTGAGTGGCATGGCCCCAGGACAGGAAATGTGCACAGCACTGGGACAGCCTTGTGTGCACATTTTGTGTTTATGGGAAGCACTTTCTCATGTGAGTGATCTTCCAAGAAAATCACTGGTGAGCCTTGGAGAGGGGAGGAGACAAAACAAAACAAAAAAAAAAGAAAAAAGAGACAAGGCTTTTCCTCCCATAGCTGTGGGGGAATTGTGGCTTTAAACAGAAAATAAACCAGAAAATTTCCTTATAAACTTTCCTTTTGGTTACAGTGCATTATAGACTTTGGGAGTGGGGATTGCCTGAGCACCAAGAATTCTGCAGAAAAGAGGAGTTTTTGTGAAGGGCTTTCTGAAATAATTAAAAGTGTCACCTGGGACCTTGCCAGATGTGAATGATCCCATTCCAGGTCACAGGGCAGGCATCTCTGGTTTGTCACCTCACTGTAACCCTTCCTCATCTGTTGGGAAGGATGAAAGTTTGACAAGAGTCTCACAGATATGTGTGCTTAGCAGAAGGATTTTTGAATGTAGAGTCTGAAGAAGGAATAGAGATGGAAGCAAGTTTTGTTATAGAAGAAAAGAATTGCTGAGCCACTGGCTAACCAAGGAGGCAAAGGCTGTGTTAGTTAGAAGGGGTTTTATGGCTTAGAGCAAAGGATAAACCCACCTCAGACAAGAAGATGTTTTTACCAAGCAGAAAGACAGCACAGGCAAACAAGGCAGCAAATGTAGCAAGTAGGAAAAAGGTCTCAGAATTTTCCACTGCAAGAAAACTGAACAACAACTTCCAGCTTAAACTGTAATGTACTGACTTTGTGTGATTGGAGAACAGTAACATGAATATGGTAATTAGAGTAGTTATGATGGGCTAGAGATAATAGTAAAGGTATAGATTGGTTCTGCTGTATGAAGATGCTCAGCAAAGAAAAGTATAAAAATGTGTTTGTAGCCAAAAGAAAAGTATAAAATGCGTTTGTAACCAAAGGAAAAGTATAGAATGCATTGTGACCAAAACCAAAGGGTCTCCAGGCCTGCCTGCAGCTGGAGCTGACAGCTGTAGGCACAGCTCTGTCACCCACAGCCCTGGACTGCTGTAACTCATGGATACAACAAACTGCATTTTGGAGAGCTGCCTGGAGTCCCCCATCCCTCATTCAGGCTCTTATCCATCAGTTTTGGGCTCCCAAGGGTTGGGATGCTCACACTGATGCAGGAGGATGCTTCCAAAGGATTTCCCACCTTCAGCTGCTGCCCCTCCCTGCAGCTCTGGCCACTGGAGCTGATGCAATCGGTGTCTCACTGCCGAGAGCTTCACCTGAGATGCAGAAATCGTGGTCAGATACCCTGAGCAGCCAAACCTGTTCCTTTGGGGCAGGTGAGAGCCCAGACAAACCTTTTGCTGCTCCCCTGCTGCATTTTCCACCCTCCGCGTGTTCAGGTGCACGTCCCCAAGCTCTCCCCACGTGGAGAACACCTAAATATTTTATTCTTTTTCCTTAGAGGTGACAAAGGTTGGAAGTGAATTTTTGTGGTATTGGCAGCTGGGTTATCTCGGGAAGGGTAATGAGGAGGTTTTAATGAAGCTACAGTATCTGCCTGAGAGTGGGGTTTTAGCCAGGTTCTTGCAAGAAGCATTTCTAATTAGGAGAGATTTAATTCCAGATTTTTGTCATCCCCCCCGCCATCCCCTCCTAATTATATTTGCTAACGTGTTTAACAGCTTTCCCTTCAGAAAAGAACAATTTATTCAAAGGTCATAAATAAATTCTGGCATTAATTACTCCAGGAGCCACACTGGGCTGCTCTGGAGAAAGAACTCCATGGGGAATGCTGAGCCTTTCCCAGTTGGGTTTATCTGGGCTTGAAATGACTTTGTTTGCACACTCCCCCCATCCAAGACACCTTCAAAAAACCCCAAATATCTGCATCCACATTTGTGCCCAGCTGAAAACCCCCTGGGACCTTGTAGCTGATTTCCCTGAGTTTTTGGAGCAAGTCACAGAGTCTCCCTTGATCTCTTGAAATTTAGAAGAAATTATAAATAATATAATAATATAAAACCAATATAGTGTTATTAAAATAACATAATATAATGTAATATGCATAATATAATATATAAAATATAATATAAAATAAAAATAATATAGAATATATAATAGAATATAGAATATAGAATATAATTTATATTATAGTAATTGTATATTATAATATATTATATTATTAATTATAAAATATATAACTGAAATTACAGTATTTGGGGGTGTTTTTGTGGAGTAGTTTGGGATCCCCTCGTTGCTGTGGGTGCTGAGCTGGAGCAGAGCCTGGCTGGGGGCAGTGGCAGAAGGACAGAAGGACAGAAGGACAGGGCTGAGCTGTTCCTCCTCCCCAGCCCAGCTTAGGTTAATAGTTTTTGTAACCTCCAGATTTTGGAGTGGCTGCAACATCTGTTCCAAGTGATAATAATGCAGTGCTGAGGGGGAATTAGCATACAGCTGCCAGGGCTGGGGGAGAGCCTCTATAGAAAAATAAATGAATTTATTGACGGAAGATGAGGCCTCATTGAGTTTTCATAGTTCTGGTAATTTTGGCAGCGTGGGCAAAATCTGTTCCTGTGCAGTGGGAAGGGCTGGGCTGTGGGACTCTGATGTGATTTGAGGCTCCAGTGTCTTTTGTTTTGTCACTTCACCCCAAGCCAAGAGTGCTTTTTGCTGGCTTTGGGTTCCTTTGGAAGGCTCCATCTGCCAGATGAGCCCTGGCTTGGGCTGGCTGAGTGTGGGGAATGTTTGATATCTCTGGGAATAGCTCTGCTCTCAGAGACCTGATCCAGTGGGTGCCATCCCTGCACACTGTGCTCGTCAAAGTCTCTTGCTGTGCTCACCAGGTTTGTGCTGGCACTTCCCAAATGTGTTCCCTGTTCCGGTCCCTCTCCATCCTTCATCCCCCTCAGGGTCAGGATCCTGCGCTGAGCTTCAATATTTCTGTGGCTCTTCCTTCCCTGGTGTTTTCCCTGGCATCCTGTGATGTGACACTTTAATTTTTCCTTGAGGAAAGGCAGACAAACATTGCTTTTGTTGCTTGGGGGAAATGCAGGAGAAGGTGATTGAAGTGTTCTCTGAAGCCTCTCAGACTTGAAAGCGAATTTAAAATGCCCAGGTTTTAAAATTTATAAACCCAGAGTGATGCTTGGTGAGATTGTGGATTCTGCAGGGATTCCCCTCCTTGTAAAAGAATACAAAAATTCAACTGAAGCCAACCCACGTTCAGCTTTGGGCTCCAGCAGCAAGAACTGAGTGAACAGAATTATCTGTTTTATGTGTTTAAACCATCTTAAACACCTGATTTACCTGGATGTGAGTGAAAGGAGCGAGAGTAAAACTTCAACAAATGACGTGGCTGGGTGTGTGCAGGGATGCTGAACCCCTGAGCTGAGGCAGAGGGAAGGAATAAACCCCAAATTTTCCAGTCTCTTCACAGGAAAATCTCTTCTTCTCTGAGCAGACATAGAACTGCCAAAATCTTGATTGGTTTGTTTGTTTTTTTTAATTTTGGTTTAGTTTGGGGTGGCATTTTTTTGGGGTTTTTGGGGTTTTTTAAAGGTTTTTTGGGGGTTTTTTGTTGTTTTTTCCCCTCTGATTTAGAGATTTATTTTTTTTTTTGAGAGACAGCTCTTCTACCAGCAGCGTGAGGTTGTGAGGATGCTGTGACACAGCCAGGCTGTCAGGAGTGTTGTGGCTCTATAGAAACCCGTTATTCAGCTGAGCAGGGCTGTCATTACCTGCCTCTGCTGCTCCCAAAAAGAGATATTTAACTTGTCTGTGCTCCAGGTGCTTTAATAACTGCCTGGGTTTGTCTCTGGCACGTCAGCAGCCGGGCTTGGAGTGCTGAGGAGCTTCTCCTCCCTCCACCCACCGAGGGTTTTACTCAAAAATTGGGCAAAAATCCTCCTGGCACTGGCTGCTCATCCCACCCAGGGCTGCCTCAGGTCTTTGGGGTTTGACATTTCCAGTGTGTGTGGTGGGAATGAAATGGATTTTCAGCCTCCCACCCTGCTCTCCTCGTGTTGTGCTCCCTGGAATCCCAGGGTATCCAATAATCCCAGGGGTGATGGGCTCATGCCCATCCCTGGGTGTTTTGGCGTTGAAAAAAATTCTGCAGAACTTTTCTGGGGGAAAATAACCCCGAACAGCTGTTGGATTTTCACAGTTCTGTGGGAAAAGCTGTGGGCTGCTCCCACACCCTGGTTCTGTAAGAATCTCCCTCAGCAGTGGATGTGAGTGCCCAAAAAAGCCGCTTACCTGTTACTGTTTGCACTGCTTTGGGTTATTTGCTTTGCTTTCTGGATTGTTTTTGTGTTACTCGTGGAGTCCCAGGTCCAAGCTCCACTTGGTACCAGGCCCTTTGCAAGCAGAGCTGCTGCTCCTGGGCAGAGGTTATCCAGATAATCTGGGAATGCAGAGCTCCCAGATCTCACTGTCCCTGAGCAGAACCCTTGGCCAGGCTGATTTGTTGTCCCTCTGCCCTGCTGGGGCTTGGGGAGAGACAGCTGGGCTGGATTGTGTAATCCAGAATTTGTTTTTGTCAGGAAGGGCTCAGCTGCTGGGTTATTGCTGCTTATGTTATGTTGGTGTGTGGCTGTGTGAAGGGAAGGGGACAGAAGTGTGAATTCTTCCTCCCCTCCTCATCCTCATCCTCCTCCTGGGGTGCTGCCGGGTCCCAGGTTTAGGACGTGGATCCTTTTGCAGGAAGGACAGTCTGTGCCCTCCTCAGCATTCCCTGGGTGCTGTCCCTTCCCCAGGCTGCCCAGGGGCACCCCCAAACCTCCCAGCATGAACAGAGGCTGGAAGGGAGCCGAGCTGCATTTCCCAGAGGGTTTAGGAGCAGTTTTTGGGGTCACACTGACCTGCTGTGACACCTTGGAGCTCCCAGTGCAGGGTCCAAGGCACAGGCAGGAATTTGGAGGTGCTGTGTGACCATCCCTCCTGCCTGGCTGCTGCCCCAGGGCACCTCTGCTGTTTTCCTGGGGATTTGGGCTCGTTTTGGGAGCGGTGCTGCTGTCAGGGTGTGGGATGTGCCTGGAGGTGGGGAGGGAGGATTCCATCCTGGTGGTTGTGCAACCCTGGAGTTCCTCCCTGAGCATTCAGAGCTGGGCTTGACACTGGGCTGCCCTGGAGAAATAGCTCCGTGGGGAATGCTGAACCTTTCCCAGCTGGATTTATCTGGGCTTGAAATGACTTTGTTTGCACACACCTCCCATCAAAGACACCTCCAAAAAACCCCCCAAATATCTGCATCCACATTTGTGCCCAGCTGAAAACACTCTGGGACCTTGCAGCTGATTTCTCTGAGTTTTTGGAGCAAATCACAGCATCTCCCTTGACCTGTTGAAATTTGCTTTTAAGATTTGGGGGCGTTCTTGTTGAGCAGTTTGGGATCCCCTTGTTGCTGGGCACAGAGCAGCTGGGAGCTCACTCCGTGTGCTGGAGGAGGGACAGAAGTTCCAAAGTGGAGTGTCTGAGTGAGCCCAGCAGCTCCAGACCAGGGCAGAGCTGACATGGCAGGAAACCAGAGCTGCGGTTGCGTTTCAGATCGTTGCATCACTTCTACAGGATGTTCCTTGCCTAACTCAGTGCAGCGTGCAGAGAGTTTCCTGGGGTGGAAGGAGATGTTTGGGAGTGGAGGAGGATTAAAAATTCCATGAAATCCCTTTGGTCCCTGCTGCCAAGCTGGGGAGTGATGGATCAGGAGTGTGAGTGTGAGTGCTGGGCTCACAGAGCTGTCCCTGGGCTCACAGAACTCAGAGATTTGGGATCTGGGAACAGCC
This sequence comes from Calcarius lapponicus, assembly GCA_039654755.1. Taxonomy (NCBI): domain Eukaryota; kingdom Metazoa; phylum Chordata; class Aves; order Passeriformes; family Fringillidae; genus Calcarius; species Calcarius lapponicus. The sequence continues at coordinate 8,546,847 of JBBFKN010000012.1, read as the reverse complement.
CCCAGGGGCTGCCAGTGCCCTTTGGAGCTCCACCTGTGCCATCACTTTTACAGGGTGTTCCTTGCATTATGCAGTGCAGAAAGTTTCCTGGGGTGGAAGGAGATGTTTGGGAGTGGAGGAGGATTAAAAATTTCATGAAATCCCTTTGGTTCCTGCTGCCAAGCTGGGGAGTGATGGATCAGGAGTGTGAGTGTGAGTGCTGGGCTCACAGAGCTGTCCCTGGGCTCACACACTGAGAGATTTGGGATCTGGGAACAGCCCCCAGGGGCTGCCAGTGCCCTTTGGAGCTCCACCTGTGCCATCACTTTTACAGGGTGTTCCTTGCCTAACTCAGTGCAGCGTGCAGAAAGTTTCCTGGGGTGGAAGGAGATGTTTGGGAGTGGAGGAGGATTAAAAATTCCATGAAATCCCTTTGGTCCCTGCTGCCAGGCTGGGGAGTGATGGATCAGGAGTGTGAGTGTGAGTGCTGGGCTCACAGAGCTGTCCCTGGGCTCACAGAACTCAGGGATTTGGGATCTGGGAACAGCCCCCAGGGGCTGCCAGCACCCTTTGGAGCTCCACCTGTGCTTTCCAAAGCCAAAAGTGGAACAGCTTTGTTCCCTGGAGGCTCCAATCCCATCCCAAGGATGCGAGCAGTGCTTGGCTCCTCAGCCTCTCCTCCCTGGAGCCCTTCCAGAGCTCCAGCAGGCAGATGTTGGTCCCTGCCCCTGCCCTGGCCTGGGAATGCTGTTCCTGGTGGAGTGTGCTCCAGGAAAAGCCTCCATCTGCTCCCTGAGTGTGAGCAGAAGTGACAGGTCACGATGACTTTACATGACATGTTATTTCTGCTGCCCTCCCCGAGGCACTCAGCAGCTGGAGAGCTTTCCCCCCACGGAGCTGGAGGCAGCCCTGCTTTGAATAAGAGCTTTTTGCATTGGAAGCTGCACCTTAGGAGAGATGTTTTATTTCCCTGGCTGTTTATAGCCCTGTAAAATACTGTGGAGCCTTCATTTCCCCCTCTTTGCGTGGTCTCCATTGCATTATGCAGGGGAACAATTTATTCCTAACAGCTCAGCCTAATGTGTGCCACAGCCATTTCCACAGGAGCCAGACCTGCCTTAATGTTTGCTGGATGGCTTTTTAAATGCATTTTGCTGGCTCCTAAACCAGGCTTTTTAATGGCTCCTGCTCAGAGCTGAGTGTACATAAGTAAGTCTGACAAAAACCTTGGTGCTTGTTCTCACACCTTAATTCTGGGCTTAAAAAATCCCTCCCCGAGTTCCACTCTCTCTGTGTTGTGTTGGTGGAGGCAGTTGCTAAGAGAAGGGATAATTTAAAGCAGAAGGAAGTCATACATGCAGCTGTACTAAAAATTAACTTCAGTTGGGTGGTACTTAGGAAATTAAAGCAGGGATGCTGCCAAAAAAAAAAAAAAAAAGAAAAAAAAGGGGAAATGAAGAGTCTGCCTTTGACTGGGTGTTGATAGTGTCTTAACTGTGTCAGTAAAGTCACTTTGATTCGTGGGTCAGTGAGCTTTTTTAGGGCTGCTGCCTGTTTAGACTTATTGATCCTCTCCCATTAAGCTCCAAATGTCCTTTCCTGTGCAGACAGTTCTCAGCCCAGTCCAGCAGGGTGGGTGGCTTTGGAAGGAGATGCAGTGGAGCTGCTGAGGAGGAATCAGATGCTGCTGCCAGTTCCCCTCTTCACCCCTCTGGCTGAAGCTCAGCATTAATGGTCCAGCCCAACACGTCCCTGGGGCCTTATCTGCATCCTCAAATTGTACCAAATTAATTAGCCTGGCGCAGCAAAAAGCAACCCAACCTTCCCCAACGCTCTGCAAATGCAATTACCCTGCTCCCAGAGTTTATTTGAGATATTCCAATTAACAGCCAGCTTTGCTTTGTGCACTGTCTGGTGGAGCTGCTCCTGTCTGGCTGGGAAATTCCTCGTTAAATCCATGGAATCCCAGACTGGTTTGGGTTGGAAGGGACCGGGATGCTCATGCAGTGCCCCAGGGCAGGGACACCTTCCTGAGGGCTGGGAAATTCTCATTAAATCCTGTTCCATGGAATCCCAGACTGGTTTGGGTTGGAAGGGACCTGGATTCTCATGCAGTGCCCCAGGGCAGGGACACCTTCCTGAGGGCTGGGAAATCCTCATTAAATCCTGTTCCATGGAATCCCAGACTGGTTTGGGTTGGAAGGGACCGGGATGCTCATGCAGTGCCCCAGGGCAGGGACACCTTGCACTGGAGCAGGTTGTTCCAGAGGAAGTGATGTCCTGGGGAATGGCTGGGTTTGACAGGACCCAATTCCATGCAGGAATTCCCAGGCCGCCAACCTGGATATTCCCGTTGTCTCACAGAGAGGTTTTCCAGTGGAGTTTTCCTGCTTAACAGAGTGTAAATCAGTGCAGAATTACACAAGTATTTGTGATCAATCCCCAACATGCAACTTCCCATGAAATGATTTACCAAAGCCTAGTTTGAAAAAGTATACACAGAATAATGTTCTTCCTTATTTTTAGCAGAAAAAAAAAAGGGATAAAAAAATATAAAAATATTTCTCTGCCTGTGTGTGTTTAACCCCTCATAGCCTGGCTCAGAAAGGAGGACTTGCCTGACAGAAATATGAATCCAGGTCTGGAAACTGTTCAGTCAAAGCATCCAGGAGATTTTGGGAGGATTTCCAACCCCCTCTAGCCCCAGGTGCCAGCTTTGGGTGCACCCCTGATGTGTTACTGTAATAAATGAGTGTGTGCAGCTGCCAGGAATGGGATGTGGGTGTTCAATTAGAGGGTCCTGTTATCTTGTTATCCTCCCCAAGCATTAATTCATAGACATATCCAGAGCCTTGTTTCCCGTAATCGCTGGGATCTGTTCTCACTGGTGGTTTTTATGAGCTGGGGACCTGACCTTTTTAAGCAGCTTTACAAATTAAGTAGCCAGCAGATTAATTTTCTGTAGCCTGTTTTCATCATGGGGAGCAGGAGCTGTTCTGCATTGCTGGGGCAGTAAATTTTACCTCTGGAGCTTGGCAAGGGAGGGAAAAAAAAATAATCTTGCAGATAAGGTAAAATAGTCACATCCTCAAGGAGAGATTGAAATAAATTGGGCAGAAACGAAGCTGCCCTTGTTTTAGTCCAGGAGAGGTCAGGGACAGGGTTTTGCCCAAACCCGGGGAGGTTTGGAGTCTGTGGCCAAAATTTAAGCACTGCTCACTGCAGAAATCTTTAATTCACGGTGGTAAAATATCTCTTGATGCTTTAGGAAACTTCCCAGAACCAGACTCTGTTCTGGCTGGAGTCTCTCATTCAATTCCACCCTTGCCAAAAAAAAAAACAAACTTGAGATGGGAAGTGATTTCCTTTTTGTTGCTGTGGTGTGAGTTGGGATAGTTGAGCTGTGCTGGGGCTGGTTCAGGACAGCCCTGCCCCTGCTGGGGCTCTGAGCATCCTTCCCAGAATTTGGGTTTCCTTCCAAATAGGTGCCAGGATGGAGGAGTGATGGCTCTTGTGCTTTTCACCTGGTTTTCACTGATGTCACAGTGATTGCAGTGATGCTTGATACTCTCCAGTAAGGAATTAAACCTCTCCCTTTCCTCCACGAGGGCTGAAAATGCTTAATTGAAATCTTACAGATAAAATACAGCCTCTAATCTTAAAATCTTAAAAAAAAACCCCAGCCAACCACCATCACAGTAATGCCACTGGCCTCTTCATCCTCCCCTTGATCAAAGTTCATTCTGATTTTTATCTGGTGCCTACATTAGAGACAATGGTTAACCTTCAGATTTCCTGTCTCGGCCTCCCAAGCTCTGTGATACTCACAGTTACTCTTCAGTTAATTAATTTCCTTGCAGTGCTGCAAGGAGAGGAACTGAAACCCTGAATGCAAATTGCCCAGGGCAGCAACGAGTGCTTTAGGTGGAAAGAAAAATGGGTGTTTGTGCTTCTGGGTGGGTTTTCCTTTCCTGGACACAGGGGTGGGTTTGGGGTTGATGTATTTGGGCAGGTAGGGTTTGGGGATGTGCCCTGAAGCTTTCTGGAGCTGGCAGGGACTCATGGGGGGCTGCTCCTGCTGTGACCCCTGTGAAATCCTGGGCAGCACCAAATCACCATCACAGGATGGTTTGGGATGCTCCATTCCCACCCCTTTTGCTTTCTGGGGTGAGGACGGTGCTGAGCTGCTGGAGCTCTGCCCTGAGGAGCTGCTGGCAGCTCAGAGCCCTGCTGGGCAGCCACGAGCATCCAGGGACCTGCTCAGAAGCACATTTTGGGGCTCAATCTTGTGAAAATGCAGCTTGATTCCGTGTGCAGGTCTGCAGCAGCTCTCCAGAACGTGAAGAGTGTTGTGGTTTTAATTCCTTCTCTAGGCAGGAGCTGGGGGGTGTCTTTCAGCATCATTACCTGGTGCCATTAAGTGAAATGTTCTGAGAATTTGTTGTCTGCTTCTGTAAGTGCCATCCTGGCCCCTGGGGTGACATTTTGGGGGCTGTTTCTCTCCAGACCCACTGGCCTGGTTTTCAGCAGGGCTCTGGGGGTGCCTGGCAGCCCAGGAGGTGCCACCCAGCCCTGGTGTCACTGTGTCACCAGGGATGGGCTGTTCCCATCTCCTCTGCTGAGCTGGGAGCTGAACTCTCCCCTCCAGGTCTTGTTTTTCTGGTGCACAAAGCTCTGCAAATCTCAGCACTGTGGGATTTACTGTGGTCCCCAGGACGAAGGAGGAATTGATGACTCTATGTTCTTAGAGGGCTAATTAATTATTATATGATATTATATTATTGATATGTTATTGATATATTATTGATATATAATATTATATTATATTATATTATATTGCATTATAATGTAATGTAATATAATATAATATTACATTACATTATATTATATTAGTTATATATGATATGATATTATATTCTACTATACTAAAACTATACTAAAGAACAGAGAAAGGATGCAGACAGAAGGTTACAAAGAATGGTAATGAAAACTCATGACTGACTCCTCAGAGTCCAACTGAGGAGGGTGATTGGTCATTAATTAAAAACAATTCACATGAAACCAATCAAACCTTGAATGATCCAACCACCTGTTGGGTAAACAATCTCCTGCCACATCCCAAAGCAGCAAAACACAGGAGAAGCAAAGGAGATAAATATTTGTTCTCAGCTTCCCAGGAGGAGAAATCCTGGCAAAGGGATTTTTCAGAAAACATGACAGTGACACACCACAACAGACATTTGCGGTTTTTCCAGGGTTTTGTTTCCTCCATCACCCATTTCAAAGGTAAAAGCTGTGAGTTATGAATGTTTTCCTTGGCTGGGAGTTGGCTTTGCAGGGGTGGTTTCCCTGTGGGTGATGCTCTGCTTGGGCTCTGTGGGATGAATGTGGCAGGAGTTTGTTTGTTCTGCCTCCTGGCAGGTACCCTGGCACTTCTTGCGCTGAGGAAAACACCACATTTGGCTGTAATTTTGGAGGCTTTGTGAGAGTGAAGTGAGGCTAATTGGAAAGGAGCCACCCCACAGCGTGACTGTGTGCAGAAAAATTGAATTTTACCCACCATGGATGAATAATGCCCTGGCAGCCATACAAGCTCTTCCCAGAGAAAAGTGTTTTGGATGTTGGAAGATTGCACGCTGTTGGTCTGATGGCAGAATTTCTAAAATCAGACTTCTTGAGAAAAGTCTTTTGGATGTTGGAAGATTGCACGCTGTTGGTCTGATGGCAGAATTTCCAAAATCAGATTTCTTGAGGTGCTTTAAGAAAGCAGAGTCTGCAGTGAGGCCCCTGAAATGAGGATGTTCCTCAGGGCTGTTTACGGATTATAAAATCACAGATTTTATGGACAGGACCATAAAGCTCATTGGAGCCATGGGCAGGGACACCTCCCTCTAGACCAGCTTGCTTCAAGCCCTGTCCAATCTGGCCTCGAACACATCCAGATACCAGTGAATATTTAAAATCTACTCATATGGGACTCCTCTATAACTGATATATAAAGATTTTTAATTCAGCTTGCATGTTTGATTGCTATTTAATTGTCTATTTTGACCATTTTGCATGAATGACACTGCAGTCCCCTGCTGCAGACACCCTCCCATCCCACCTTGTGGCTCACAGAAGTTCCACAGCTTGGCTCCTCGCCGTTTTGGTTTTAAAGAGACAAAAATGAGTTGTGGGAATACCTTGCACGAACCCAGGCTTGCAGGCTGCACCCAGTGCTTGACCTGACATGGCTCCATTTGCTGCCTTGGCTGCTCTTGACTCATCTGAGAGCTGCACCAGAGCTTTTCTCATCCCTGGCCTGCCCAGAGTCCATCAGGGTCCCATTCCCTGGGCCAGCCTGAGGAGCAGGAGGGCAGTGCCTGCATGGGAAGCTCCCTGGAAGAGCAGCCCTGCAGTGGAGCTCCAAGCTGGGCTTACGCAATTCCTGCCTTTCCTCAAGAGCAGCTGAGTGCTCTGCTGTAATTCCATTGTCATGGTTCAGGTCAAGTCCTCTCTCAGAGCTTTGGCTTGGCCCAGATGTTTGGAGTTTTCTCTGCAGGAGCCTTCCCACGCATGGAGTTATCTCATTTCTCCATCAGCTCCCAGCAGGGTTTGTTTTTCACATGTCCCATCTCTTATCTGTGGCCGTGATTTCGGGGTGAAGTGTGATCCTGGGTGAGGCTGGGAATCACAGCAATACTATCAGCTAAGACATCTCTTTTTTTATTCTTTTTTTTTTCTTTCCCCCCCCTTTTAAACTGAGTTCTGATAGAGCTGTGTTTCCTCCAGCAATAAGAAGAAAAGGCTGGGTTTGAAGAGTGTGGAAGGGAACTCTTCATTCAGGATGCCAAATGTGGGCAGGTTGAGCGATGCCTCTGAGCCCTGCTGCTCCCAGGCTTTCTGCAGCCCCAGATTCCACTGCTCAGGAAAATCCAGCCTCAGATTTGTCAGTGTGCAGTGGAGACACCCAGATCTGGCATGCAGCACTCTGAGATTCCTGGATTCCAGGAGAAAGCCCAAAAGAACCACCCTGGATGGATTTGCTGGGGCAAGTGATGAACCCTGCAAGTTCCTGGGCTTCTCCTCTGGATGGACCTTGGTGACCTGCCCACGCTCAGGGGTGCAAAGCCTCTCTCCCTGCCTTGCCATCCATCCCCCAGGAGCTGCTGCACACCAGGGCTGTCAGAGAGGGGCTGTGCCCACCTGCTTTTGCCAGAAACTCTTGTTATTCCCGAGACTGGCTCTTCAGGTCTCTTAGAAATATCCCAAAAGATCCATTTTGCCCACCTGGTGTTGCCAGAACTCTTGTTATTCCTGGGATTGGTTCTTCAGATCTCTTATAAATATTCTAAAAGATCCATTTTGCCCACCTGCTTTTGCCAGAAACTCTTTGTTAATCCTGGGATTGGCTCTTCAGATCTCTTAGAAATAGCCTAAAAAATCCATTTCCAGAGAACAATCAGCAGCACAGGGATTTGATTGGGGTTTTCCGGAACCCCAGTAGGAAGGGTTTGGGTGACACAAACCTCATTTCTGTGCCTGGGGGGGTTGCACCAGTGCTGAACCTGTTGGACCCGCTGGATTTGGGGTGGTTGGGGGGAATTTCAGCCCTTGTGAGCCCCGTGGGTGAAACGGTGCAATTAAAGCCTTCAGACCTGAATTCTTCTGCCTTTCCCAGCCCCTGCAGGCCCGGGAGGGCTCCACAAAGGAGGGAAGTACTGTCAGCAGTGGCAGCTCCAGCGTTTTCTCTTCGGGAAGTTGCAGCTTCCTTCCTCTCGTTTAGTGCCGCGGGGTGACCGCGGACGGACAGACGGACGGAGCCCGGCGTTCCCCAGGGAATGTGGGATCTGCTGCCTCCTGGCACGGGCTCTCAGAGCCTCCCCTGTCACCAGGGAGGGGTTTGGGGGCTTTGGGGAGGCCGTCAGTGCTGCGCCTCTGAGCGTACAAAAACATCTGGGCTTGCCTGGGACATCCCAGTGTCACCAGAGCCTTGTCCCCTCCTGCAGCCCTGGGTTATCCTGAGTTATCCATCTCAGCTGCCTGATGGATGTGGAGTTTAGCCACACTTACAGCTTTCTTCTTGCTCTTCCATTTTTTTCCTCCTTGTGTAATGAGGGAAATGAGCCTGGCAGTCTTCACAGGGAGTTCTGGAGTCAGGAAAACGTCCTTGGATAAAATAGGATGAGCTCTTGGAGCCCTGGGCTTGGCAGGGTGACAGGAACACACTCTGAGTGTCCTCTACCTCTGGGGCTGAGGTTTGGGACCTCTGGGTATTTAACAGGTTACTCCAGAGTCTTTGTTTTTTATTGTTTTACTTTAATTTTGTAGTTTTTAATTATTCTTTCACAATTCCATGTATACTCTGGTTTCCTTTATATTGATAACTGAGAGACCTCTTCCCTTTGAGAGCCCATGATGGGAAATTCCTGTGGGGTGACTGGGGGGGCATCTTTGTCCCTTTGAGCCATGCCAGGGCAATGATGAGTGAAGGTTTGAGGGTGATTCCTGTGGGATCTTTGTCCCTTTGAGCCATGCCAGGGCGATGATGAGTGAAGGTTTGAGGATGATTCCTTTGGGGTGACTGGGGGTGATCTTTGTCCCTTTGAGTGAAGGTTTGAGGATGAGCAGGGCTTGGCAGCCTGTCCTGCCCTGCTGCTGGACCCTTCTGTGCTTCTCTTGGGCAAGGTGGAAGCTCCTGGTGAGTTTGTGCAGGAATATTTCATCCCCCCCCTGAGCTCTGGCTGTTTTTCCTCCCTTTTCTTGCTTTCCCCCAGTTCCTCCCAGTGCCCTGCTATGGGGTGCTTGCTAAAATCCATGGTTGCTTTCCCTCAGGTGCTTTCCTAGGGAAGAATGGTGCTTGTGGGGGGATGTGAGAAGGAGAAGCTGTGGAGAGGTCAGCCCTCATCAGTGTTTCAGGCTCATTAATCAGCCTCCCTAAGTGGAATTTGCCCAGCCCTGGAGCGCTCAGCAATGGGAATGGCTTTGAAAGGCAAAGGGGGGCAGGAAATAATAGTGCTAAACTGTTTGAGAAATAATTTCATTCTCCACTTCTCAATAGATAAATCTGCTGTCCAACAACCTGAAATTTAATCTGTCCATCTGGAGTAATTGATGAGCTCTGACTTGAATCCAAATGCGTTGGGGAATTCTCTGCAGAGGTTTTGTGCTGCCTCTGCACCAGAGACAATGGGGCAAAGCTGGCGAGGAACAAAGCCAGCAGGAACAAAGCCATGGGAGATCTGGGGGGGAATCCAAGCTCCACTGGTGCTTTTGATTCGTTCCTGGTCCCAAAACTGTCCTGGGGAGGCCTTGGTGTGGGCCTTGGTGTGGAGGGGAGCTGGATGGAGCAGAGCCATTTGGGGAGGTCAGACACAGGCCGTGATTTTCGGGTTTAGAGAATGGTTTGGGTTTGAAGAGACCTTAAGGACCAACTAATCCCAACCCCTGCCCTGTGATGGCTGCAGCCCTGCAATTCCCACTGGATACCCTTGGACTTTCTGTCCATTCCTGACGTTGGAGGAAGCCAGGGGAGGTTTGATGAGTAGCACAGGACGGCTCACTGTGGCTCAGAGGTGCATCCCTTGGCTCTCTGCAGAGGTTTGGGCCGTGGCACACCTGTTTTCCCCTGGTCAGTGATGTGTTTCCTCAGGGAGCCAGCCTCCCTTGCCCGTTTGCAGAGCCTGTGATAAGCAGATGCTCCCAGCTCCCCGTTGAGGACTCACTTCTCACCCGGCAGTGAGATAAGAGGAAATCTGACATCAGGGCCAGGAGGTGCTAAAGAAAGTCCCCTGCCTCATTCACCAGAGGGGTTATCTCCCCCAGCAGAGCTCCAGCATTCCTTGAATGCTGCAGGGCACATTTCAAGCCCAGGGCTTTGGCCACAATGCCCAGACACCCCTTGTGCCGTTGTGTGCTCCCCCCACAGCCCCAAACCCTCTCCTAAAGGCCCTTCCCAAAGTGCTGTGAGCTGCTGGATGTTCCTGCCCTTCCAGGCAAAACCATCCTCCTCATTTCTTGCCTTTCCTTGTGTTTTATGGCATTTTTAGGAGTTTCTCAGAGATTCCCAAGCTCTGTGTGTCCATCCCAAGTGTGAGGAGCAGGAGCTGCTTTGATGCTCCTTCAGACCCCACCTGGGATTTCTCTTTGGTTATTTAGAGGCTGGTGCTGCATTCTCCAGCTTTTTGGCTGTCCCTGCCATCCCCAGGCTGAGAAAGTGACAGAGAGTCCCCATCCCTGGTGGGATTTAATGGGGTATGGATGTGGCATTTAGGGACACGGCATTTAGGACAAGCCACCCCCTTCGTGGAGGGCTTGGCAGTGCTGAGTTGATGGTTGGACTCGATCTTAAGAGGCCTTTTCTAATAAAAATGGTTGTGTTTTTCCATTAACAAAGCAGTTTTGGTGGGTGCACGTGTGCCCTTCAAGCCTTTAGGGCTGGGATGTGTTTCCAGCCCACCCCAAGCAGTTTTCTCTCTGGTGAATTTGCATTGGAAATGGCTCCTGTCGTTATCAGTGCAGGTGCCACGGCTGCCCAGTCATTTGGGGACTGCAGGGAGGGGCCTGAAGCGTGGGCTGTGAGGAAGAGTCACCCACACCCTCCCCAAGAGCCCTCTCCCACCCCCAGGGCTGGAGTTTCCAATTGCAGAAATAGCTGACCTGCCCTGGGCTGGCTGGGCATGTCCCTGCTGAGAGCCCAGTGCAAAGTGGAGTTACTCAAATACCAAATTACCCCTTTTTGGACCTCCTGTGCATTTCTGAGTTTGAGTGGCACAAAATCTCGGCAGCACAACCCTCTGTATGCCCTGTGATCGTCTGAGGAGTCTCTAAACTCACTGAATCCAGTAAAAGAGAGAAAATCATGAAAACCTTCTTTCAAACCGAGCATCCCAGAAGCTGCTGAGGAGCTCCCAGCGTGTCTCAGGCATTGGGGCTGTTGGCCAGTCGTGTGCAGGAGGGTGGCCAGGGGTTCCCAGGGGGAGCTCAGAGCAGTTTATTCCCTTTATGACTCTGCAGAGTGGTTAAAAATAAGCAGAGCTCTTCTGAAACTGGCTGAGTGCAGGTGTGGGGCCCTTTGCTGCCTCTCTCTAGTGCTGCTTCCTAAAACCCTGGGGCAGAGCTGGCCACACTTTTCTCATCCATTATCAGCCTTCAAGGTGTTTTGTTTCACCAGATGAGTTTCTTGCTCTGTTTGTCACAATCCCATCCCTGTTCCAGTCCCTCTTCCCTCTCTGATGGGGTTTGCAGTGCTCTGGGTGTTCTCCCCAGCCATGGATTTGTGCTGGGGCTGTCCCAGGGCCTGGAAATGTTGGTGGCCATGGAATTGTGTGTGCTCTCAGCTCTGTGCCCAGGAGCCATGGCTGTTTTGGATGCACAGGAGGGTGGCAGGATTGGGAATTGGTGATGTTGGTGCTCCCTTGTTCTCAGCTCCAGCCTCACTCAAAGCAGATAAATGACAGTGCTGATTTTGGGCCTGACAGGTGCTGAATGAGCCCCATGGAAAACATTGATTTCTTTTCTCTCCTGTGAAATGTTTGCTTGTCCAAAGGTGTGATTGACTGGCGAATAAAATGGCCTCAGCACAGCCCAGTGTTAAATGGGAGCTAATTTTAACCTGTGGCTGTTGAGTAACAGTCCTGAGCCAAGAATTCATCATCTTCCATCAGCAGCGACCTCGAAACGCCAAGAAAATCAAAAGCACGAGATGCCACTTTGCAGATTGGCCACAGAAAAAGGGCCAGGAGTGAATTGTGCCACCAACACCCACGCTGGGTGTCCCCACCTGGACTTGTGGTGCTCCAAGAGGGAGGGTGAAACCCACCTGCAGTTGTCATCCCCAGGGGTGGCTGTTCCTGTGGTGCCAGCTCCTTAATGAACTGGTTAATTGTGTTTGTTGTGGTTTACACCAGGCCTTTTCCAGCAGCTCTTTGAGTAGATGATGGGCTTTTCCCTCCATGTTTGTCCAGGGCCTGCCTGGTGGTGTGGTGGCTCTGTGCTGATGCCGCCTGGAGCTGCCGCTCTGGCAGGTGCCTCCTCCTCTTTTTTATTTATTTCCCAGCTGTGGTGAGGGGGTTTCCACGTCTGAATTGGGTGAGGAACGTCACTTTTGGCCCTTGGTTCCTTCACTGGCACAGGTTTCCCAGAGCAGCTGTGGCTGCCCCATCCCTGGCAGTGCCCAAGGCCGGGCCTGGAGCAAACTGGGATGGTGGAAATGGATCATCCTGACCATCCCAAACCATTCTGTGACGGTGGAAGATCCCTGCCCATGGCAGGGGGGTGGAAATGGAATCATCTGACCATCCCAAACCATTCTGTGATGGTGGAAGGTCCCTGCCCATGGCAGGGGGGTGGAAATGGATCATCCTGACCATCCCAAACCATTCTGTGACGGTGGAAGGTCCCTGCCCATGGCAGGGGGGTGGAAATGGATCATCCTGACCATCCCAAACCGTTCTGTGACGGTGATTTGGGATGAGCAGGGCAGGGAATGCTGCAGAAGGGCAGGGCGGTTCTGCAGAGGAGGTTTGCATCTTGCCGCGTGTAATTGTGGCTGCACCCCGTGCCATTAACTTTCAAAATTGGAGGCTTAAGAGGATTTAAAATAAGCACACGCTGGAACTTTGGAATCAATGGGACTGCAGTGCAGCTAGCACACGCAGCCTGGGGTGCAAATTCTTGCAGAGATAAAGTTGTGAAATAACCAGTGTCAGCAAGAGAGCCTGCAAAGCAATTCCAAAAAAAAAAAAAAAGAGAAAAAAAACAACCAAAACCCTCCCAGTCTAGACACTTATATTTACTGCAGTGTTTGTGTGAGATAGAGGAATGCCCCAGAAAACCAGATTTGTTTTCAATTTCTGCCTCTGGCACGTGCTTGTCTGATGAGAGGGCTCTGATGTGAGGGGACTGTCCTGTGCCCCCCGTGCTGGGGGAGCTCTGCTGGAGGGACAGAGGGGTACAAGGTTATTTCTTGCTTTGTAGAGATGCAGCAGCCTGCTGTTAATGAGGTGGTTTTGCTAATCCAGGCTGGAAACCCTCGTGTCTAATCCCCAAAGCAGCGCTAACGAGCTGCGCCACGGCCACGGCTGTGGAGATGGCCCCAAAGACTGGGCTTTGATTCTTTTAATTAAAAGAAAATTAAGCTATTTTCTTTTGCTTTGAACCCTGGGTGAAGTTTGCGAGCGGTGTGTGTTTGATGGCAGCTGGGGGATTGCGCCATGTGACAAAAGCAGGAGGAATCCACCCCAAGGCAGCTTGGCTCCTCTGCCTGTTGATCACACGGGGGTGATGCACCCCCTTAATGGATTGATTTCCTCAGGATCCTAACGTGTTTGTTAGGTACCTGTGAGGGATTTGCTGGAAAAGTGAAGAGTTGCCTGAAGATACAGCCATAAATTGAAGGTGTTTTGCAGCGAGGATGTAAAAAGAAGGGGAGTTAATTGGCTGGCTCAGCAGATGAAGGATGTCGGTGATGCAGCTGGAAAAACGAAGCAGATTTTTATTTTTCTCTTCTTAAGCCCCCCGTGTTGCCAGGAGCAAGACCATTTGGAGTCCTCAGGCTTCAGAATCCCTGATAATTTTTGATAAACAACCTTTTTATTGCTGTAAAGATGGGATTTTTTGAAAGAGAAACTTGATGTTGCTCTGCCAGTTAACCTTGGAAGGGATATTGTAGATCATCCAGACTGGGTAGGGATACCTTCCTCTATCCCAGGTTGTTCCCAGCCCTGTCCAACCTGGCCTTGGACACTTCCAGAGATGGAGCAGCCACAGCTTTTCCCCACCCTCACAGGGAAGAATTCTCTCCCAATATCCCATCTAACCCTGCCCTCTGCCAGTTTAGAGCCATTCCCCCTTGTCCTGTTGCTGTAACTTGTGTCCCTTCTGCAGGGAGCAAAATGGGATCGTGCTGGAAATGGTTAAATGTTCAACACTGGGCTTCTGTGCAACATCAGCTGTAATTTACATTTGCCTTCGACCTTGAAAGGGAAACGTCCTGCCTTGAGTTCTGCAGCGTTACCTTGGGAGAAAGTTGTTTTTCAAAGGGGCCTTGTGCTCCTGGAGTGCAGCTGAGAACACAGGAGCCCTCGCAGGGCACCAGGGTCTGACATCCTCAGAAACAACTGAGGATAATCCAAATAAACTCCTGCCTGGCCTGGCAGGGCGAGCTTCCCACTCCCTGCTTGTAGGAGTGATGGGGTAGCACAGTTGGGATGGACGGAGATGAGAGATCTCTGAAGCCAGGGCTTGGAAATTGGGGTTTATTGCAAAGGGCCAAGTGCAGGGCCCTGCTGGGAGCTGCCAGCCACAGCTGGAGCAGGCCCAAAAAAGAGAGAGAGAGTTAAAGAGAGAGAGTGAAGAATTAAAGGTATCTGCAGCCCTTTACACATTTCAGTGTCACCAGCTAGGCTAAAAGAGCATGTTTGACTCATGTCAATAGTAGTCCTAAAAAGCTAAAAAAAAAACTGTTCAAAAACCAGAAGAGGGAAAGAGAGAGCAAGGTTCCCATTACAATACAATAAATCTTCTTCTGTGTTGAATATTCTGATTCTCACTCACCAATCTAGTACAAGATACAAATCCTATAGCATTTACATACAGCCTATAAGAATCACTACATTACCATACTGTGTTACATTTTAAACCCTAAAAACTCCTCTGTGGGCCCCTTCTGCCAAGCTAGCAGGGCCTGCTCTGACCCTTAGACGTGTCTGCAAGCAGAGGGTGTTGTTCCATCAAAAGGGGATCACCTTCAGCTGGCCACATCATTGTTTTCCAGTTGTTCAGTAACTGAGGGATCTCAAAGCTTGCTTTCATTTCAATCTCACTTATAGTTTCCATATTCTCAAAATCTTTTGCCAGGCAATCATATTGATAAGGCTTCCCTGTTCCATCTTCCCCAACACCTGCTCGCTTGTCTTGCATTTAACTCGGGAAATCTCATCTGTAATTGGTGCCTGTCTCACTCATTTCCCCCTCCTTTTCTCCATTTTTCCCCCCAGTTTCTGTGTTTGAAGAACATCCGGACCTTCCTGAAGGTGTGCCACGACAAGTTTGGGTTAAGGAACAGTGACCTCTTTGATCCCTTTGACCTCTTTGATGTGCGGGATTTCGGGAAGGTAAGAGTTAACTGCTGAGCTCCTGGGGAGGGATGGCTCTGCCATTGGGGCTCCCTGGGTTTGTGCTTCAGATTTGGGGTGAAAATACAAAGATTTTGTGGTTTTCTGAGTAGTTTCTGAGAACTGGGCGCCAGTTCCCCTGTGCTTGTGGTGTATTTAGGATTCTGCTGTGTCCTCAGTGTATTTAGGGGTTAAAATGCTAAATTTAGGGGTTAAAAACCTAAAACAGGTTGATTCTGCTGTGTCCTCAGTGTATTTAGGGGTTAAAAACCTAAAACAGGTTGATTCTGCTGTGTCCTCAGTGAAGGGTTACCAAGCCATCAAGTTTTCTGCTTTAGATGAAAAACTCTGTGACCTGTGGTCATGTTTTTCACTCGTTCTTCACACTAAAGAGTAGAAGAAGGATTTCATTAGAAGGCTTGAAAGGAATGATAATAAAATCTTGTGACTGACCAGAGAGTCTGAGACAGCTGGACTGTGATTGGCCATTAATTAAAAACAACCACATGTGGAATTTGCAGGTAACTCGGACATGGGAAGAAATGACGATCTTGACTTCGTGTTTCAGAAGGTTGATTTATTATTTTATTATAGAAGAAGGATTTCATTAGAAGGCTTGAAAGGAATAGAAAGGAATGATAATAAAATCTTGTGACTGACCAGAGAGTCTGAGACAGCTGGGCTGTGACTGACCATTAATTAAAAACAACCACATGAGACCAATCAAAGATGCACCTGTTGCATTCCACAGCAGCAGATAATTATTGCTTGCATTTTGTTTTTGAGGCTTCTCAGCTGCTTAGGAGAAAAATCTTAGCAAAAAGATGTTTCATGCATCCATAACAGTGACCCGTGTGTTTTTGAGAAGAACCAGACTTTGCCTGGCGTCCAGACCTCACTCAGTCCTTCCCCATCTGCTGCCAGAGGTGCAGAGCAAAATAAACTTTCCTGAAATTGCCACTGATTTTCGTCACGTGGCCTCTGAGTGTCTGTGGGGTTTCATGGCAGGGTGAAATGAGTGCCCTGAGCTTCTCAGAAATGGGTTGGCTGTAAGTGATGGTTGGCACCAAATATCAAAGAAGGAGAAACTCTGCCTGCTTTTTGACAAGTGGCTCTTGCTCTGATCCCCTGCCTTTGACACCAACTGCATCAGGGCTGATGGATACAGGGCTCAGGGAAGCCATTACCCAGGACAATTGCTATATTCTTCAGCAGAAAAGGTGATAAAAGATTTATTAAAGCTCTGTATTGTTTTACCTGTTTCGAGCTGCCAGACATAAGCTGCTGGAAGGCATCTTCCCTTCTGATTATCCAAGGAGTGGATTTTCACTGCTGATGGGGATATATTATTTGATATTTATTGCCTAATTTATTTCTGGACCATTATGTGGAATGTGCAATTGCAGTGCCTTGTTTTATGAGGTTTTTTTTGATTTATGGAACACAAGAAGGCAGTTGTTGTTCTGGGAATATGAATGCACAGAAGGAACCTTTTGGGCTGGGGAAGGAGCTGCTGCTAATTAAAATGCGGCTTTATCGTCACATTGTCTCTTGCTTTGTGCAGTTTCAAATTGCCTCTGATGCCTGGTGTTAAACACTGCTGGAACACATCAGCTGATGAGCACAGTTTGCTTTTCCTTGTTCTGCTCTTCCCTCCCCCTGGTCATTTTTTGGGGGTGCATTCAGCTTTGTGACTTTTGAAGGTGATCTGCCACTCCCTCCTTCCTCAGGGCAATCTGGTTTTTTAGGAGACTTGGGAAAGAAATGTGTCATAAACTTCCAAGAGATCCAAATGTGCTTTATTGCCTGCGTCGTGCTTGTTTTCACGTTGTCGTCATCCTCAACCAACCATAGAAAACGTGGGAAGCACAGACTCTCTATACAAAAACCCAATTTTTTCTTTTTTATCAGCTTGGTGGAGGTATCAGCTGTCCAGCTCTGCACCACCCTAAATCCCTCTGGAAGCCTGTCAAAACATTCCCATTGTCTCCAGCACCTTTCATTCCCACATTATCCTCAGATCTGTGTTCAACAGTGGCAAAGCAAATAAACAGGGAAAAATCTGCTGGTGACCAGAGCTCCCTTTCCGTTTTGAGTCACAGCAAAAGGAGTCTCTGCTCCACCTCCCCACTGGCCAAACACAGACTTCACACACAAAAAATCCTTCCTGGAGCTATTCACTCCTGAGATCAGTGGTGTTTTTTTGGTTACGAGACACTTACACCGTGTAGGAGGCGTTTCTGGTGGGTCACAGTTGCGCAGAGTTTAATTGCAGAGGGACTTTGGTGGAGTGGGGTTGGGTGTTTCCTTTCTGGATGCCACTGGGAGAGAGTTATTCCTCTCCTCCAAACCAAAAAGGCCACTGGGACAGCAATTACCAGCAGTTTTTTGGGATTGCTGGAGTGTAATTACTGAGGAGAAAGGCGGGGACTTGGTGCCAACCTCTGCGTAAAGGGCTTTGAATCTTTGGGGTTTTTTAGTGTTAGAAAACCACTGGTGCTTTAAAAGAGGCTGAAAAATCAGGTCCCTCAGTCCTGCCTTGCCCAGCTCTTATTCTGAGAGAGGTTTCCATGTTTCCATCACTCCTTTTGGCTCCTGCCATGGGAGCAGTGGAGCCCCTTCCCGCTCTGCCTGGGGGCTCCCCAAGTCCAGGTTTGCTCCTGGTTTTGCTTCTTCCTTGAGTTTTGAGCTTGGGGAGGTGCTTTTTGCTGTCAGCAGGGTGAAATGGGATCCTGAACCGTGTGGGCTTCTCCAGCCAAAACCCCAGTGGAGCTGGAAACTCCATCTTGGCTCTGTGGGATGTTGGGGAATGGGTGCTCGGGCTCTGCCAGGTGGGTCCATCCCATTCCCTGTGGTCTGCAGTGTCCCCCAGCTCCCCAGGGATCCCAATTGCTCATGGCCAGCTGGAATTGCTGACAGGCAGCTCTTTTCCCCCATGTCCAGTTGTAAAGCAGTCCTCCTGTGGCATGGATGACAAAGCAATCATCCTGTGTTTCATGGCATAGGTTTCTAGAAGTGACCTGAGATGCTGGTGCCTGTATTTCTACCCATGCCCCTTCAATATTAATTATTTCTGAATATTTGATCCATTTAAAGTGGTTCAGAGCTCTCCATAAATCACCAGTGGCATCTGCAGAAGTGTTTTTTCCGTGGATGCAGGAGTAAAACCTCAGTTAACATTGCCTCATCCTTAACTAGGGTCTGATTCTGTGGGCTTGCTGTTAGTACAGCCTGGCTCTTGAAAAAGAAATAAAATAAAAAGCTGGTGCTCGTGTAGTGTGTGTTGTTGCACATTTAGTAGCAGTGATGGTATAAAATCAAACTCTTATTGGACTTGCTAATTTATTGGCAGCAACTGCAATGACATAAAATGTACATAAATATGGATTAAACTCTTTATTACTCTATTAGTCAGCGTGATGGTAGCCAGGTTCATTAAAAGGAGTTACTCATTTTAAATAACTTGCAGTAATGTACAATTTTTTTAAAAAGAAATATAGTTCAAATATTCATAAACCTGTGGAGCGTGCCATTTATTAGCCTCCCGCTCCTCTCTGCCCTCCTGACTTGGATTTAATCACCCTGAATTCCTTTTGAAGTTCTTGCTCTCTTTGAAAAAGGCTTTTTTTGGGCAAGATAAGGGTCTTCCCTGCCCTGCCCCACAGATAGGAAACACTAAAAATGAAAAAGGGAAGCGATTCACAGGGCAGCTGAAGGAGGAGGAGATGCTGGTACCGAAATTAAAGTCGTGTTTTCCACTCTGGTTCTGCTCCAGAGGCTGGGGAGGGAGATCTGCACCCACCTCACAGCTGGAGCAGGCTCTGGATCAATTCTTCCTCTCAGCTGAACCAGGGAGATTTTGGCTGGTGTGTGGCAGGGCCAGGGCTCAAAGGAGATTAATTTTGGGGGGCTGAAGTGCCAGGGAGAGGATGTGGCTGCTGGGGAGGTGCCCTGAGCCTGGCACGCTCCAGTGGCTGCCTTGGAGGGGGGAGTGAAATCAGAGTTAAAGCAAGAGGTGTCCTTTGTAAATCTGGGGTTAATTGCTCCCAAATTGCTCCAGATGTTCGGGGTATTTTTAGTGTTCCATTCCTCCTGCTGATGGAGGAATTAAAGTCGTGTTTTCCCCTCTGCTTCTGCTCCACAGGTTGGGAAGGGAATTCTGCACCCAGCTTACAGCTGGAGCAGGGTCTGGATCAATTCTTCCTCTCAGCTGAACCCAGGGAGATTTTGGCTGGTGTGGGCTCAAAGGAGATTAATTTTGGGGGGCTGAAGTGCAGGGAGAGGATGTGGCTGCTGGGGAGGTGCCCTGAGCCTGGCACGCTCCAGTGGCTGCCTGGAAATCAGAGTTAAATCAAGAGGTGTCCTTTATAAATTTGGGGGAATTGCTCCCAAATTGCTCCAGATGTTCGGGGTATTTTTAGTGTTCCCTTCCTCCTGCTGATGGAGGTGTGGATCCCTCCTGGAAAGCCCTGGTGGGACCCAGGCTGTCCTCTCTTTGTCCCCAGCCCCTTCCAAGTGAGGGATTCCCCCTTTGGAATCCTTTGGATGCTTTGGGGCGGCTCTGGAGGGGCTCAGCTGCCACAGTCCCTTTCTGTCCCACCCCAAATGCTGCCAGAGAGTCAGAAAACCCCGATTTCTGTTTGCTTTGAGACAGGAGGGTGGGGAGTGCTGTCAGAATTATTTAAGGGATTCATAACCCAGAGCTGGTGTTTCTATTTCTCTGCTGAGCATTCCCCCTCCCTCCAACATCTCCAACCCCATCTGGGAGCCTCCAGCCCTGCAGAAATATTTTCAAAGGTGCCTTTTTAACACAGTTTGGGCAGAGAAAAAGCAGGGATTTATGTGAATTAATATAAAAAAGGCAGAAACTGCAGAAACTCCAGATATACAGCTGCTGTAAAACCCAGTGCCAGCTGTGACCTGCTGCTCCTCTTCTCTCATTTTGACTTTCAGGGGCTTTTTCCTGACCTCCTGCAGCCAAGAACACATTAAAAGCAGTGTGTTTTCCCTCTGCACCACGGAGTGCATGAAGGAATAGTGTCTGGGAGCAGAGCAGGGCCTTGCCAGCCACGCTGGGTGTCCCATCCCAGCCCTGCCCTTTATTTTTACAAATCCCCAGAGGTGCAGGCGGCCTGGCTGGAGCTGCCCACGTTGTGGTGGCTGTGCCAGCTGCTCAGATGGCTCTGTGGCATTGGCTGTGTGCCCAGGGGGATGCCGTGGCAGCTGGGAGCATCTCAGATCGCTGTGTCACCAGCGTGGGTGGGGAGGGAAGCCAGGAGAATTCTCCAAAAGAAGGGTGTGTATGCTTTATTATCCATATTTAAATTTATATTATTTATATATAAATATAACAATAAACAATATTCATTATTAGATTTATACTTATATATAAATATAATAATAAATAATATTCATTATTACATCTATATATAAAAATATTTTGTGTATATTTATGTATTATTTATTTTATATTATTTATATTAAAAATATATCATTATTTATATTTATAGATGAGATTTTTGTGTCATTGCATGGAAGAAACACACTTAATTTCCTGGAGGAAAACCACTTAACTCCTTCCTGCCCAGTGGTTGGTGACTTTGTTTGAGGTGTTTTTGAGGTTTTTTTTTATTTGGTTTTGGGGTTTTTTGGGGTTTTTTTTTGGTTCTTTTTTGGTTGTTTGTTTGTTTTGGGTGTTTGTTTCGTTGGTTTTTTGTTTTTCCCCTTTCTTGTCCCTTTCCCCAGTATTTTTCCAAGGGGTCACAGCCAGGGGTGTTGTGTTCAGCTCAGACAAGGGTGGGCAGGATCTTCTGTACCTCTCGCAGTCCTGATGGGAGAATTCTGCAGCCAGGCCTGGAGCAATGATGGAAGTGCTCTGGAATCCCAAGTATTGATCAGGAACGGGCAAATCCATATCCTCAATGTGCAGGAAATTGATTTCCTTGCACCTTCTTGATTTGCCTGCGTTCTCCTCTTGTTAATTTTAGACAAGATCAGGGAGAGAAGGATCTTTTTCTCCAAAAAGTGGGGAGAGGAGATACCAGGCTTTTATTTTTGGGGTGATCCAAAAATTTCTGGCTATTGCGTGGTTTCATTTGGTGGTGTCATGGGATTTTTGAGGTTTGGTGCAGTGAGCATCATTGTGGGTGCAAGATGCCAAGAGGCAAAGCCAGGCTTTGTGTGCCTGGCTGCTGAATTTATCTCTCATCACTTGAGCTGAACTGTTCAGCATCATGTGCTCTGGGAAAGGAAGGAAATCCATCCTGGCTGAAATCACTTCAGGGACTCTTGGAATAAAAGGAATTTTTTTTTTATTCTGTAAGGAGCTCTTCTGTTTCTTCGTTAAAAACCCTCAGCATCTGAGGATGAGGCTGTGCCAAGGCCAAATGATACAAATAATAATTAACATTTCTAGAAACAGATTAACACGTGGGGTTTAGTAAAAGTGAAACCAGCAGAGGCTGAAAGTTCTGGCACTCCACAATCCCCAGTGCTCAGAGCACAGCATCTTACCTATGAAACAAATAAAAAAAAAACCCAAAAAATAAATTAAAAAAAAAAGAGGGGGAAGAAGCTTCTGTAGGAAACTGTGTTTTCTTGGGGCAGAGATGAGTTGGTGCAAGTTAATCCATGGAAATAGCACCCCTGAACACCTTGGGGCTGTGGCGGATGTCACCCCACACAGGTTCCCCTCTTCAGCCTCTCCTGGTTTTGTCTATCTGATTTAAAACGTGCTCATCTCTGCAGAGAAGGGGTGCAGGAGTGGAGCTTTGTGGAGTTTTCTCAAGGAAAAAGAAAAAGGAAAATTGTTCCCCTTACAGAGAATTTACACAGACATTTCAGAGTGCACTGAGAGTAAAAGTGGGAGGATTTTTTTTTGCAGGCTTTGGGGGTGATTTCCTGTGACAAATTCTGCTCAAAGACCAAAAACTGGAGGATAGAAATAAAAGCTTGGAGAGGCAGAGTGCGAGACAGATCCTGCCTGTACCTGAGCCTGATGGAGTGCAGCAGGGAGAAACTCACTCTTCCAAGCCAGTGGGCTGCGAAGATGATTGGAAAAAAAAATGGAATTTATTTCTTTCATGCGGAAATAGTGCTGCAGTCCCTGTACAGAGAGATTTATCAAAGGGACCTCTGTGCTCCAGCAGCAGGGCTGAGCTCACAGCTCGCTGCAGATGTGAGCTGAACTGACTGAGTGCCACTTTCAGCAGCTCTGAGTAACCATTGTGCAGTGTCCTGAGCCCCCCACGCCAGCCCTGCTCCCAGGCTGGCCTCTCACAAGCACAGAAAATGAGGTTTTAGTTTAAAAAAATGAATTTTCTGGGCTTTGGAAATGCCCCAGTGGAGCTGGCTGTGTGTTGGGAACTCCAGTGTGGGATATTGGAATTCCCTGGAGCATCCTCTCCAGGGCCAGGGAGGTGTTGGAGATGGATCCACCAACATCTGGGTTTGTCTGGTTTTGTTTCCTTTTTCACCTGGGATGCTCCATCCTGTTATAACAGAAATATTTAATTATTATAGATTATAATAGAGATATTTCTGTTATAATAGAGATATTTCAGCAGTTATAACAGAGATATTTAATTGTCATAGATTAAAATAGAGAAATTTCAGCAGCTCTGAGTAACCATTGTGCAGTGTCCTGAGCCCCTCACGCCAGCCCTCTCACAAGCACAGAAAATGAGGTTTTATTTAAAAAAAATGAATTTTCTGGGCTTTGGAAATGCCCCAGTGGAGCTGTGTGGGCTCTGTGTTGGGAACTCCAGTGTGGGATGCTGGAGTTCCCTGGAGTATCCTCTCCAGGGCCAGGGAGGTGTTGGAGATGGATCCACCAACATCTGGGTTTGTCTGGTTTTGTTTCCTTTTTCACCTGGGATGCTCCATCCTGTTATAATAGAGATATTTAATTATTATAGATTATAACAGAGATATTTCTGTTATAATAGAGATATTTCAGCAGTTATAACAGAGATATTTAATTGTCATAGATTAAAATAGAGAAATTTCAGCAGCTCTGAGTAACCATTGTGCAGTGTCCTGAGCCCCTCACGCCAGCCCTCTCACAAGCACAGAAAATGAGTTTTTATTTTAAAAAATGAATTTTCTGAGCTTTGGAAATGCCCCAGTGGAGCTGTGTGGGCTCTGTGTTGGGAACTCCAGTTTGGGATGCTGGAATTCCCTGGAGAGGAGGCTCCAGAGCCAGGGAGGTGTTGGAGATGGATCCACCAGCATCTGGGTTTGTCTGGTTTTGTTTCCTTTTTCAGCTGGGATGCTCCATCCTGTTATAACAGAGATGATTTTATGTGTATTCAGATGATGCAACAGTTTGGGGTGTTTTTGTAGGTGTAGATGACAGCTGTTCTGTGAGAATCTGATTTTGGGGGACGGAGTGCTCAGTGGGATTTGGCTTCAATGTCTGTTTCTTTATTAAAAGAATAGAGATTTAATTCATAAAAGAATAGAGAGTTATTCTTCATAAAAGAACAGAGATTTATTACTCACTGGGAGTGTCTGAAGCAGGACCTTGAGTTGAATTTTCTTGCCTGGAAACAGGAGAACCCCACTGACCTCCATGAGGGGCTGAAGGAGCTGGGTCTGGCTCACCAGGCCCGTGTGTGATTTGGAAATTAGAAATTTCATTTCATTTCTAATTTCACTTCTGCACAGAAAAATGGAGAGCTGGGAAGGGCAGAAGGCTTTGGTTGAAGTCCAGCCTGCAGGGATGCTGGGAAGGGCTCTTGCCTTGGGGCCTCACTTGACTCTGGGTGTTTGCTCAGCCTTTTCCTCCTCCAGCCAAGTCACCATGGGAGCTCTGCTGCCTGCCCTCCCCCTCACCCTTTTTTTTTTTTTTTCTTTTTTTTCCCCCCCATAATATTGTTCTGATTACTGGAGTGTGAAGAATCGACTCCTAAAATGCCTCTTGGCAAATTCCATTTGTGCATTGATGAAACGTCCAGCCTGTCCTGGGACCAAAGTTCCCCATCCCAGCCCCAAACTGGGACATGTGGGGCTTGTTCCTCTGGCTGGGGATCCCAAAATCCATCGGGAGATGGAAAAGGAGGGATCTGGGGAAGGAGAAGGGTTAACACTTGTTTGCTGCCGTCCTGCTGGGCTGTGTTTTCACAGGGCTGTTTCTCCTGGGGAGCTGCCAGATGTGATTTGGATTTTTTTGGGACAGGCTGGGACAGCTGTGGGTGCAGAGCTCTGAGGAGGAGCTCGGGGAAGGAGTTGGCAGGAAAATTGGGGGGCTGAGGGTTTTGGGGTTGTCCAGCCCTGAGCCCTGCAGGGAGCAGAGGTTTTGTGGTGGTTTTTTATGTCCTTTCCCTTCTCACCATGGCTGTCCCTTAAGGAAGGGGTTCCTGGCTCTTCTTCTCCCTGGTTGGAGCATGGACTTGCAGAGAATTCTGTGCTTTAGGTACTTCCAGAGTGAATTATTTTAAAACCAGCACTACTGTAAGGCTGTTTCTGGAGGTTTGGGTTTGTTTTATTTTTTTTTCAAGTGAGAAAGGAGCACTTGTGCAATGCTTCAGGCTTTTCCTGCATTTCCAAGGGCATAAAAACCTGAAAAATGACGCTGAAAACTCAGTTAATGAGTAACTGCAAGGTTTGCAGGACCGAGGCTTCGAGAAGAATGCCAGGGAGGAGGTTTTGCTCAGAATGCTGGAGGCTGGGCAGCTCTGGACCAGCTCCTGATTCCAGAGCACTTGTGGTGGATCCAGTGAGCAGAACTGTGCTGGAAAATGCCAGATTTTCTCCTGCCCTCAGCCCTGGGAGCTGCAGCAGGGCTGGGACAGAGAGGGGAAGGGGACAGAGAGGGGAAGGGGACAAAGAGGGGAAGGGGACAAAAGGAAGCACAGTGCTTTGGCTGCCCTGGAATCCCCTCCTTTAAGGTGAACCCCCACAGGAATCCTCCTGGATTTGGGGCTGCACAGGAATTTGGATGGATCCCAGTTGATTTTTCTGGATCTGCTGCTCTGACAGGAGCCCAAACTCATCCCCGTGACTCTGCTGAGTGTGGGACAGGGCAGGGGACACTGGTGTGACAACACCCACATGCTCTGTGCCCCTCGCTGGGGGCTGGCAAAGGGGTGCCCCAGCCTCAGTTTCTCCTCTCCCACCTCCCCAGCTGCTCTGGGGACATCCAGGGGTTCCAGTGTCCCCTGCAGGACACCCCCTGCCTCATTCTTTCAGTGGTGAATGCTTGGGCTGGGTGATCTTGGGGGTCTTTTCCCAGCTCAGGGGTTGCATGGATGTGTGATTTTAACGTTCCTCTCCTCTCTCAATGGTTCACAGAAGGGCCCAAATTCATCCCCGTGACTCTGCTGAGTGTGGGACAGGGCAGGGGACACTCGTGTGACAACACCCACATGCTCTGTGCCCCTCGCTGGGGGCTGGCAGAGGGGTGCCCCAGCCTCAGTTTCCCTCTGGGGATGTGCTGGGGGCTCCTCTCCCACCTCCCCAGCTGCTTTGGGGACATCAGGGGTTCCAGTGTCCCCTGCAGGACACCCCCTGCCTCATTCTTTCAGTGGTGAATGCTTGGGCTGGGTGATCTTGGGGGTCTTTTCCCAGCTCGGGGGTTGCATGGATGTGTGATTTTAATGTTCCTCTCCTCTCTCAATGGCTCACAGAAGGGCACTTATCCTTCAGAGGAGCAGCAGAGCCTGAACCTCCCCCGGCTCATCCCTTCTCACCTTGCTGAGGGGAGAGTTTAAAAAGCAAGGGAAGGTTGAGAGACCTGGGCAGGGCTGCTCAGCTTTGGGATTTGTGTTTTCACAGTGCCAGGGACCTTCAGAATGAGGGAAAGGGCAGTGCTGGGAGAGCTGGAAGCAGCTGAAATGGGATGCAGCCCAGGAAAGCTTTTTGGAAGCAGAGCTCTGTGCTGGGAGCTGTTCATTCTGTGAGGTCTCAGCATGAGCTGCAGCAAACACTCCTAACAGGTCTAAAAGGGTGTAAAATGGCCCCAAATCTGTTTGACTTCAGGCACTTCACTCTCCCCAGATGCTTTTCCAGCTCTGCCTTGCCACAGGAAGGTTTGTAAAGAGGGAAGAATCAATGAAAATGAAGATCCTGGTGCTGGGAGCTGTCTGGAGAACAAGCAGATCTTTAGATTCTCGTGTCTCTTTTGTGGTTTTCCTCCCTTCTATTTCTAGGTCCATTAAATCCATTTTTTACCCAGTTCTCCTGTGAAACATAAATGAGTAAATGAGGTAACAAGGGCACACTTAAGGAAAAATGAAGCATGACCATAAATGTGAGTGACCCACCTGAAAGGAAGGTCAGGTAAGAGACATTGCCCAGTTGTGTTCATTAAGGGTGCCAGGCTGGAATTCAGAATCCTGCTCAGGATTTAGGAAATTGGTTGGAGGACCCGTGGAGAGAGAAAAGAGCTGCAAGAAATGGAGAAGGAAACATTTTCCTTCCCATTGTTTGCAGAGGGCGAAGTGAAGGAGGGTTTTTGATAGTGATGGTTTTCT
This sequence comes from Calcarius lapponicus, assembly GCA_039654755.1. Classification (NCBI taxonomy): domain Eukaryota; kingdom Metazoa; phylum Chordata; class Aves; order Passeriformes; family Fringillidae; genus Calcarius; species Calcarius lapponicus. Next base: position 8,520,296 of record JBBFKN010000012.1, on the reverse strand, counting down.
GTGATGTGTGATTAGCTTGGAATTTTGGGGGAAAAAAAAACATTTGAGGGGGAAAGGAGGGCTCTTGTGGTGCTTCTGTCTGGGGGAAGGCAGGGCTGTTTGATTTCCTGCTCCTTGCTATGTGAAGGGTAAATAAAGGTGCAGTTTGGAGCCTGAAATTTGGGTTTGAAAACTGCCACCCATCTCTGGTGGTTTCTGCTTGAGGAATTCTGAAGGGAAAGGCATGGAGCTGTTCAGAAAACAGAAATAAGCTGGAGACAAGGGACAAACTCCCTGCTCTGGGGGACTGAGAAGGTTCTGCAGGGCTGTTGGGTGTGGTGGTTTCTCCCAGGGCTTTGCTGCCTGTCCCCTTGCCTGGAGCTGCCCAGGTGATGGCAGGGAGAAAAGGCAGCGCAGGGAAATTCCTCTTTATGGCAGCAGCCAGGAGAATGGGGATTTATCTTGGAGATTAACTGGGCTGCTCCTCTCAGTTTGCTCTTCCTGCCACGGAATTCAGTCCTGCGAGCTCCACAGGTCTGCCCAAGGTGAAGAGATAAAGCTGTTTAAATCCCCTTTTGGATTTGGGAGGGACAGTGCTGATTCCCCTGGTGATGAGGTTGATTTCTCTCCATTAGTACCTGGTTTTGAAGAGTTTCTTTTCCCTTTGCTCAAGGCTGGGCTTTCAGAAAAGCCTCTTCTGGAGGAGACTTTAGTGTGTGCACACACCGCGTGAAGTCAACAAGGGCTCAACTTCAAAGTGAAGCATGTGGATAAATATTATCCTGACTTGAGGCTGCTATTTATCCTTTTTCTTCCAAAACAAAACACATTCACACATGCCTTCTCAAGACTTGGGATTAATTGTTTTTATTTCTTTTTTTTTTTTTAACCACTGTCTCTTCACTCTGCTTTGCTCAGATGATCCCACCTCGTCTGCCTCCCTCAGGTGGGTGGGGTTTACAAAAATTTCAGCAATTCTTGAATATTGAGGGGAAGATAGTGTAGCCAGGGCCAAAATCTTCCACTTTGAGGCTCAGAATCCTCTGCTGCTCTTTGTGTGGTTTCCGTGGGGTCACCAAGATGGGATGGGAGAGCCCAGGGAGATGGAAACCTGAAATTTGGAGGGTTGGGAGGTATTTGGTTCAGGGTTCAGCTGAACATGAGTAGGATTTACTCCCTGGAAGTGCCTGCAACAGGCAAATCCCTGCATCTCAGCTGTCCAAAAGAAACCTCTTTCACTAAAAACCATCCTGGTTAATTCTGTTTCAAGCCTCAGGAGCAATTCCTGATATTCCAGACAATTCCTGGCTGTGGGATCACCATCCCAGCTGTGTCTGCTCCGACCCCCCGTGGCAGGGCAGAGCCTTCATGCATAGGAAATAATCAAATAAAACAATTCCACCCCATGTTTTATGTATGAGGAGGCACGGGGCTGTCAATAATCTTCCATGTTTTTTAATGCCAGCTCTCTGGGTGCTGCTGCTCGTGGCTGATGACACCAATTAATTTGATTGTTTGGAAATAATCTCGAGCGCCGCGCGATTTGCACGGCCCCGGCCCTTCTGCTTTCTAATGATTTCTCTATTAATTTCACTGCTGCCAGGAAAGCTGGGGATGCCTTTCAAGTGCAAAGGGAAAACATGACCTAATACCGTGGATAAAATATTAGTGAGGGTGAATTAAATCCCTGTTAGCAGTGGTGGGACCCCAGCCCCTAAAGACACAGGAGCTGCTGGAGCGTGGCAGAGAGAAAAGAGCTGCACATGCTGCTCACGTGTGGGTGCACCAGTGTGGAGCAATAAGTTCTTGAACAGCTTTAAAATTAATGGAGAACCAGTGGGGTTTTTTGTCCCCTCCTGCTCCAGCTGGCTTTTGCCTGGTTAAAAAAGAGCTGACACGGAGAAATTCAATGTCTGGGCCTCCCTGTGGGATGGGAACACTGGGGCTGGGTTTGTCCCTCTGGAGCTGGGGTTGTGCTTTGCCTTAATTCCACTTTTTTGGTTTGATTTGAGTGTGGTGAACTCTTTGGCAGTGCTGCCTTTGTCACCTCGTGTCCACCTGGAATGATGGAGCTCCATGGAGGCTCTCCCCAGCCTGCAGGGCAGTGCCATGGATTTTCCTGGTGTTCAGCATCACAAGCCTCAAGCTGTGCTCAAACCTTGCCTTTTTATCCACCCAGCTAGCAGAAATGCCCCCCAAAAAAGGCTTATACACAAGACACACTCATCCCATCCCATCCAAATCTCCTCAACCCATCCCATCCAAACTTCCTCATCCCATCCCATCCCATCCCATCCCATCCCATCCCATCCCATCCCATCCCATCCCATCCCATCCCCAAAGCCCCTGCAGAGACAGGACCAGGATTAAATCAGGGTGACATTTCTGCTTTCTTTGCCTTTCTCTCCCTGATGGACTCCAATCCTGGGATATTGTAAGAAGTGAGGAGTGATGGAGCTCTTGGCCTTTTTAAATATGTATGAACTTCTCAGGGAGATGCAGAGTGATGGAGACAGATGTGAGCTGTGCCATTACCCAGGCCTGGGTGTCTCTTTTCCCCCTGTCCAAGTCATTATTCACAGGCAAACCATAATTTTTCTGTCCTTTGCTTATGGATTATTTTTATTTTATTTTATTTTTTATTTTATATTTTATTTTTTGATTTTTCAAGAGCTCACAGAGAGCTGCTGGTGCAGTTCCTACCTCTGGGTGTTTTCTGCTCCTTGGCAGGGTCAGGCTGGGTGGTGACTCAGGAAAATGAGCTTTAATCCTGTGATTTTGATGATAAACCTGCACATTTTTGTTTGTTCTACTTGGTTTCTGAGAGTTGGGTTTGTTTGTCCCATGTTCTCACTCAGGTTTGTCCCCCCCGGTGAACGTGGTGGGATTTCTCAGGGATAAATGACTTTTTGTGTTGTTATATATTCTTAGTCATTTTCCCTGGGGTAAATGACTTAGTGCGGGATTTATATTATAAATATAGCTTGGTTTATTATTTATATTATAACTTATAACTTAGAGTGTTATTTATATTATAAATACTGATACAACCCATGGATCTGTGCATAGCCAGGATCTGTTCCTCAAGCCCTCACAGCACAGCAAAGCATCTTCCTCACTGTCACAGCAATGCAAGGGGATTTCTCATCTTATTTAATTCTCCAGACAAACTCTTAATTTAAAAAAAAAAAACAAAACTCCTAATTTTGGCTTAAATGCAGCTGATAATTTCGTTTAAAAATCACATTATTTGAGATTTTTTTTTTTACATTTTTTACACAGTGTGCTTCATCCTCATTTACAATTATATTTAATCTGGTGAGGTTTTTCTTCTGAGAGCTGGGAACTGTACAGAGATAGCAGCAGCAGCAAACCTTGCTCGTGTCCACTCTCCTTCCTGGCATCCCCCAAAATGAATAATTCAGCCATGGGCTGTCTGAGAAGGTCACACAAATGAGGTGACACCCACTTTTTATCAGCCCTGAAGGTCACATGGAGGGGGTGACACCCATTTTAGCAGTCCCAGCTGGAAAGGTCATTCCTGAGGGGAAAGAGTTCAACCTTGGGATGAGTTTTCTGCATGGAATTTCTTCTCCATGGAAGTGTTGGAAGGGTCAGGGCTCCTGGAGCTTGTGGAGTTGGGGATGTGCAGCACGAATTTGTTACCAGAGCACTCATGGCATGAGTTGGTTTTTGGATTTTTGCTGGACAACATGTTTGGATTTTTCCTGGTGAGGGCAGGGAAAAGAGGAGAACAGGCAGGGATGGACAGGATTTGCTCTCAGGGAAGGCTCTGCTCACCCAGAGGGTGATGGGCTGAGATGTTCCTGTTTGCACAGGGATTGTGTCTCTTACAGGAGCAGCCTTGGCTCTCAAATAATCGATTTTCTTGGGTTCTTCAGGCTCTGGAGCATGGAAAATGTGGTGATCGCTGGCTTTCAGCCTCCTCCCCAGGGCAGGGGATCAATACAGCTCAATATGGGCTTCAGCCTGTGGTTTGTGCTTTTTCCAGAAGGACCTGGGGAGAAAAGATGCCGTTTAAAGAAAATTACTGCATTGCCTATCAGCTGAAAACAAAAGTCTTTTGTCCTGTCAATCAGGGGGAGGCTTTATCTTGTCAATCACTGGGAAAATGCTTCCCTTGCACTTCTGCCAGGCTTTGCACAGAGTGGCTTTCTCCTTCAGTCACACAAGCCAGTGCTGGGCACAGTAGCTTTTAATAAGAAATATATTAAAATTGCATTAAAAATGTAAAAATTACATATAAATATATAAAAATTACATTTTAAATATATAAAAAATTACATTTAAAATATATTAAAAAATTACATGCTGCTGCCTCTCCTCCTGCCTCAGGAATGTTCCTTCTTTTAAAAAACCTGGCACGTTCCCAGAAATTCTCCGAATTCTTTATACGTCAGTGTTTTATAAACCCCAGAGCACCCAGCCCTGGAGGGAGCTGAGGTGTGAGGAATCCCTGAGTTCTTTGGAGAGTCTTGTTTTATAAACCCCAGAGCTTTGGAGAGTCCTGTTCTATAAATCTCAGAGTTTTGGAGAGCCCTGGAGAGAGCTGAGGTGTGAGGAATCACTGGGAGATTTGGAGAGTCCTGTTTATAAACCCCAGAATTTGGAGAGTCCTGTTTATAAACCCCAGAGTTTGGAGCGTCCTGTTTTATAAACCCCAGAGTTTTGGAGAGTCCTGTTTTAAGAACCCTGGGGTTCTTAAAGTTTCTAAGAATTTAAGTTCTTTTAAGAACTTGGGGAGTCCTGTTTTATAAAAACCCCAGGGCACCCAGCCCTGGAGAGAGCTGAGGTGTGAGTTATCACTGAGTGCTTTGGACAGTCCTGTTTTAAAACCCCCAGAGTTTTGGAGAATCCAGTTTTATAAACCCCAGGCCTTTGGAGATTCCAGTTTTATAAACCCCAGAGTTTTGTGGAGTCCTGCTTTAAAAAAAAACCCAGAGCAGCCAACCCTGGAGGGAGCTGAGGTGAGAGGAATCCCTGGGTGCTTTGAGGAATCCCTGGATGGTGTGGAGAGTCCTGTTTTAAAAACCCCAGAGCTTTGGAGAGTCTTGATTTAAAAACCCCAGAGTTTTGGTCAGTCCTTTTTTATAAACCCCAAAGCTTTGGGAAGTCCTTTTTTATAAACCCCAGAGGTTTGAGGAGTCCTGTTTTATAAACCCCAGAGCACCCAGCCCTGGAGGGAGGTGAGGTGTGAGGAATCACTGGGAGGTTTGAGGAATCACTGGATGATTTGGAGAATCCTGTTTTAAAAACCCCAGAGGACCCAGCTCTGGAGAGATCTGCAGTGTGAGGAATTATTGGGTGCTTTGGAGAGTCCTGTTTTATAAATCCCAGAGTTTTGGAGAGCCCTGGAGAGATCTGCAGTGTGAGGAATCACTGGGTGGTTTGAGGAATCACTGGGTACTTTGGAGAGTCCTGTTTTATCAACCCCAGAGCTTTGGAGAGTCCTGTTTTAAAAACCCCGGGGTTCTTAAAGCTTTTAAGAACTTGTGGAGTCCTGTTTTATAAACCCCAAGACACCCAGACCTGGAGAGAGCTGCAGTGTGAGGAATCATTGGATGATTTGGAGAGTCCTGTTTTATCAACCCCAGAGCTTTGAAGAGTCCTGTTTTGAAAACCCCAGAGCACCCAGCCCTGGAGAAATCTGAGGTGTGAGGAATCACTGAGTTCTTTGGAGAGCCCTGTTTTATAAAAGCCCCAGGGCATCCAGCCCTGGAGAGAGCTGAGGTGAGAGGAACCCCTGGGTGCTTTGAGGAACCCCTGGGTGCTCTGAGGAACCCCTGGGGCCTTTGAGGAACCCCTGGGTGCTCTGAGGAACCCCTGGGTGCTCTGAGGAACCCCTGGGTGCTCTGAGGAATCTTGGATGATTTCTGGAACCCCTGGATGCTCTGAGGAACCCCTGAGTGCTTTGAGGAACCCCTGGGTGCTTTGAGGAACCCCTGGGTGCTTTGAGGAACCCCTGGGTGCTTTGAGGAACCCCTGGGTGCTCTGAGGAATCCTGGATGATCTGAGGAACCCCTGGGTGCTCTGAGGAACCCCTGGGGCCTTTGAGGAACCCCTGGGTGCTTTGAGGAACCCCTGGGGGCTTTGAGGAACCCCTGGGTGCTCTGAGGAACCCCTGGATGATCTGAGGAACCCCTGGGTGCTTTGAGGAACCTCTGGGTGCTTTGAGGAACCCCTGGGTGCTCTGAGGAACCCCTGGGTGCTCTGAGGAACCCCTGGGTGCTCTGAGGAACCCCTGGGGCCTTTGAGGAACCCCTGGGTGCTCTGAGGAACCCCTGGGTGCTCTGAGGAATCCTGGATGATCTGAGGAACCCCTGGGTGCTTTGAGGAACCCCTGGGGCCTTTGAGGAACCCCTGGGTGCTCTGAGGAACCCCTGGGTGCTCTGAGGAACCCCTGAGGAACCCCTGGGTGCTCTGAGAAATCCTTGAGTGCTCTGAGGAACCCTTGGGTGCTCTGAGGAACCCCTGGGTGCTTTGCAGAGCCCTGCCCTGGCACCCACCTCCTCCCGTCCAGCATCCCCCCCTTCCCTGCACGCCAGACAGGGACAGATGGGACCTGGCACTGCCTTTCACTGCCCTGAATGCAGCAGATCTGTCTCAGCCAGGCTTTTCTGCATGGAAGACAAATCCCACTCGCCCTGGTGGTTTTTCACACCAGTCTTTTGTTTCTTTCCCTCCTGAGCTGCGACAAAAAGCTTCAGAGCTCTGGGAGCAGTAATTAGTTTTGCTCTTATTTTCTATAAAACTCACCTCTGGAGCACGGTGTGTGCCAGCAGCCACATCCAGGAGAATGGCCCCAGGGCTGAATTTGCATTTCTGATGCAGAAATTCAAATTAGTTCCATACATCAAGTGATTCCAGTGGTCAGAGCATCACTCCTTATCAGGGGCTGTTGGGATCCTTGGCTGCAGCTGCCAAATTCTTTGGAAACTGGACAGAAACAGCCCCAAATAATCCCCAGGTGGGATGTGTGCTTCTGGAAGTGCCTGTGTCCTCTGCCATGGAGGGTTTTGATGTCCTTGGGCATCCAAGTTTCACCTGGGCACTGCTTTCATCCATGATTGCACCTTTTTTGGGAGTTTATTCAGTTTTTATCTCAGTGTTTTCTGGTTGTTCCTGAGCTGATTGCTGTCAGCCAGACTTTGTGTTTGGATTTAATCTGTGGAGATGGTCAAAGTGGATGATTCTACATCGTTTTCTCTTTGTCTCTGAGCATCCCAAACCTCTTTGTGAGTGGAAATGAGGCACTGCCAGCACCAGGAGATGCCTTGAGGAGTGCAGGTTTGATAAACAAAGGGTTTTGTCTCTGCCCCTGGAGCTGAGGCTTCCAAAGAGGAGCAGATGGCACTGGAAGCATCTTCTTGGTGACAGCCAGGCCTTCTGCAGGGCTGCTTGCACCCAGGAGGTCACACTTGGAGGATTTTCAGGGTTTTGGGCAAGGTTTGCAAGTTGTGTTTCTCAGCTGGCTGTGCTCCTGTTGATACAGAGCACCACAAAGCTTCTTATCCACTGTTCATCCACTTTTTATATTGAAAAATGAGATTTTTGGCTGACATATCCAGTGCTGCTGTGTGAAAAATTGAAAAATGAGATATTCTTGGGTGATATTTCCAGTGCTGCTGTGTGAGGAGGTGGCTGTGGTGCATTTAGTGCCCTGCTGTGGTGTTTCTCCAGGTGGATTTAGCTGTGAAATGACGTTTTCCACCTCCAAAGCCCAAACCTTCAGGGAGATGAGGCACCTTTGGTGAGGAGAATCTCCAAAGTGCAGCAAGACAGGGCAGAAAGGAGCAGAGGGAAGAGATCTCTTGCAGGAAATTTGCTGCCTGACCCCAGGATGTGTTTGTGAGCCTTAGGGGTGGCTCTTTGCTGTTCCTTTCCATGTCCAGCCCTCTCCTGATTTCCAGGAGCTTTCCCTGCCCCAAATCTCTGGGACACTCATTACCCACGTCCAAAATTGCTGCTCTTCATCAAAATTCATCAAAATTGCCCCTCCAACAATGAGGAGCTCCTGTGGAGGAGAGGACTGAGCATCTGTTCTGGCTTTGTTTGGAGGAGGAAGGTAAAATAGACCCAAAAAAAAAAGACAGAAAAATCAGCTCCTTGTTCAAATTCCCCATCTCCTCTGCCTCATCACTTGGGTTTTGGTAATTGCTTTAATCTGCACTTGGGCTTTCCTGGCAGGAGGAGGATTTTTCAGTGGCTGTCATTTCTTTGTTCCTGGTTGTTTCCAAACTCATTACTCCTGGCATTTATTCACCCAGGCTGGAAGCAGCTTGCACCAGGAGCACAGAATGGAAATTGATTTACAGCGACGGTGTGTGATCTAGAAGATGTCAGGTTTTTTTTGGGGTTTTTTTTTTCCCCTCCTGAGTCTATAAATTAGTTTTGATTCCAATAAGGTTTTCTGCTATAGTTATAAATCAGATCCCAAGGAGCTGTGGGATATTAAAGCAGTGAAGCAGCAGCCCTGTATCCCAATACTGCTGATGCCCAGAGGTTTTGTGGGATAAACTTGGGAAATTTGGGAAAGGGTCTTTCATCTAGGGAGAAGAACCAGCTGCTGAAATACAGGTGTATCCATAATAAATCAATATAAAATTGTATAGGTCTAAATTTTTAGGGATATATATATAAATTATAAGTTATCAGATCCCGAGGAGCTGTGGGATATTAAAGCAGTGAAGCAGCAGCCCTGTATCCCAATACTGCTGATGCCCAGAGGTTTTGTGGGATAAATTTAGGAAAGGGGCTTTCATCTAGGGAGAAGATCCAGCTGCTGAAATACAGGTGTATCCATAATAAATCAATTTTTAAATTGTATAGGTTTAAATTTTTAGGGAGGTAAGGGCCTGGAATTGTTTGCGATTTAAGGAAACGAGCCCCACGCTGAGTTTTTTGGAGAATATTGATGCTCCAGCAGCTCTGAGCCAGCAGATCTCCAGGAGGCCTTGCCTCAGGCTGGGAAAGCTCTGATGGTTTGGCAGATTTGGGCTTGTTTGGATTTGCAGCCTCAGCTCTGGGAGGGCTCCCAGTGTGTGAGCAGCTGATGCAGGGAGCGCTGCTGGGGTGCAGCTGAGGGGCTGCAGGGAGGTGTGGAAACTGGGAAATCCACCTTGGAGCTGGGCTTTGCAGGATTGCTGTGAAATTGGGGCAAATTCTGCAGGCAGACACCCTGGTGGCTCCTCAGCAGGTGCTCCCTGGGTGTTCCTATGGGACACAAAACAACACAACGTGGGTTTGCTGTTCTTTCCAAGGTAAAAAAGGGCTTTTTATTTTTCTAATTTTAACATTTATAGATTTCCCAGCGTGGCAGTGGATTGGAGGGTGAAAGTGCCACCTCTGCAATGACACTGAACAAACCAACAACGCATTAAATTTCTCTTCCTCCACAGAAGAATGCAAAACAAGAAGTTTTGTCCATAAAGTTCATTGCAAGAATGTAAACATTAGAAAATTTTGAAAATCTTAAAAAAAATCAAAGCAACACCTGGTCTCTGCCAGGTGCTGCTGGGCTGATTCTCCTGATTCCAGGGGTTTTCCTGGGGGAATCCCAAGCTGCCCAAAGCTTTTCCTGGATGAGCTGCCAGTGCTGTGGCAGACACTGACCTGGCTGCCAGAGTTCACTGGAAAAAAATATCTCTGGCTGTGGGAATCTGTAAATTCAGAAGGTTTTGGGAAAGCTGCAAAAGGCAGGCCTCAGAGACAGCAGAACTGTGAGCAGAGCTAAGCAGCAGCCATGAGATAGGTCAGCAGAAAAATTATATAAAATGTAGAAAAGAGAGAATTTGCAGTTTGAGACTTGAGGTCATGATGCTTGCTTTAAATGATGGCTATGGCGAAGGGAGAACCTGTTACTAAATGTAGATTTCCTCATTTGTTGGTGGGATTGTTTCTGGTTGGGGAAGAGGAAATAATTTTAGCATTTAATAAAAAAAATTATATGTAAGTATGTATTAGGAAATTCAGGCAGTGGAACTTTTTAAAGGAGGCATGCACTGATTTATCTTAATCTTATTATAATAATTGATGTTAAAGGGAAAAAACAGCAGTGAAAAGCCACGTTCCTTGCCATGGTGGAAATCTTTGTATTTCTCATAATGTCATATTTACCCCAGGACTAAGTTACAGCTTGTGCAGCCCTTTTCTTTAACTCGCTGGAAAAAAATATCTCTGACCTGACACCAAACCTCACAGGGGGTGACAACGTGACGTGATGTCAGCCTCATTGGGTTTTCCATTTGCACAGCCATGAAAGGCCCCAGCAGCAGAGAGCATCAGCCCCCAGAGCAGATCCCTGATCCCTGCTCTGGCACCCAGGGCTGGGTGCTCACCTCCCAAACCAGCAGGGTATATAAAGCAGTGCTTTATATCTCTTTATTATTTATTTCTGCCAGGCAGGCTTCCTTCTTTTGAAGAGAACTTTTTATTTGGTTGTCTTGAAACAGTCATTAATAGGTTAAATAGAATATCATGGAAATTGCTGTGGCCTTATGAATTCTGTTCTTGCCTTTTTAATTTTTTTTTACTATTTTTATAAGCTCTACAGCTTATGATTTACCTGTTTACCTGTGCCATGCCACCCTGCTGTATTTTACAACCTTTAATAACTCCTTTCAACCTCCCAGTGCCAATATTTTGAGCATTTTGTGGATGTATGGGGGTGTTTGCTTTGCTTTGGGTTCATTGAGCAAATGCTGGTGGGTTTTTTTTTATCTCTATTTTTTTTGGTGTGTGTTTTAATTAGGGAGGTTGAAAGCTCAGAGCAAATTTGAAGCAGATGGAGCTGGTGACATCACTCTTTGTTTGACTCCTGTTAGTGCAGATGAGCTGCTTTGGGGTAAATCCTGGAGAGAACCTTGGCCTCAGACACCTCCAGCCTTTTCCCACCCCAGTCTGCTTTGCCCTCTCTTTGTGCCCCCCTCACTCCCCCCAGATCAGATGCTGTTTCCAGACCTAAATCCCATCATTTTCCAACTGTTCCTTCCCCTGGCATGAGCCCCCAGCCAGGGCTTGGTGCTGGTGCAGGAGCAGAGCCTGAGCTCTGCCAGACCCTCCCCAAACCTCCCCAACCTCCATGCGCAGGGAATTTGGTGATTTCTGTTTCTTGCACGGGGGTTTGGTCATGGATCTGTGAAAAATGCCCATTTTAGGATTGGCTTTTCACAAATAGTAAAGTGAATATTATATGTGTTCTGTTAGAAACAGGTTGGGAATGTCCAGCAGAGCCTGACTCCTTCTGAGCCGGGTAAAATCTGCTTTTCCATCCTTCTTGTTGTTATCTTGTTCCTGTTTAGTTCAGAGGGTCCCTTCCTGCAGTGCTGCTTCCATCCTGCCATCCTTTGGCTGAGGAGGAGCTCATTTATTTCCCTGAGTTCCACTTCTGCACAGTATAAACCATTGTGTCCTGAGTGTTTATGGAGCACAGAGGTGCTTCCTCTTCTCATTGCTCATTTTTAATCAATGCTTTTTTGCTTACTCACCACCAGCAAAGCCACAGAGGAATCGTTGCTTTTCCTTTTCTCCTTTATTAAACTCAAAACCCCTGGTGGAGGTACCAAAAACCAACCAATTGCTTGGAAGAAAAGCCATGATTTTCCTGCTTTGGGGACAATCAGCTGTGCCATGATTGGGACCAATTAAAATCAAATTGCAGCAGCAAAGGTTGGTGCTGGTTGCTGGTGCAGGGCTGAAGATTGCAGCCTCTGGGTTACTCTGCAGGCAAGCTCAGCCTTGCAGCAGCAGAAATGGAGATTTTAAAATAAAAAGAGCTTTTTCTGCATCCAGCCAGGTGCTCTGAAGTGTCCCAGGTGCCTTTTGATGGTGGGGTTTGGCTCTTGGATTGAAGGACTTGGTGAAAGATTTGCTCTTACCAAAAATCACTTAATTTGAATTGTTAACTTAAAAATTACTGCAAAACCAGCACAGGCAGCAAAGCCAGGCTGCAGGGAGGTGCTGGCTGATGCATCTGGTGGGAGTTGGAAGTTTTCCCTCTTTTGGGGCAGGCTGATCCTTGTTGGAGGTGCCAGTTTGTGCTGCAGTTGTTGTTCCCCTTGTGTTTCACCCCCAGAGCTCCCAGTTTCCCCTCCCTTTGGGTCATTTGGGGTCAGGGCTGCCATGGAGAGGATGCCTTTGGAAAGGATGTGCTTCTGCTGTGTTTGCTTGCAGGGTTTCCTGTTGGAACGTGGCTTCTCTTCCTCTGCTGCTTCCAGAGGCTCAGCTGGTTTCCTGCTCCCTGCCCTGGGTGTCCCCGGTGTCACCTGGGGGTCCCCAGTGCCACCAGCAGCACTTGGGCATTCAGGATGGGGCTGAAAAATCAGCTCCACCAGTTAGGCTGGGTGTTGGGGTTTATTCTGCTCATATTTGGGTTTAATTCATGAACTCTTCAGGGGTGATGAATCAGTGTTGGGTTTTCTGGTGTGGAATAAGAACATTTCCCATCACTTCATTCCTTGTGGAAAAAAAAAAGAAAAGAGGAGAAAGTGTGTCTATGAATAGCTGCACGAGGAAGGCTGTGCACAATAAAGACATTATGACAAATATTACACTCATCCATATTGATTTTTGCTTTGTTTGCTGGCTGGTTCCTTTATTACCCTGGCAGAGCCATGAGCAATGTCATCCCAGCTCAGCTAATGAGAAAACATCAGCTGCTGCTGTCAAGCTGCCTTGAAAAAGCCACTTCCATGGTCATTTTAAAAAGGGCAATTTGGAATGGCCAGCCTGGGCTGTGGGGCTGGTCCAGCACAGGGAGATGCTGGGCTGGGGCTGCTCTGATTGCTGATTGTGATCAGATGGATGATGTGACATGGAAAATATGGCACAGGGCTGGGCTGGGGGTAGCCTCCACTGCCCTCCAAAACTGGGGCTTTTTGCAGCATGGCTGAGCCCAGGTAAAGGGGATTAAACACAATCCTTCCCCAAATTTTGCAGGTGCCCTTTATTCAGTGACCTCTCCTTACTTCACCCTCCTGTCCCCCCCAGTAAGGAAATGTTTCCAGTGCTTAATTTATTTTAAACTGAGCCTGTTCCCATCAGCCAGGGCTGGAGTGAGCCCCAGGCTCTCAGATGGGATGAGATTGGGGCTGTCACAGAGAGTGACGTGCTGGGGTTTGAATACCATTCATTAATTAGGATTTTCCAGCCCCCTTTTCCAGGCTGGAGCAGCACCCCCCTTCATTAGCAAAGAGATAAATGCTCCCTGCAGCCAGCTCAGTGTGGTCCCAGAAACCTTCCTGGCTCCTTGCTGGAGCTCAGCTGGGACTGGATTTTCAGCACCATCATGTATTATTCATCCCAAATAATACATATTCCAAGCCTGTCAATGTGCAGGGCAAGGCAGAGTGATTTGAGGGATATCTCAACCTATAAATCTTAATATTCAAAGCATTGACAGATTTTGTGGGGGTGTTTTTTGGGGAGCATACAAGGAATCCTCCTTGTTAGCAGAGAGCAAGGGATGCACCCAAAATTAAATGTTTACAATGAGTGTTTCCCTCAGGTGTCCATAAGTAGTTTGTTACAGAAATTCTGGTCTGGTTTAAATATATCTGTTGGGAAAAAAGTGAGAGTTTGCAGTTTGAGAGCATCCTGTTGAACTTGAGGTCATGGTGCTTGTTTTAAATGATGGCAATGGCCAAGGTAGAACCTGTTACTAAATGTAGATTTCCTCATTTGTTGGTGGGATTATTTCTGGTTAGGGAAAAGGAGATAATTTTAGCATTTAATAAAAAAATTATATGTAAGTATGTATTAGGAAATTCAGGCAGTGGAACTTTTTAAAGGAGGCGTGCACTGATTTATCTTAATCTTATTATAATAATTGATGTTAAAGGGAAAAAAAAACAGCAGTGAAAAGCCACGTTCCTTGCCACGGTGGAAATCTTTGTATTTCTCATAATGTCATATTTACCCCAGGACTAAATTACAGCTTGTGCAGCCCTTTTCTTTAACTCGGTAAATAAGATTTAGCTCCTGTGTGCTATCCCCCTGTTTCTATGGAAACCAGGCAGCGGATCCAGCACAGGCCGTGGCTCTGGAAGCCACCCCGGGGCCAGGGGGGTCCCACTGACACCTGCAGGAGCCCAGGGAAGGGGAACAGTGTAGGAGCATTGGGGGTAGGATGGTTGGGATGAACACGAGAGATCTCTGCAGCCAGATCGTGGAATTTGGGGTTTATTGCAAAGGGCCTGGGAGCAGGGGCCTGCTGGGAGCTGCCAGGCACAGCTGGAGCAGGCCCCAGAGAAGAGAGGGGGAGAGAGAAGGCAAGAGTGTGGTAAAGAGATGAGAGAGTGAGGGAGAGTAGAGAGGGTAAAGAGAGAGTAAAAGAGGATGAGGTGCCTGTTACAATACAATAAATCTTCTGGTTGTGGAACTTGGGGTTTATTGCAAAGGGCCAAGTGCAGGGCCCTGCTGGGAGCTGCCAAACACAGCTCAGAGCAGCCCCAGAGAAGAGAGAGGGAGAGAGGATGAGAGGGTGAGAGAGTAAAAGGGGTAAGAGAGCAAAAGTGTAAGAGAATAAAAGGGGTAAGAGAGTAAAAGGGTAAGAGAGCGAAGTTCCCATTACAACACAATAAATCTTCTTCTGTGTTGAATATTCTGATTCTCACTCACCAATCCAGTACAAGATACAAATCCTACAGCATTTCCATACAGCCTATAAGAATCACTACATCACCATACTGTGTTACATTTTAAACCCTAAAAACTCCTCTTTGGGCCCCTTCTGCCAAGCTGGCAGGGTCTGCTCTGACCCTTGGGCCTGTCTGCAAGCAGAGGGTGTTGTTCCATCAAAAGGGGATCACCTTCTGCTGGCCATGCCATTGTTTTCCAGTTGTTCAGTAACTAAAGGATCTCAAATCTTGCTTTCATTGCAATCTTGCTTATAGTTTCTATATTCTCAAAATCTTTTGCCAGATAATTATATTTATAAGGCTTTCCTGTTCCATCTTCCCCAACAGGGCAGCTTCTTCCTATGATGCTGAATTCATTCCTGTGATGCCAAACTTGTCTGATCCCCTTAAAAGCTACAATAATTTGATTTTTGTGCCTGAAATGAGGATCTCGCTTTTTTGGAGGGGGAGAGGAGATGCTTTGAGCTGCTGTCTGTCCTGTGCTGTGTTTATTAATGGTGTTATTTATTAACTGGGACATGGAGGGGTGCAGAGCTTGGGGGGCTGGTTCAGGGCATGATCCCAGATGCTCCAATGAGCCCTGGGCTGGATCCTGGATGAGACGAACAAGGAGGAGTGGAGCTTGGCTCAGGGTTCCCCTTCAAGAGCAAAGCAAGCCAAAAAGACTTGCCTTTTTTAGTGAAAAAAATGATTAAAGCATAATTAATTTCTTTGACTTGGATAATGAAACATCTTTCTCTGCAGGCCCGAGGGCCCAAATAGGAGCATTTTTAATGTTATTTTTAACAGTGCTATTTTTTACGTGTCTCAATTCCCATTCTCTTCCCGCTCAAAGCAGGAAAAGCCAGGCAGTGGGATTGGTGTTAAAACTTGCAGCCTGTTTTTGCCATGTTTGAGCTTAGATAATGCAATGCTGAGCTCAGATCTGAGGTGTGCCCCGGAGACAGGGGTGTGTGGAGCAAACATCAGCTGCTTAAAGCCAGATGGCCTCCCTGGTCATCCTTCTCTGATATCAAAGGCAGTTTTGCATAATTTTTAATGTTCTGATGAAAAACTGGGCTGGATGTTGGTGTTGCCTTACTCAGGGCCTGGACAATCCCATGGTCTTTCCAAGATTATTCCATAATCCTTTAGATATTTTTTTTCCACTTCTTTCCTGGCATTTGCCCCCTCTCTTTGCTGTGCTGGGATTTGAGATTCGAGGGAAGCACAAATTGGGTGGCAAACAAACCCAGCCTCTCTCTTGCACTCTGAAATCTTGATGGTAATGAGCACTAATGGCGTGCCACGGTGAGAAAATTGGAGCAGACCCAAGGTTTAGCAGGAAGGAGCAGGGCTGGATTTTTACTGGCAGCTCTTGTGTGATGAGGAGCATCATCCACCACTTGTGAGAGCTCAGGAACCCCCCTGCTCTGCCAGGGAAGATGTTCCTTCCTTGTTTGCTGCAGTGGCTGTGGAGCTCATAAAATAGATTTTTTCCCCTGCAAAATGGTGCAGCTGGAGGCTTCTGCCAAGCTCTTGCATTCCAGCCCGAGGATTTTTGGGATGAAAGATGTTGTGTTCTTCGCCCCATGTGCCAGCCAGCTGTGTCCAGCTGTGCCAGAGGGGTGTGTGGGGCAGGGGAGATGCTGGGCTGGCTGCAGAGCCTCTCTTTTCATCACCCTTTATTTCTTTGGTGTTTCCTTCTTTATTTCCATCATCCAGGTGCTTATTCCTCAGCTAAACCACCCAAATGACTGGTGGACCCTCCAAGTCAGAGACCCCCAAGTTCAGATTTTGGTGCATTCATGAACGGGGAAGAAACAAAATCCTGGATCTGGAGCTTTTCCCTTTCTTCCAGCCCCAAACCCTTCTGTAATCTTAATGGAAAAAAAAAAAAAGCTCTATCCCCATCCACCTATCCTTTATTGGAAGTGCTAAACAACCTTCTTCAGCGACTTTTTCTAATAAAAGGATGTCTGTTAAAGAGAGCCCCAGAGAGCGGAGCTGCTTTACAGGGAGCTGTTTGAACTGCTCTCCGTGCTGGCTTTTTAATATACTTTAATACAGTGCTGGCCCTTTTTCTGCATAGTTTTTCCCCATCAAAGCTTATCATTTCCACTCTGTTGTCTGAGTGTCACGCAGCTTTAGAGGGGGTTTGGGAAGGGGGGTGGCACATGGAGCAGTGCAGATCTCCATATTTTCCATCCCAAATGCAGATTCACCAGTGACTCATCTGTGTCCAGGGTGGGGGAGATGCTCTGAAGTTAAAATCCCAGTGACAACAGGCATGGAGCACCCCAGCTGTTCCCTTAACAGGTTGCACTGCGTTGTTTCTTGATTTGTAATTGTATTTATTTGAAGTTTTTCCTGCAGTGAGGGATCACTTACAGCCTGATGGCACCGTGCAGCGCAGGAGCAGCTCCGGGGACAGATGTGGCCCCAGGCAAACAAAGGCAGGAACACAGATGTGCTGCTAGGGCCAGCAGCCAGGGAGGAGAAATGGGCATTTCCACAGGTCTGAATCCTGCAGCAGAGCTGGGAGCAGCACCAGCCTCTCCAGGATCATTTGGGAGATGCTGTTGGAAAGACTCGATAGGATGTCAGCTTTCTTTTTGTGGGATTTGTGGATGGGCCTGGCTGGGCTTCCTCTCCTAATATTCCATTTAAAATTCTCTCCTCAGCTGTGGGATGTGCATTTGTGTTCAGGGTGAAATCCAGCAGAGCTTGTGCTGCTTCAGGTGAGCCTTTGCCAGGGTGTGGGTGATGTGAGAGCCCCTGGGTTTGGGCACCTTCACCTCTCCCCCAAGGAGAGCCCAGATCCCTTTACAGGTCCACACACATCACACCTGGGGTGGTTTTTCCTCTGAGGTGGGGTTGGGTGAGTGGTGGCAACACAGAATTCCGAGCTGGAGCAGCTGCTCCTCCTTTTTGCACCCAAACCCACCACTGCAGCTCCTCCACTGACCTGTCCCAGCGCTCCAAATCCCATTTCCAGCCAGCAAGGGGGGAGGGAATTTGCTCAGCTGAACGTTCTCTTCACAGATGTCATTCACGCATAAATATCCATACATTGTCAAACCTTTTTTTCCCTTTTTTTTCCCTTTTTTCCCCCTTTTTTTCCTTTTTAGCCCCTCAAACATGCGATTTTGATTTCTCCAGCTGCAGAGCCGAGCGTGTGGGTGTTAAATTGTTGAAGAAGTCAAACATGATCATTCTGGTCCCTGCCGCAGCGCGGGACCCGAAACCGACGCAAACGCTTCCGCGGGGCTTGCGCTCCTCAGGGGGATGTCATTTTGACAAGAATGGATTTCCCCTCTTTCACAGCCTGTCTCGTACTTGTCTTGATGCTTTGGTGGAAGTCTCATCAGCCGAGCAGAGTTGATTTTGATGGGGAATTGTTCAAACCTTTCAGGTCCCTCCCCGCGGACTGGTTTGAGATGATGCTGGTGAGGAGCTGAGGGGCTGATGTCAAATAAAAGGGTTTTGCATTTTGCAAAGCCTGGTTATCTCTTGGTAATGCTGTCAAATGCTCTTTTCTGCAGTCCAAGCACATTGTCTACATCTGGCCAAAATATGGCATGAAAAAAAAGATGTTTTGAACAAAAAAAAACCAGCTTTAATAGCAGATGGGGGGAAAAGTCATTAAGACTCAATTTTCAGGGACTTTTTTGGCTTTTTTAAAATCCAAAATTGGAAATTGTTTTGTTTGTTTGTAGACATACAGAAAATTATGTCTTTTTTTTCAGTGGACAAAACCAAAATGCTCCTCAATATTGATCAGAACAGAAAGCCCTTTTCCTTTTCTCTATCCCATGCCTCAGTTTTGAGTTTTACACCAGGCTGAGCTTCTCCTCTGGGAATTCCAGACATTGCTGCCATTTTAAGCACAGTTATTTGCAGTGTGGATTTTCATGCCCCACATGAGGCACCTGGGCAGGGGGATTTTTGTGGATTTTGTGCTCTGTGAAATGCTGTGTGCTGTGGTAACTCAGTGGTGCTGGTTGTCTTGATGCTTTGGTGGAAGTCAGATTCCACCTGTCAGTAAGATTTTAATCAGTAAGATTTTAATGTGTTCTTCCTGGCAGTTAGAAAATGCCAATGCTAAGAAAAAAAAAATCCCAGTTTCCTGTTCCCTTCCCTCAAGTAAATACTTGTCAGGCATTTCCAGGAGCTCCATGGGACAGAAACCAGTTTTACCTGTTTGAGTACAACAATCTCTTTGTTCTGGACAGGAGCTCCAGGGAGGAGTTTTCCCTGACCCTCTGACCTGGGGTGACAGCAGTCACTTCTGTGATCTCATCCTCACGTTTGCATCAGTGCCTTTGGGGTGCAGTTTTGGGTTTTGACATTTATTGATAACTCTGCCCTGCTGGCACCAGCAATTCCTGTTCCTTTTTTACTGTTTTTTTTCCCTTGGTGGCTGCTGGGACCCTCATTCCCTCCTGCACAGGGTGTTTTCAAGGACTCTCATCCATCTTGATGACCTTTATCAGCGTTGTGTGTTCAAACCTGAGCCCTTAGAACCATCAGGGGGCCGTGGTGATGGGAGCCTGTACCAACTCATGTAAAAATCACATTTTTTCCCCTCCCCTACAAGCCCAGGCTGACCACAGTGCACAGCCCAGCTGCTCTTTGTCTCTAAACTCTCATTAAAGGGCTGGGAGGAGGTGCTTGAAGCCACATTTCCCTTTCTCTGTGTGATGATGTGTGAGTATATTTTTGTAATTTTCTCTCCTGTACCAAGTCTGGCTCTTCCCAGCCCACTGGGTTTGAACAGCTCATGTTGAAATCCCTCAAAGCTTCAGCTCTCTGCGTGTTCCACACTTGCTCAATCTGTTCCTATTAATTTTTAAAGGCGTTTTTAGCAGCTGATAAACATCTGGTGACACTTGGGGAGCTGCTGTGAGGCTGCACAGCGAGCTGGGGGATGCTGGGGGCGTGGGGATGGTGTTCCCTTGGGATGCCAACACCTCCCTATGTGCTGCTCCATGTGGGGATGGGGCTCCCCAGCTCTGTATTTGCTCTCCCTGCTGTTTCCAACCATCCTGGCTCCCTGCAGGTCCTGAGCAGAGCTGAGCTCACACTGGAGGATCTGCCTGAGCATCCTTGACAAAGCCATTTGCATTCCTTAAATCACTGCCTGAAAACATCATGCCTGACTCCTTTTATTTTTTTCTTCTTGGAGACAGACAAGATCTAATCTATGATATTTTTTCCTTTTTTTTTTTTACAGCTGTATAGATTTGTTAGGCCTGAAGGGGCCCTTAGATCATCTTGTCTCACCCTCTGTGCAGTAGTGGCTGTGGAAATCCATCCAGCTTCCCCTTCCACCCTGTCATTTGTGAGCTCTGACACCCTGCCAGAGGAGCCAATTTTGGATGGTTTTTTTTAGTGCAGTTCTTTTCTGGGCCCTTTTGCTGGGAGTGATGCACATTTCAGTGCATTTCAGTGAATTTCAGTCACCCCCAGAGCAGTCAATGTGCTGTCTGCAGAGGCAGAGCAGCAGCTAAATTTAAAATCCTCAGTCAAATCAAAGCACTTTGTGGGTGTATTTATCCTCTGTTACAGGATGAGAGGGAGGGAGGTGGTTTCTGGGCATCTCTGCAAAATGCCTTGTGGGTTGTTGCTCCTTCCTGCAGGTGGAAATGCATTAATTGATGTCAGAGGATTAATTAAAGGAAAAAATGTGGCAGTGTCAGAGGTCTCTGTGCCATGTGCCATTCTCTTTGGAAAGCCCAGACCAGGAATTTGCCTGCCCAGGGGTAGGAGGCTGCTCCAGACAGTTTTGTCTGGAAACCTCTTGATGCTTCCAGTGAATCATGGATTTGGGAAATTCAGGGCTTGCTATTTTGAGAACTGAATCACAGAGGAAGTGAGGGTTGTTTCTGTGCTCAGGCTATGATTGATGGAAAACCCTTTCTTTATTTCTGAAATAACATTTATTTCTGGAAGGTATTTCACCAGCAAAGCAGAATCTGTAATAAAATAAAACCCAATCCTTTTATCTCCTTCAGGGAGGGCAGGGAAGAGGAGGAGCAGCACCCAGAGCACACGGATGTCTTGGCTCTGCTGCTGCACTGCTCAGTCTGGAGAGGCTTCATTTGTGTCAAACATGGAATAATTGCAGAGAGAAAAGCTCTGTAGCTCTGGTAGTGTTTGTTTGCCTGGGAGAGCTGTCCTTTCCCTTTCTCTTCCTTTAGAAACAGTTCTTGGCAAAGTGAGCAGGAATTGTGCAGTGAGGAAGAACAAAATAGAAAAATCAGAAGCTCTGATATTTAACACTGGCCTCTTACAGAATAAGAATTTAAACATTTCTAGGTTTGGTTGGTTGTTTTTTCCCCCCCAAAAATGATGCAAACTCACGGATAAAGGTGATCTGACCTTACCTCAGGAGCTGGGAATTTCTCCTCTCTGCTCTGAACTGCTCCTCCCTACCCTGAGACTTCTGAACATCCTGGTTCAGCTCCTGCTGGCTGCCTGTTTTTTCTAGGAATTGAGAAATTTAACACAATTTTTTCCAGGAACTGGGAATTGAGCACAGTTGTTTTCCAGGAAACCCAGAGGTGACACTTTGGAGACTTAGAGGAGGGCACTGAGGTGTCCAGCTGCGTGATGCTGATGGGAGGGTCAGGCCAGCAGCAGGATCCTGGCTCATCCCTCTGGTTTAGGTGCTCAGGACAGGGAAAATGAGTGGATAGAAACAGCCTGGTGAAAATACATGAGGAATTTCTCCTTACTACAGCTAAAGGTTCAACCACAGCTTTCCACAGCTTTGAATATTTTTTTTTTCTGTGTCAAAAGCAGTGAATCCCTGTGATGGCTCTCAATAACCTGGATAAATTGGGCATTTTTTCTGCTGTGAAATCTTCCCTCTGGACAGGAGGAGGCAGCAGGGGGAATGTTCTCCTGCCTGCCTCCATGAGCGGCAGCCTGCATCACTCCTTCTTTCCTTGGAGAAACTTCGGGAGGGACAATAACAGCAGCTAAATTGGCAATATTGGAGGGCTGAGGTTCGTGTCAGTTGTTCTCCAGACTTGCTGACATTCTCAGAGTGGTGCAGGAGATGGGTAAATGATTCCCTGATTGATTTCATGGCTGAATGTGGCTGTGTGGGGTTTGGGAGCCTCCTCCAGCTCGGGAGGAAGGGCTGAGAGCTGAAGTCAAAATCTGAACTCAGCTTTCCTGGGTTTAGAAAGGAGAAGTTTGCTTCCTTGGGCCCCACACTTGAACTGCTGTAGGATGCTTGAGGTGATCTTATCGGGGTTTTTAGTTACTCATGAAACCAGGACCTGGCACTTGCAAACAATTCAGGGTGAAGCTCTCTGGGACCGGGAGATGTCTCAGTTTGAGGAGCAGCTTTGAGGGTCCTGGAGCAGCCCCTGGTGATGTGACGGGCACTGGTGCTGTGTCCCAGTGTCCCCAGTGCCTGAAAAATGGATATTTAACAATATTTAACAGGCATTTAGTGCTGCTCTGGGCCAAGGAGCAGCTCAGAGCTGGCTGCCTTTGGGGGAATTCTGTTTGCAATGATAACAAACCCCACAAGTTTACAAGGTGCTGCTCCTGCCTGGGGTCTGGGAGAGGATTAGGGCTAAGGAAATGAGCTTCATCCTGCTTTCCTGTGCTTCTCCTCCTACTGTTCTCCTTCCTGAGTGTTTCTGCTTAGTGTCACTCTGTGGTTTGAGGTGCTTGGCAAGGGGTCGCAGGCAGAGGAGAGCTCCATCCCTCTCCTGGTTGTGTGTGCCCACAGCTCATGGGCACATCGAGTTTTGTCCTTTCCTCCTCTTCTGGGCCTTTTCCCCTCCTTTTTTTTTTAAACCTAAACCTTTTACCTCCTTTTTTAAAACATAAAGTGAAGGTGTTTCATCCAGGTGTGTCTGTGCTGTGCAGGAAGCTGGAGCAGCCCCTCCATCTGTGGAGCCAGGAGGGATTCCTGCTACAAGCCCTGAGCAGCTGCAGGGAAGGGAAAACTTCGGTGGGAAAGGTCTCCCATCCCTGCAAACACAGCAGTGCCAGGTTCTGAGCAAATCAAAGCAGCAAATCCCAGGCAAATTCTAAAAGCTGCCTTTTACAGTGCACTTAAAACACTCCTGTTTGCTTCCTGCCTCTTTTGTGTACCTTGGAATTACGGGAATTCCTTTGAGCTTCAACGAGTTTTTTCTCCTGATTTGTAAAACACAGCTGGTCTCAAACAGCCTTTGGATGGTTAAGCTGCTGCTGCAAGGAGCCTTGGAGAGTTGATGTTGTAGCTTTGGATTTTTGTTGTAGAAATGTTTAGTATTTTGGATTTTAGTAGCAACACTAGCACGGGTTGGCTTTATTTTTGTTTGCGTTGGAGCTGCGATGAGTAAATTATCTATGTAGTGCAGAATTTTGGATATTTTTGGTTTGGGATATTTTTGTGGAAGTTTTTGGTAGGGGTGTTGTGATAGTAAATTTTTTGGGGAGTTTTGTTAGTATGGGTGGGGGACGAGAATTTTGAATTTTTGGTAGTAATATTACTTAAGGATTACGTTTTTTTTGGGAGTTTTGTTAAGAGGGGTGGAAGAGGAGTTGTGTTTTTTGGATTGTGCTGTACTGGTAACTATTGTAACTATTGTACTATGACTTGTAACTACTGTCAGGCATCATTTATGCCCTTTCCACTGACTGAACCTTCACAGCATTAAATTGCTATGTTGTAATATAGCAATGCTTAGTGCCAGCAAGAACATGCTTTAAGCAGATAATAAGCAAAAATATTATAGTAAGGCTACGAAACGCAAGTAATAAACGACACGATTGTAAAAGTTCCTTTTTAAGTGAACAGAGAGAGTGAGGTTTTAGGAGGGACTTGGCTTCCCTGATGCTTTGCAGGTAGGATGGGATGGGGGCAGTGAAGCAGAGCTGCAGGATGAATCCCACCTGAGGGATCAATGGAAAAGCTTCAGGGCTTGGGGCACTGCAGCCAGTGAAGGGTTAAGCTGCAGGTGCCTCCCTTGAGGTGGGAAATTTCCATCCAGTGGGATGGGGACTCCAAAATCAAAGCCCTGGGTGTGGCAGGGAGGGACAAACCTTGGTGCAGGTGGCCTGGGCATCTCCCACCAGCTTTCAGGATTTCAGCTTTCTGCAGAAACCTGGAGGCAGTTGAATTCCTGACCCTTCCAGAAATTGGGGGCTCTGCAAAATGCAGAGAAAAAAAAAGGCTTTAAAACACTTTCTTTTGTGTTGTTTTTACACACAGCTGCATTTTTTCCTTTAGCACCTGGGATAATGATGAAGGAAATCAGGCAAGGAGAATTTTGAGCTCTCTCTCTCTCTCCAATAGGTAAATTCCTCTTTGTGCAAGTGGATTGGTTTCATATGGATGCTTCCAATTTCTCCTGCACATGCAAAACCTTCCTAAACCTCTTTTTTTCTTTTTTTGGTGCTCCACATGTTTTGCTCTGACCTCCCAGCTCCCTTTTGGAGCCAAGAGGAAATGGGAACCCAGAGGTATGTGAAAATCTGGAATATTTTCTGCTTCCATCCCAGGCCTTGATCGAAAGGGATTAAATTTAATACAGATTAAAGCCAGTTTCTTGGAAGCAGGTTTGGATATCCATGTTTTGCATCTGACTAGCTGTTTTCTCCATCTGTTTCAACAAATCCAATCAATACTGGGGGAAGGGGGGGTTGTTTTTGCAGGAGAGCCTCTCCTTGCAGCATGCAAGGAGCCCCTGGAAGTCCCCTAGTCTGGAATTCGCTTGGAATATCTCAGGGTGGAGCTGATGAAAAGGCTGGGATGGGGTGTGCTGGCTGGGCTGGCAGCTTTTTAATTTAGAGTCTGGTCATGGAGTGATAAAAACACAGAATTTGGACATTAAAGCCCATCTTGCCCCACCTTCACTAGTCCGGGTTGCCCCAAGCCTCCTTCAGCAATTCCAGGGATGGGGCAGCCACAGCTTTTCTGGGTGACCTGTGCCAGTGCAGGGCAGAATCCCAGGTATGAGGACAGCCCAGGTGACAGCTGTGAGCAGAGCCATGCCCCTGCCTCACCTTCTACCACCAGGAATTAACGTGAGCTGCTCCTTTTCTGTGCCCTGCCTGAGCAGCTTTTTATTTTGGGTGCCTCTGACAGGGGCTTTTCCCTGGAGAAGTTTGTTGGGGTGGCTGGTTTTGGGTCACAGGATGAGAATTTTGATGAAGTGCCTGGCTTTGGGCGGCCTGAGTTATGGGCTGGGGTTAGAGAAGGACCTGGAGCACTTTAGCATGAGGTTGTGGAGCAGCTGAGCCACAATTTGGGGAGTAAACTGAATTCAATCTGACTGAATTCAAATGTTTAGCAGGAGCAGCTGATTTCTGACAAAGTTTAGCCTGTCCTGGTGTTCCCTATGGCATAAGACAAATATTGGGGCCATTTTTGGGCTTGTCTGTCCATCCTCTCCTTTTGCATCAGTGCCGTGGGGTCAGGAGTTGTCTGCAAGACCCTTTCCCCTGATTATTCCTGGTTGTTACATCCATGGAAAGCACAGATATCATACTTATAACCACCCTGCTTAGCATGGGGTGGGCTCTGAGCCTTTTCTGGGCTCTCCAGAGCCTGCAGAGATCATCCAGAGCATCCTGGCCAAGGTTTGGACCACCTGTCCTGCTGCTGCTCCCTTCCCCGTGCTCCCACACCTGGGCACGAGGTGTCCTTGTGGCAGCTCAGGGTTTGCAGAGCGCCTGTATGAACCCATTTACCAGCATGTGAAGCTAATTAGTGCTTTTAAGGATAATTTTTTTTGCCTTTTTTTCCCCCCTTCCTGCCCCTCTTTCCGGGCCAAGTGCCCAGCACAGCTTGGTGGCTTTCAGCAGGGGCTGTCAGCGCCCACGTCCTGCCACGTGTTCCACACCTTCCCACGCTCCAGCCCCCTCCTCTGCTGCTCAGAGCTGGGCATCCTGCCAGCCTCGTTAGGGAACAGCTCGTTAGGGGCAGGGCAAGGAGCTGGACAGAGCAGAGGGGCTGTGTTGGGGTGCAGAGTGAGAAGTTCTGCCTGGTGCTCACCTGAGTCTGCTCCCGGCACCTGAGCCAAGCCAGTTTGTTTGTGGTTTTCCCCCCTGTAATTTGCAGGAAAAAGCCTCATTACCCTCCTTTCCCAAAGGACAAGCTCTTTTTGTAACCATCACAAAGCCATGCAAACCCTCTCCGGTCACACCCTGGATTTTTTTTTGTTTTCCTGAAGAGCCAATTTTGTAATATCTTTAATCTGCAGGGAGCATATCCAGCACCCATGGGTGCTGCTGAGCTCACTGCTCCCACTATTCCAGGGCCATCAAACCAATCTCTGTGCCCTGCTCGGCTGGAGGCTCTTTCCCAGCTCATCTGTGTTGGCTTTGGTGTTGGCTCACTTGAGAAACTGCTGGGTTTCCCCCCCTGAGGCTTTTAAAGTCCCATCAAAGGCAGCTCCTCGCTGCTATCACATAGAGATAATAAAAGTCCTGAACGAGGCAGTGGCTCAGTGGAGGAGAGAGCCCATTAAGGAGCAGAATAACTCTTTATTGCTGGTGTATTAGAGGAACTCAGCAGCACAAAGCAGGCACTGGAGTTTCAGGGCATTAATTCCTGTGTTTGGAGCTGAGCAGGGCTGTGGCTGGGCTGATTTGTGGCTGTTTCTCTATGTTGGGCTGCTTTGCCTTCTTCTCTTGTTGCCTTTGGATCTTCTCTGTGTCTTGGGAAGGTGAGGGACCTGCCCTGCCCTGCCCCTGGCCAGGTGGGACAGAGGAGCACAGACACCTCTGACACACAGACATTGGGGTTTAGGGACACCAGAGATATGTGGCACTGTTCCCTTCCTTCCTCTGTGATGGCAAAAGACAAATTGGTGTCTTAAATATGGAAGATGTGGGGTGTGCATCTGGATAACTTATGGTGGTGTGACAGAGTGCAGGGATTTTCTAGCAGTAGCCATAAATCCACCTGAATTGTTCTTTTCTCCTCCTGGTAAGGGAACGGTGCTGGTTTTGCAGTGACTGCTCACTCTTAAAAGGCTTCATAATTTTAGACATGATGCCAGCCCCAAAGAGCCCAAAATAAACCTGTTAAAATCCTGCATGAGTCCTGTTCCCACTGGAAATCAGCAGTGGCTTTGCCCAGTGATTTAATATTTGCATCCCCAGCACGTAATGTGCCAAATCATGGGTTTAATGCAAAATAGTGATGGTTTAATAACGTTGTTTTTAAAAGCCCATTGAAGCACTTTACAGCTAATGGGGCTGGGGAAGAGGAGGAGCTGCCAGAGCTCTGGGACCAGCAATAAAGCAAATGGAAGTGGCAGGGAAGGATCCATGGTGTTTGTTGGAGGAGGGAAGAGGCTTTACCATGGCCAGACTTCCCCATCTGCTGCAGTGAATACAGGGACAGAAGCCTGGATGTGCCATCACAGGAAAACCTCCCTGGCTTTGATTTGAAATCCTTATCAAATATGTATCAGCACAAATCAGCTGGCACCTCTCCATAAGCTGGATGCCAGCAAACACCACACCTGGCATGAGAGGGAGTGGGAGGAGAAGCTGTGGCACACCTGGGCAGGTGAAGTGGAGCCACTGGGGAAATCACCCAGGTCAGGCACTGGAAAGGCTCAAACCAGTTGTCCAAACCAGTTATTATTGAACAGCCTCACCCTCAGCAGGCAGCTGGGTGGATGTGGGCTGGTTTGAGAGGATGGATGTAGGAAAATCTATCTGATTGGATCCTTTCATGGGGCTGTGCCCAACCTTGGCAGCCCAGGAGAACATCACACCCTGGCTGATGGCTCCTGCCCAGCCAGGGCTGATGCTCTGCTCAGCTTGCATCAGGAGAGGGTGATTCAAGGAATTCCCCAGTGAATTCCCAGGATGCTGAAGCAGCAGCAGCAGCAGTCCTGGCTGCTCTGTGTCCAGGGAAAAGGGCTGGCTTGGGCTTGATGCCTCAGGTTTTGGCTTTTCTATTTTTCAGGTTCTGTGCTGCTTTAGTTTGTGGGTCTGAGCTTCATATGAGGGGATGGTGAGCTCTGTGCACAGAGCAGGGAGACAAAACAATTCCTGCTCCAGCTGGGGACCAAGGACAAATGATCCCAATCTCAGCCCAAGAGCACAAACCCTGTGGGCTGGAGAGAGAAAAACAAGCAGGGTGGGACTGCAGGGGCTAAAGCTGGAATGGGACAATGAACTGCAAGGTGCAAATGGAGCAGAACTGATCCCAGGGAGAGACCCCGGGAGCGCTCGTGCATTTTGGGACCATTTTGGTTCATCTTGGGTGCATTTTGGGACCATTTTGGTTCATCTTGGGTGCATTTTGGGACCATTTTGGTTCCTCTTGGGTGCATTTTGGGACCATTTTGGTTCACCTTGGGTGCAGCCCTGGCTGGGCTCTTGTGCTGCCCAAGGTGTATCCATGGAGGAAATCCTTTTAATAAATCCCTGCTTTATTCTTTAACTCCATCCAGCCTCTGCTCTAGCTCAGCTTTCACAAGACAGCTCTTGCAGCTTTATGCCCCAGACAGGAGCACCAATGACTGATCCAGAGCAGTCAGGTTGTGCTTTGTGTTCCCCTCACTCTCTGGGCTGTTCTGCTTGGTCCAAACCATGGCACAGGGATGTGCAAACAGGGAGATGGGAGGCTGGAAGCTGCTGGTGAGCCCTTGGTGTGCAAATCCCGGGTGGTGCCCAGCCCAGGGGGTGCCCAGGTGTGCAGGGAGAAGAGCAAACAGGAGCTCTGCGTGTTCCAGTGGGACAAAATCCAGGATTCTGCAGCACCTCAGGCAGGAGGCAGCTGGATGAAATCCCCCTTGCTCTGAGGATGCTTTCCTTTGAGCATTCCTGTCCCTGGGACTGTTCCCATCAGTGTTTTGGTTGAGGGGTGCTGTTACCCAGCTCAGGAATGGTATCTCTGCCTTCCTCCCATGCCAAGTGCTCCCCAGCCCAGCTGCTTTGTTTTTTTTCAGACCTGAGACAGTTCATTTGAGAGATTTTTCTGGTTGCCCAGAGATACCATCAGTTTATCTCTGATTTTGGGGTCAAGTTTCTGCCTGAGGCTGGGGATGTTTGGCCTGAGGATTTGTTCTGCCCTTTCTGAGTTCAGGAGCAAAGCAGAAAATGACTCCCTGTAATTGCAGGCTGTGCAAACCCCTCTCCCTGGCAGAGATGGCACAGAGAGAAATCTGTGCCCAGAGTTACCAGTGTTCGCAGAGCTCCTGGTTTGCTTAGGAGCAAATCTGTTCTGGAAATGCTCAGTGCTGGCTGTGAGCCCTCAGCTCATTCCTGCTCCCAGGGTCACTCCTGGAGTGCCCAGAGCTGGAAAGTTCCTCCTATGCAAAGTGTTCTCCAGCCCAGCTGGGTCAGTTTGTTTTTACAAATAAAAAAAAAAGTTTATTTTAGAGTTTTCTAGATGCTCAGAGATACCATCAGCCATAAACAATGCCAGAGGAAGTAGGAGAGCAGTGAACATAACAATTTATTTTCTATTTGACTTTGGTTTATTTTAAAATCTGTAATTCCTAAAAGAAAGTGTTGGAAGTAAGGAAGAAAAGTGGTGATTTTTTTATTGAAGTAGTATGGCTATTGTGTTTTTTTAAAAATTCTTTTCAAAAATCTTTACTCACTTTGTTGTTTTCCAAAAGGACCAGTGAGTGTGAGGAACCCTCTTTTAGTCTTGATTATTTTAGTTTTTTTAAAATTTTTTTAATTTTTATTTCTTTTTCCCGTGAAGTGCAGAACTTGGGATTTTTTTTAAACCCAAAGTCACCTGCAGGGCTCATGCCTGACTTTGTGGTGCTGTTGTTTTGCAGCAATGATCTCTCTGATCAGTAAATGATCAGCCGGGTGATTGGATTGAACCATAAATACAAAGCTCACTGGAATTTCAGAAATGTGGAGGGCATCCCTCACTTGCCATGGCAAAACCACCAGAAATTTCCCCACGAAGCCTTTGCAGGTCACTGGTAGTGAAAAGCGTCTGTGCACCACCTGCATGTGGTACCTTTATATTCCTATTTATATTCCTGCCACCTTATTGTCAGTGGGATGTTATATATAGCTTTTATGGTAATTTTGTGTGCTGAATGCAGTTTCCAGGGAGGAGATTGCGTTGAGAAATGGGTGAAGAAGTAATAATAACAGCAATAATCTGCATAAGCCCCAGGTGTTAAAACCCACAGCCCTACATCTCCTGAAGAAAAATGCACAGATAAGAGAACAGTTTTCCAAACAGCATCTTCAAATGACTTGGAGGGTGGCTTTTGGCAAGGGATGGAGTGGCAGGACAAAGGGAAATGGCTTTAAACTGGCAGAGATTTGGGTTAGATGAATATTGGGAAGGAATTCCTGGCTGTGAGGCTGGGGAGGCCCTGGCAAAGTTGCCCAGAGAAGCTGTGCCCCATCCCTGAAGTGTTCAGGGGCAGGTTGGGATATCTGCTTTAGTTGTTTTGGTGTGTCCTGCTATTCCAGGAGCAGGGAAAAGCCTCAGCTGGGGTCAGGGACCCTCCTGCTGCCCTGTGGGTGTGGGACAGATCCTGACCTAACCCTAGAACCAGAATCAGGCCTGGGTTTGCCTGCAAATCAGAAGTTTTTTGCAGGGGAAAATGAGACACAGTTTAGCAAACACTTAAGGGCTGAGTTAGTTTTAATAATGTTGTTTAATCCTGTAGAAATGGAGAGGATTACTTATCCTAAACACTTCCCTGGCTGAGGGCAGGGATCTGGAGGAGCTGGCCTGGCACTTGACGTGTCTTGCTCTTGGAGATGTTGGGAAAAATATTCCTGATATTGGGGCAGCCCTTCTGGAGATGCTTCAAGGGGGCTTTTTGTGCCTGATCCCTCACACTGGGTGGCTTGGCTTTGTCACCTGAGCGTGGGTTTGGGATCTGTGGGTTTGGGATCTGTGGGTTTGGGATCCATGGATTTGGGATCCTCACTGGGCTGTGCTGGTTCCTCACTTTCTCACCTGAATGTGGATTTGGGATCCAAGGGTTTGGGATCCATGGATTTGGGACCCTCACTGGACTGTGCTGGCTCCTCA
Organism: Calcarius lapponicus; assembly: GCA_039654755.1. Lineage (NCBI taxonomy): Eukaryota > Metazoa > Chordata > Aves > Passeriformes > Fringillidae > Calcarius > Calcarius lapponicus. The sequence continues at coordinate 8,489,681 of JBBFKN010000012.1, read as the reverse complement.
CTTAATCACCTGAGTGTGGATTTGGGATCCATAGATTTGGATCTGTAGGTTTGGGATCGGTGGATTTGGGATCCTCACTTGGCTGTCCTGGCTCCTGACTTCCTCACCTGAATGTGGATTTGGGATCTGTGGGTTTGGGATCAGTGGATTTGGGATCTGTGGGCTTGGGATCAGTGGATTTGGGATCCAAGGGTTTGGGATCCATGGATTTGGGATCCCCACTCAGCTGTGCTGGCTGCTGATTTTCTCACCTGAGTGTGGATTTGGGATCAGTGGATTTGGGATCCTCACTGGGCTGTGTTGGCTCCTCACTTACTCACCTGAATGTGGATTTTGGATCTGTGGATTTGGGATCCATGGACTTGGGATCAGTGGATTTGGGATCCTCACTGGGCTGTGCTGGCTCCTAACTTTCCTGCCTGAGTGTGAATTTAGGATCAGTGGATTTGGGATTAGTAGATTTGGCATCTGTGGATTTGGGATCCATGGGTTTGGGATCAATGAATTTGGGATCCATGGCCTGGGATCCTCACTGGGCTGTGCTGGCTCCTCACGTCCTCACCTGAACGTGGATTTGGGATCAGTGGATTTGGGATCCATGGATTTGGGGTCCTCCCTGGGCTGTGCTGGCTCCTCACTGGGAGCAGTGCCAGGCTGTGATGTGCCAGGCTGAGCAGAGCTTGGGGCTGCTCAGCAGAGAGCAGAGGGAGCCGTGCTGGGGAGGAGAACAGGGAACTTCTCTCTTCCATTTCCCGGGAAGTCAAACCCACGGTGGCACTGTCTGATTCATAAACTCTGATTTTTACTTCAGAAGGCTAAAAATAGAGCACGAAGGAGACTCATTCAGTCAGTCTAGGACTTCCCTGGTGCTATTTTAAGCCCCCTGGAGCAGGGCTGGGGGTGCCAGGGGAGTTTCCATCTCTGTGCCCTGTCTGGGCTGGGTGTTCCAGGTACCACTCGAGGTGTTCTGTGCCCTGGTGAGCCCTGGAGCCTCTCAGGGATGTTCTGTTCCCTGTTTTCCGTGTGGAAATGCCCCACTTTTTGGGTGATTTCCCAGTTTTTTGGTTGCTGCCCTGGCTTTGGCTCCACAACAGCAGCTGAGAGCCAGGCTGGCATTCATGGCACGTGAAAAATGGGAGGGGGGATGAAGGTTGCAAAAAAAGTGAGGAGGAAAAGGATGGTCTGAGATGAGGCTCTCATTGATGTCCTGGGATAAAAATGTGGCTCTGAGTTCATCCCAGGAGAAAATCCAGGGCTGTGGTCCCTGGTGGGTGGTGTGGAGGGTGGCTCAGCAAACCAGGGGAGCATCCCAAAGTAAAATTCCAGAATAAAGGGGTCCCTGTGGCTGGGCTGGATGCAGGGCAGCCCCAGGCAGCAGCAGCCCCCAGGGGCTGGGTTTGTACACCAGGAGCCCACTCAAGAAGCCCTTGATCCATGTCCCATCCCAGGAGATTGGACACCAGTCCAAAAACAACAGGTTTGTTTGTAACACTCCAGCTTTGAAAAGGTGAATGTGAGCAAGGGTAAAATACACTTTAAATCTACCTCAAACCCATTCTTTGTTCCTCTTCATTGAAAATTCCCCATAGCAATTAAAGCTTCTATCAAAAATGGGAGTTTTTCTGAAAATCCTGGTGGTTTTATTGCTTCTGATTGCAGTGCTGATGAGAATATTTTGGTGTTGAATCACTCCTGGCTGTTTTCTGCCAGAAAAGGGCGATGGTCTGCACCCACCTCTGACAAACTGATGATGCATCTTTATTGAATTGCAAGAAGCCAGAGCTGTTCAGCCTTGGCAAGTTTTGCCTCAATAAAATCATTTTGTGTGAGGAGAGCCACGAAAGGAGTTGTAATCCTTTTGTAATAAAACACAAACTAAGAGGGTTTTCTCAATGCTTCTTAGTGTTGCATAAAACCTGTCAGGGCAGGTCTGGGCTCATTAAATGAGTGTGGGGATGGAATTTCCTCAGATGAAGCTGTTCAGTAATATCCTGAGGGTTCAATGTCTTTTGTGCTCAGTGGTGGAAGCTCAAGCAGGGTTTGCAGTGCCCTGATGGTGACACGATGACACTGATGGGGGGGACTGGGGCACATCCATTCCGGCTCCAAGCACCAGGCTGGGGCTCCTTGGGCTCCCACCCAACCTTCCTGTGTCCTCAGTAAGCACAGCAGCCTCTTTTTCTCTCATTTCCAGGTGATCTCTGCAGTATCCAGGCTCTCCTTCCACAGTATTGCTCAAACCAAAGGAATTAGGTAAGATCCTTTCCATATGATGCCTTAAAATAACATCTCTGTCTCTCTCCATATTCCTTGTATTTAATCACATCAGACTCTTCAGAAGCTGCACATAATGGGGTTAAACAGACACCAAAGGGATGCAGGTAGGAGTAGTTTCAGGTGAAATAAATGAAAATATAAGGAATTATGTACACTGTTTGTGCTGGGGAGTGCAGCAGGGAGAGTTTTGCTATCTGGAGTATCCAGGCTCTCCTTCCACACTTTGCTCAAACCAAAGGAATTAGGTAAGATCCTTTCCATATGATGCCTTAAAATACCATCTCTCCATATTCCTTGTATTTAACCACCTCAGACTCTTCAGAAGCTGCACATTATGGGGTTAAACAGACACCTTTGGGATGCATTTCAGATTAAATAAGTGAAAATATTAGGAATTACGTACACTGTTTGTGCTGGGGAGGGCAGCAGGGTGAGTTTTGCTGTCTCTAGCTGGAGGTTTTGCTCAAGTCCACGAGGGATCCCAGGAGAGCCAGCAGTGCCCAGGAGCTGTGGCATCACCCCACTGTCCCCACTGTCCCCTGCCCCTGTGCAGGAGAGCCCAGGGACCTTTCTGCCCTTAATAACTGGGAAATGTCCCCTGGCTGTGTCACAGGCACATCCTCGGTGTAGGATTGCAGGGTGTGCTGCCTGCTCCTCCTCTGAGGGAGCAGTGCAGAAGGAATTAAAAGCAGCAGACAGCCCCTATTAAGCAGAGCTGTTATCCTGCTCTTTGTTCAGCTCCCTGCAAAATTGCTTTGCAATTGCTTTTCCTTGTTAGAGTGCATTTGTATTATTAATCTGGGAATATCTCATTAGGGCCACGGCTATAACAGGGATGAGTTTGCAGCCTAAATGACCTCTGCTCGTTTTTCTGGGGAGGCAGTGTGTGTGTTTTCACCCCCCAGCTACAGAGCACATTGGATTTTCTCCACATGTGTCCTGCTGCTGCTCTGGTGGGGATCTGTGGTGCATCCCAAGGCAGGCACAGCCAGGATGAAGGGAGGGATGGGATCCCTGCCCCACTCCCAGCCCTGCCACCCACCCCTGCCACAATTCCCACTGTTGGAACATATTTTCCCTGCCTTGTCTGTGCTGAGATTGCTGGAGGGGAACAGCTTTCCACGTGTAAAAGCAGCTCAGAGCCTTCCCATCTGTTAAACACAGATCGCAGCAGGGCTGGGGGAGAGGCAGGGCCGAGGGTTTGGGGGAGGAAGATGTGCTGTAAGTTAAGGGCTGTTTGTTGTGATGATAGCCCTGAGTCCTGCAGGAGCCTGCAGTGGTTTTTGTTTTAGGGGAAAGGAACATCCAAGGGGTTTGGAGGCTGGGAGATTCATGTGCACAAACTGCAGAGCCTTGGCAAGGGCTGGGTGCAGCCCCACGTTTCCCTTCACAGAGAAAAGCAAGGCACAGTTCTTCCCAAGAATATTCCTGGGACTCACATTCTCTGAGCATCAGAGAAAAGAAAACACAGTTCTTATCATTTGCTGTGCCTGTGTTTGTGCCAAAGTAGAATGCAAGATGGAGATTGCTTACCCAGAGTGATGGTGTTTTGTTTCCTTGGCCTATAGGACCAAGAGAGTGTGTGTGTGTCAGGGGACAGATTCTGTGCAGTTGAGTGCAGGGTGGAGTGCTTGGCAGGTTCAGTTTTAGATAGAATAATATAGAATAATATAGAATAATAATAATAATAACAACAACAACAACAATAATAACAATAATAATAATGTTGTAATATTATAATTCAGTATAATATTATAATGTAGTATAATATTATAATAGATAGAACAATATACCATAATAAAGTAATTAATTAGTCTTCTGATAGTGATGGTGTTTTGTTTCCTTGGCCTGTCAGGGCCAAGTGTGTTTGTGTCAGGACTGTTGGGTGACAGTCACGAGATTCTGTGCAGTGTGAGCAGGGTTGAGTGCTTGGCAGGTTCAGTTTTAGATAGAATAATATAGAATAATATTTAATAATATTTAATAATAATAATAATAATAACAATTAATATTATTATTATTAGAAGTAGTATTAGTAGTAGTAGTAGTATTAGGATGAAGGAGCTCCATCCCCTGTAAGGCTTTGCTGAGCCCCTGCTGGTTGTGTGAGGGCTGGGCATAGCTGGGATGCAGGGACAAGGGAGGCTTTGCTGTTCTTGTGGGGATGTGGCTTTTTCTCATTCATTTTACAACTGGCATTTACAGTTCCCACTAAAATCCTTTATCTTGGAAGCCTTTGGCACCATAATTACACAAGAATAGCACAGAGCTTATGAGCCTTTGCTTCTAACCCTGCTTTCCTGTGTGTTAACCCTGTTTCTCCTCCAGCTCTGCAGGAACAGACAATGCTGTCGCTCCTTTAGTGGAAAATAGAACAGACTGGAAATGAATTCTGTAATTCCAGGAAAATGCCCTCCTGGGAGTGTTGCCTCCCATCTCACTGTCCCCTGCAGCCACAGAGCCCTGGCTTTGTCCATTGCTGCATCTTCTTTCCTTTAAATTAGGTGATTTCTAGCTGCACCATCTCAAACCCCTCAATGGCAGAAACTAATCTCAAATGAATGAATCTGAATTAATCTAATCTTGTGGGAAGCAGCAGCAGCTCTGGCTCCCTGAAGGGACTGCTCGCATCAGCCACCACTGCTCAATGGGTCCATCCTCTTCCCTTTTCCAGTGAAGATGCTTCCCCTGAAAGTGGGAAAAACCTTGTTGGCTTAGGCACAGGGCTTAAAACCATGGTAAATACAGTGAAATTTAGATGCTGCGTGGATTGTATGGTCTTCAGTCCCACAGCATGAATGTGGCTCTGCTCCAATCCCTGTTTTAGGGCCTGAGAATCAGGATCACGCAAATTACCAGTGAAATAAATCCCTGCTCCTTGTCCTTGAACAAGTTTCATGGCGTGGAGAAAAATAAAAATCAATCTTGTGTGCTGTTCAGTGAAAAAAAAAAGAAACCCACTCTTTCTGTCTTAATAATTTCTGGCTGCAGGAACCTTGGCAGAGGAGCTCTGTTTCCCAGAGTCCTGCAGATAGCTATCAGGGTAGCTCTGTGGAGATGACAGAGTGTTTCTTCCAAGAAACGAGCAGCAAAAGCAGGGCAAAAACTCCATCCTGAACGCAGTGTTTTATTTGCAGTGTGCCTAATGTGCAGCAGCTGTAGCTGCAGCCCTGCTGTGACCATCCTCTGCCTGCCCTGTCCCCATCCCAGAGCTGCTTGCACAAATCCTGCAGGAAGCAGAATCCTTCAGGCTCTGTGCTGATGGGGAGGGAGCTTTCTGCTGTCCCAGAGGGTTTTACACAGGGACAAAGAGCAGATCCCATTCTGCTTGATTTTCTCTCTTCAGCCCGTGTTGTTTGTGCTCTTGGGCCTGAGATTTGGATAATTTGGGAACTTTCTGCTGGGATTTTGATCCCTCTGCTGTCCCAGAGGGTTTTACACAGGGACAGAGCAGATCCCATCCTTCTTGTTTTTCTCTCTCCAGCCCACGGTGTTTGTGCTCTTGGGCTGAGATTTGGATCATTTGTCCTTGGTCCCCAGCTGGAGCAGGAATTGTTTTGTCTCCCTGCTCTGTGCACAGAGCTCACCATCCCCTGATGTGAAGCTCAGAACTACACTCTAAAGCAGCACAGAATCTGAAAAATCACTGCTCAGGAGAGGAGATTCATTTGTTATTGGTTCTCACCCTTCCCTCCATCTCTTTGGAGGACTGTCAGCACTTCCAGGGAGAAGTTCCACTGTGCTCCATCCCTGAACAAGGAGCCTTTATTATCCAGCTAGGATTTTCCACTGCAGCCCTAATTCCATTACCCCATTTCCACGCTGGCTGGCACCTCCCAGCCAGCCTGCAGGATTCTGCAGCAGCTTGCTCTTTGCACAGGGATGTCGTGCAAAGCTTCTCCTGGGCTTTGGAGCCAGAATTTTCATTCCCTTCCTGAGTTTTCATTCCCTTTTCGCGTTTTCATTCCAAGTTTTCTTGAGCAAACTCAGCTCTCTGGAGGACAACAGGACTTCTTGTTGCAGGTCCCAATAAACCAGGATTATAATTATTTTCTTAAAGCTTTTTTTTTTCCCCCTGTTTCCCTTAAGGTTTTCCTGCCACAGCCATGGCTGTTCCCTGCTGCCTGTGGCACATCCTGGCGTCCTTTGGGCTCCATCATCCTCCTCGTGCTCTGGGGGCTGGAAGGGAGCTCTGAGCAGAGCAGGGGACATGTGTTTATTCATCTCCCTGAGATCTGTGTTTTTCCTGGAAGCAGAGTTCTGCAAGCCAAGCAGGAGGTTCAGGAATATTGGCTCGTGCTGCCCGCATGCATTTTTCATGTGTGCACAGCAGAGCCCAGCTGAGGACAGGAAGGGGTTTGGATGTTCAGAGGCCTTTGTGGAGGCCCTAAATCTGAGCAAATCCTTTCTCTATGAACTGAACCCCGCAGTGACTCTCCTCAGAAGGCACCACAGTTGATAAAAGGCAGTTAAAAACATTTGCAGACGGGCAGGAGGGTGAATCCTGGTGGTTTTCTCTCACGGGAGCAGTGGCAATGCTTTGGCTGGGCCATGGAGGGAAGGACACAGGGATGAGTTTTCCCCCTCTTGGCACCAAGGCAGGACCCCTTTGTGTCAGCTGGATGACAAAGTGAGCAGTCCAGGTGCAGTGGGAGAGGCTGGCAGGGCTGGTTACCCATGGAATGGCCATCTTGGCCATCCTGTCTCTGGCTTTTTGGAACAGGCTGCCCAGAAGAAGCTGTGGATGCTCCATCCCTGGAAGTGCTCCAGGCCAGGCTGGATGGGGCTTTGAGGAGCCTGGTTGAGTGGACGTTGGATTAGGGAGATTGGAATGAGAAGATCCTCATGGTCCCTTCCAAACCATTCCAGGACTGTGTGACTTTTCCCATCTCCACAGTGCAGACGGGGAGGGGAGAGGAGAAAAGCTCAACACTGGGATTAACCCAGGTCAGAGTGACCTCCAGGCAGCCAGATGAGAACCAGCATCCTGCCTGCAGTGAGGACTCAGCCAAGGATGACCCCTGCCAGCCTCATCACTGCCCCTTTTTGCCCAGGTAAAGCATCAGACAAGCCCAAAATGAGGATTCAGCACTGTCAGCCCTGGAGTTTCTGTATGAACAGCTTGCCAATAATATCAGGATGTGTGTGGGGGGAAAGAGAGGAGGGATGGGAGGGGAGAGGCAGAGCAGCATTGCTGGCAGGAGGTGCCCAGGCAGGGGAGGAGGAGCAGGGGGCACAGGGAGCTGCACCTGCAGCCCCTGCCCTGCACAACTTGGGTGCCACTGGGTGGTCAGGAGCTTCCTCAGTGATTCAGCCACCAGTTCAGAATTAAACCTGGAGTTTTGTCCGGGTTTAATGGCTTGAATCCATTTTCCCTTCTGACTGAGCCCCACTGTGGCGTGGGGTGACCCCTCTGCTTGCAGTGGGGATGACCCTGTAAAAAGGGCTTTGAGATCCTGATCCTGAGGAAATCCTGATCCTTGGGAAGGCTGAGCTAGAGCAGAGGCTGGGCAGAGTTACAGAATAAATTAGGGATTTATTAAAAGGCCTCCATGGAAGCACCTTGGGCAGCACAAGAGCCCAGCCAGGGCTGCACCCAAGATGAACCAAAATGGCCCCAAAATGCACGAGTGCTCCCAGGGTCTCTCCCTTGGATCAGTTCTGCTCCATTTGCACCTTGCAGTTCATTGTCCCATTCCAGCTTTAGCCCCTGCAGTCCCACCCTGCTTGTTTTTCTCTCTCCAGCCCACGGGGTTTGTGCTCTTGGGCTGAGATTTGGATCATTTGTCCTTGGTGCCCAGCTGGAGCAGGAATTGTTTTGTCTCCCTGCTCTGTGCACAGAGCTCACCATCCCCTGATGTGAAGCTCAGAATTACACACAAAAGCAGCACAGAATGTGAAAAATATAAAAGCAACAACTTAAAGCAGCAATCCCACCTGCAAACCCCACATCCTGCAGAAGATGTGGTGGCACGAGCTGGAGCTGATCAGGATGTTCCCCTCACTGTCCTGAAGGAGAGAAGGGAGATGGGGAAGATCTTTTATGGCCTTTGCAGGGATTCTCCAGCATGCTCAGGCTTCCTGCAGATCAGATTTGGTCTTCGCTTCCCCTTCCCCTGGGGATGGGAGGCAGATCCAGCTGGGTGTGAAAATGGCAAGCAATTAAAGGCACTAACAATTAAGTCCTCAAGTGTCTCCTGATGAGGAGTTGTTAGGGCTGCTCTTCTCCTGAAGGTTGGTTTTACAAGGACTGTTTTATTCCCTGCCAAGGGCTCTCTGGAATTGCGCTCTGCCCGTTATTCTTTTACTGCCCTTGTGTTTTCCTTGTACACACTTTAAGTGTTGCTATAAAATGGATGGAGGAGGCTGTGGGAGGATCTGTGTCTGGAAATGGGTGCAGTTGCTGGTTTTGCAGGGCTCTCCTGGTACTGGGACCAGTTTTGGCACAAACTCAGAGTGCAAGTGGAAGCACAAACCCCACAAGGAGGAGGTCAGGTGGGGATTGTTTCTTCTGACAGCACCAAACCTTTAGGAGTCCCCATAAAGCTCCTCCATTTGTTGATAAGCAGAATCCTCGGCTGAAAAGCAGCTCCTTTCCTACTTAAAAAAAAAAAAAAACAAACAACAACATAACAGATTTTTTTTTTGGCAAGTTTATATCCTCACAGAGAGCCTGAAAAAAAATATCCCTGACATGTTTTCCTGCATGGCTGCTTTGTAGGCTGGGGGGATGCTGAGGTCACCCCACAAGCATCTGCTCACAAAGCAAAGGCAGCTTCTCTGTCCCCTCCCCAGCAGCAGCTTTGCTGAATGAGCCCAGCTCTGATGAGCTCAGCTCTGATGAGCTGGGCTCAGGTGGGGCTTGCTGGGCTTTGGGGTCACCTCCTGTGTCACTGGTGCTTCCCTCAGCCTCCTCCTGTGTCACTGCCTGCCCTGTGGGACCTTTCCAGCCCCTCTGATTGTCTCCCCAAAATGCAGCTCTTGCCCCAGGGATGCTCCAAGGATGGTGAAGGGCTCCAGGCTCTGAAACAGGGGACCTGGGAGGTTCCAGCTCTGGGGGATGGGGACAGGAGTGCCTGGAGAGGGGCACTTGGATGCTCTGGGGCAGCCCAGGTGTCTCTGCAGCACCCTGGGGAAGGGATTCCTGGTGGCCCTCAGGATGGGCTGTCTGGAGCTGGTTTGTGCTGCAATCAGGTTTGTCCCCTCTTGGCTGGGGTGTGCTGGTGCTGGAATCAAACAGAAAGGTCCATTTTGGTAATTATTTCTTTTTATTGGCACACGTTTCATAGGATGGTACAGCAGGAAAACTCAAGAGTGCTGAAAGATCTCCTTGTGCTGCTTTGCTGCAGGTTAAAAATGGGGATTTCAGGATTTGTGTTTTCAGCAGGTGTTTTCCAGTGTGAGGCAGTGGATGTTGTTGGTTCAGATGCATCCCAGGTCCTTACTGGGACAATCATTCCCTAGTGGTTGGTTGTGCTGTCACCCCACAGAGTTTGGATCTTTTTTTATTCCTTTCTTTTCAAGAAAGACATTTCTGGATTCCCTTTTTTGATTTTATCCATCTGTTCTCTTCAGTGTGGAGCTGAAGTGAGGAGAAAATCATTTCTCTTGCTGGAGCGAGGCATTGGTACACGAGGGGTTTTTAAAAACGCGATAATGTGTTGAAACATAAAATTCTACGAGCTGTTATTTTCTTGTCTTCTCGTCTCCAGAAATGCTCAGCTCAGATTGGAGCTGAGGGTAAAGCAGGGCCTGCAGCTCACCCTTGGGTGCTGACATTACATCGAGTGCTCTCCTGCAAAATCATCATCATCATCATCATCCTCATCTTTGTGTGAGCTGGTGATGTAACTCTCTCTTTCCCTGCTGAATTTCCTTCAGAATTCATCTTGCAAGAATTTCTGCAAGTTCCAGACCACAAATAAAAGCAAACTGTAATTTTTCAGAGGACGTGTCTAAAATTTGGCTCCCCGTGAGGTGCTTCTTTCCAGAGATGAGTAATATAACAGAAAAGTGCGATTTTAATTAAATTCAGCAGCTTTTGGTATGCTCTGATGGGTCTTGTTCTGCACAGAGAGAATTGCTTCTATTCTGCTTTACAGAAATGGATTTTGGGGGCATTAATAGGGTGGTTTTACCTCACAGGATCAGGATCATTGCCTGGTGCTGCTCCTGTTTCACAGGTGGGAACCAAATCTTGGAGGGGCAGCTCCAGGTCAGCTCTTTGCTGGTGCCTGGTCAGCTCCCAGCCACCTCTTGGTAAATTAATGCTGCTTTTTATATAAATTAATCTGCTCAATTCTATGAAACCAACGAGGAGAGCATTTTCAGTGGTGTGTAAAAGTCTTGGAACAATACCTGATTTTCTTTGGGCAGCTCCAGGAGTGCTCAGGGTGGTGGGCCCAGGGTTCCAGAACTGACAGGGGGCACAGGAATGGGTTGATCCCCAGTGCCTTGTCCTCCTGGAGAAAAAGAGGAGCGAAAAAGAAAAAGGGGAAGGTTGGAGCTACCAAAATGATGTGCTGGGAGCAACCAAAGTCTGAAATGTCGGGATTGAAGCAGCATTAAACCTCAGCAGTGGGACTGAAGGACTTTTCTGGAAGCATGGGAGCTGTGGGGCTGAGAACCTCACTCCCAAACTCCCATGAAAACACAGCCTGAAGCTTAAAATGTTGATTTAATCCATGTCCTGTGGGATTTCTGTGCCTTGGCATTCAGAACAGGGATGCCAGGGGGTCTGGACACCCAGCCAGGGCAGCAGGGAGTCCTGCAGGGTGCAATTTCAGACTGTAGGCTCCACGCCATGGGAATATTTTTCTGCCAGGAGGATTCAGCACAGCCCTGTCCATCCTAGCAGAGCTGCAGGAGCTCCTTTGCACCAGCTTGAGGCTCTGGTCCTCGCCATTAGTGGAGAAACGCCTCGCAGAAGGGACAGCAGATGGGAGCAGCTCAGGTTTCCCGGGTGTCACACACTCCACCTGCTCTTTAAAACACCCAAGTGTTGTCCCTGGGCTCAGGAGAACAGGGGCAGATTATCCTGCTGGTGCTGGCAGGGTGGGATCCCCCTCCAGGAAGGGATAAATCACCTCCCTGACACTCCTCAGGGCGTTTGCACAAGTCAGGGAAAACTTCCTTGCCTGACAAACCATCTCCACTGAGAGCAGCTTGGGATGGAGTGGGACATTTCCTCCCTCTCTGCATCTCACCAGGCTTGCTGTTCCCAGGGCTGGTGTCTAACCCCAAGAAATCACCGTGGAGAGTGGAAAAATGGTAAATAAACCACGCTGGGTCCTCCTTGCTCTGTCCCACATGGATTTATTTTTTGAGGCCAGGGTGCTGTTGTACAAAAGGATCAGACTGAAGCTGCTTCATCCCTGCCCCTCTGCTCCCTGCAGAGGTGAGGAGCTGGCTTTATTGCTAGGACAAGGCAGCCCAGATGCTGAAATATGCTCATAAATAAATAAACCCCCCTGTTTATTGCTGTTAGAATTGCAGCCTACCTGGCTCTTCCCGTTAAATAATTCAGAGCAAAGAGCAGCCAGGCAATGCTGAGAGGTTCCTTGGGTGGTGAGGATGTGCTGTGGGAGGGATCACAGGGCAACCTGAGAGCAAGGGAGGGTTTTTTTTTTGCGTGAAATATTCATGGATTGTCCCTGTGGGTGATGTGCTGTGGCTGTGGCTCTGCCTGTGTCCCATTTGCAGGGAGATCAGGAAAGGCCAAAAAATGTTTTGTGAGATCAAGGGGGTGCTTTGCATCAATGTGTGCTCTAAGTCCTGCCCTCCAGAGGAGCAGCTCACTGCAAACTCCAGAACAAATTGCTTGGTCTTTCCTTCCCTCTTCAGCCCTAAACAAACCCATCAGATCGATCCCACTTCCCTTCCCTCCTTTGATCTCTGCAAGTGATGCTGTGGGGTCTGTCTGTGCTGGAGTCGACTTTGGGAGCTTTATTATCTCCTAAGAGCCTGTTCCAGCTCTGTTTGATGCACTGGGGGCTTTTGCTTTTCATCTGAGCAGGGTGGGGCTGGCAGCAGCCCTGGCATGGGCTGGGAGGATGGATGGCTCAGCAGGTGCTTTTGCATGGTGGTGGAGGGGAAAAAAGCTGGTGCTTAGCTAAAGATATGAAATAAGAGACGTTTTCAAATGAATTTTAATAAACTGGGGTCTCTGCAGACCTTTTGGGTTTCAGTGGACTCAAAGTACTCATTGCTGTTGGGCATTCCCAGCTCTGCTGTGCTCCTACGTAAGGAGTTGTAATGTGCCTGGAGGTCTTGGACAATTTCCCAGGGAATCCAGAGCTTTTAGATCCTTTGATTGACAACATTTTTACTCATTTTACCAAAAAAAAGGACACAGAGATTGGTCCCAAAGCAGGTGTTTGCTGTTGGGGAGCTCATGGCTGGGGAAGGTGCAGAACCATCACCCACCTGGATGGAGATGCTGCTCCCTGCATGGCTGGGGCCAAGGGCAGGATCTGGGGGATGGTTCTCAGTGAAAACCCTGTGCTGGTGAGAAATGCTGCCTTAAAAGATCTCCCAGCTGGCTTTTCTTTGTGGTGCCTTGATGGGGATCTGGTGGGGTGGGAGTGAGAGCAGAGTTCCTCTCACCCACTCTGTCCCTACCACATCAAATCTGATTTTGCAGCCAGCTCAGGTGTGTTGAGGGACAAAAAAAGAACCTAAATGGATGTATAAGGGAGCTTAAGTCAAAACTAGGGAGATATTTCAAATAGTGGCTGTTGGTAGAGCTAAATTAAATTGTGTTGTTGCACTTAAAACTCCTAGGGAGGAACAAGGGATGAACAAAGGAAAAACCCAAGGCTTTGTCCCAAAAGCTGCCCTTCAGCTGCAGATTTTGGATGGTCCATTTAGTAATCCTCACCCTGGTGTGACTTCTCCCTCTAATTGCATTCTCTGAGTCCTTATTTAGCCATTAGCTGCCACTGCAGGGACACAGGTTATTAATTCCTCCCCTGCCCTGACTTTCACTCTGGGCCCTCACCAGCACTCAAGGTGAAGCTGGGAGGGCCAGGGCAGCTGCATCCCCATGAAACTCTGATTAGAAAACATTTTTCTCCCTTTTTGCTGTTCCTTGTCTTACATGGGGAGTTGTATCACAGGAGCCAATTACACCTCAAGCCCAGATTTATGGCTGGACATGTGTCCATGTGATTTTAATATTTTTTATGGCTCTTTTACTCCTTTCTCTTTGGTGTGGTGAGCGCTGGGGAAGGAAACACTCAGAGAATAAGAGCAGAAGATGCACCTAAAGGAAAGGAGGTTGTGCCTTGTGGTGGATTTTTTTATTGTTGTTGTGACAAGTGATGTTTAACCAGAAGTCACCTCTGAGTTCTGCCTTCTTGCCAGAGCTTTGCATCCTTTGCCTTCCTCCCTCCTGTGTTGCCACTTTGGCCATGGACACCCCTTGGGATGGCTGGAATTGCTCCATGGCTGGGCTCAGCGCAGCTTTTTCCCCTCCTGGTCATGGTTTCAATTGAGCTAGCTGCAGGTCTCAGCTCTATTTCAAACTGCTTGGTGTGGAGCTGCTCACCTAAGGAAGGCTGAGGTGTAGCAGGGGAGAGAAAGCAAATTAATGCCAGTGAAAGCATCCAGAAATAGCAAATTCAGGGGCTAACCAGGCCATGTATTAAATCTTTCAGGAGAGGCAGTCTATCGTGGGCAGGGAGGGGAGAGGAGGGAATTGCTCCTGAGGGCAGTTAGAGGTTCAGATGTGGCCAGCTTTGCTCCTCCACGGTGCCCCATGCCTGGGGAGCCCCACCTGCCCTCTCTGGGATGCCCAGGAGGGATGGACAGGGCTGCTGCCACCCCTCTGTGTCCCTGTGCTGTGCCCATGGGGATGCTCCAGCCCCAGCAGCCCCAGCCCAGCCTGGCCCTGGGCCAGCAATAATACGTGGGGTTTAATTAAAACAGTATTTCTCATCTCCCTCGTACATGATTTGGTTATTGCTTCAGAATGAGCCAAGAAATTCTTGTATTCCCCCCACTCCCTCCCTTGCTCCTTTAATCTGCTTTCTCCCCTCCTTTCTTTCTGCCCTTTTGGTGTCCTTTCCCTCATCTCCAGGGGTTTTAACTTTTTTTCAGCTGTCACAAAGTTGTTAAAATGAGGAAGCCTGGGGTTCACAGGGACTCAGTCATTCCACTGGGATTGCTGGGAGATGCTTCCAGGGAAGCAGTGCAGAGCCTGGCTGAGCAGGGAAGGAGCTCACAGGTGGAAACACTGGAGGAGGAGAAGGCGTTCCTCCACCCCAACAAATCCAACACCAGGCTGGAATTGAGATTCCTGAGTTGTTTGTGCAGCACCAGCTCAGCAGGAAAGGCTCAGCACCACGGGGGCTCTGGGGTGCTGTGCTGTCAGACCACGCAGCTGCTCATTTTGGTGCCCAAGTGCTGCCTTGTGTGCCCAGCCAGCCTCCCCACCTGCATTCCTGCTGTGCCCTGGGCAAGCAGCAGGGCTGGGACAAAAGCAGCTTTGCAGTGAATATTTTGTGCTGCTCAGCAGGATGCTCAGGGCTGGGCTGAGCTCAGGAGCTCTGCTGTGAGGGGTGAGGCAGCAATATGAAATCTAACCCTGTCATTCCTTCCCTTCCCAGGCCCTTCCCTTCGGAGGAGACCACGGAGAATGACGATGACGTGTACCGGAGCTTGGAGGAGCTGGCAGAGTGAGTGGCCTCACCTTCTCCTGGGAGGGCTGAGGGAAAAGTTCCTGTGGCTTTTCCAGCACAGGCAGATAAAGCTTGACAGCAGGGCTGGGAGAGCCAGCACGGCTGCTTTGATCCTTTGGCCAGGAGATTTTTGTGCTCTGACAAAAGTCCATCTTTTTCTGCTGGGAAGCCCTGGGAGATGTCACTTTTAATCAGGTTGAGCTGATGAGTGGCTTGCTGGGGGGTGAAAGGGGCCAAGCCCTGGGGATCCCAAACTCCTCCTAAATCCCAAAACCCTTCATCCTCTGAGGTGATCCAAGCCAGCTCTGGGAGTGAAGTACTCATTTCCCCCCATGGCATTTTTTGGAGCTGCACCCACCATGTGTGATTTTGGCCCTGGGGCAATCAGAGAATATTTGGGTTGGAAAGGACCTTGAAAACCATTTCATTGCACCCCTTTGCAATGGGCAGGGAGACACTTCTCACTATCCCACATGGCTCCAAGCCCCATCCAAGCTGGCCTTGGACATTTCCAGGGCTGTGGCAGCCACATCCTGCCGTGGCACCCGTCCTGCTTGTCCTTGGTGGGACGTGGGGTGATGCTGCTGCTGTCTCTGTCTGTGTTTATCTGGTTTTTGTGCCTGTGGTGGTGATGTAACAGGCTTTTAAAATCAACCTTGAACTGCAGCACACACGGTGAAGTGCAGGCACTATTGGAATTCAATGGCAGCATTCCCATCGAGCCAGGGCTCTGTCTGCCTCATATGGAGGGATGGAGTGCATGGCTGGATGTGTGGCTTTATGCAGTTAAATATTATTGTTCCACAACATAAATAATAAGACTCCTTAATCCAATGAGTTCCTTATGGCTTCAGTTATTACAAAAGTAAATCATAAATTACCAGCAGAGGGAATGGAGTGCCCTGCAATTCCCTGCTTGCTGTTGGCTCCCAGCAGCTGCAGTTTAATAAAATTTTAACTCAGAAAGCGATCTTTTCAAGAGCAGCATTTTTTGTGCCCCCTCTCCAAAAGTTTTCAAAATCCCTTTAATATTGGGGTTTAAAATTCCTGTTTCTCACACAGAGATGTGCTTTTAATTAGAGAGAGATTTGTGTGAGGACTCCCACACGAGTGCTGGTGGGGATGGCAGAGCTGGCCTGGAAGGGGTGGGTTTGGGGTTATTTGGTGCTGGGAATGGGTTCCCAGCTTTATTGGTTATTTGGTGCTGGAAGTGGGTTCCCAAATTGGTTCCCTTGTTCCAGTCTGCTGGGGACAAGGTGTCCAGGTGGAAACTTCCCCAGCTGTCCCTTGGTCAGAGGGGCTGTGATGCCCATCAGATAACTTGGAGGTTTATTCAAACTGATTTCCCTGTTCTGTCCCAGATCTCCAAATTTAACTTTCCCCGTTTTCCCATTCTCTGTAAAATCCTCTTTTTTACATCTTATTTAGGACCAGTGGGGGAAAGGCATGTTGAAATGAGCAGGGATTGCACAAATTCCCTCATGCAGGCCTGCCCTCCCAGTGCACAGAAACATGGCCTACAAAACGGTGTCAGAATCTACCCACAGCTGGAAAAAACCCCAAAAACTCCCTGGAGAACCCCTCAGCCTTTTCTTCGTGGAGAAAAAGCTCAGGATGAACCCCGAGTTGGTTCTAACAAGGCATTTTGAGGGCTGGTAAATGAGTTTTTTTTTTTTTTTGAGGATATCAGAATGCTTCATTTCAACTTGAGTGGAGTAGTTTGGTGTCCCCAGGTTGAGGTTTTGAATTCCTGTGCTGCAGAGCCTTTAAAATATGAACATATTTGTGATGGAGGTGTTGATTTGGGGAGCAGAAGGAACCATCCCCAGCAGGGATTTGTCACCTCAGGGTGCCACTCTGCTGTCCCCACTGGCCTCAGAGGGACAGGGCTGGGTGAGGAGGGACAACCCTGGTGGGTTCTGTGCCATCAATTCACCCTGGGAGAGGTGAATCTCCTCAAAGGGAGCTCTCTTTGGAGAAAAAGCTCAGGATAAACTCTTGAGTCAGTTCTAACAAGGCATTTTGAGGGCTGGTAAATGAGGGGTTTTTTTGGAGAATGTCAGAATGCTTCATTTCAACTTGAGTGGAGTCGTTTGGTGTCCCCAGGTTGAGGTTTTGAATTCCTTCTGTGCTGCAGAGCCTTTAAAATATGAACATATTTGTGATGGAGGTGCTGATTTGGGGAGCAGAAGGAACCAGGCTTTGTCCCTGCTGTCCCCATGATGCTCTGAAGAGTGAGAACCTTTATCCTGAGAGCTCTCCCAGCAGGCAGGAGCTGTGGGACAAAAACCAGGCCTGGACAGGGGCTGCAGGAACAAGCTGTGTGTGGAATCACGGGGTTCTGTGTGTTTAAAGGATGTTTAAGCCTTGGTGACCCCATTGTACCCTTGGGGTGGTGCAGAGATTAATCCCAGCTCCAGACAGATCCCCAGCCAGCAGATCAAGGCACATAATTGCCTGGAAACAGCTATTTAGTTAAAAAAAACCCCGAACAATTGGTGATGGGAAGGGGAAGGGAAGCTAAAAGGCTATCAGGGGAGCTGGGAAGTTCTCAAATTCCCTGTTTCCAGCCTCTGGCCCCTGGGTTTGCTGTGCCCCGGGCCAGATGGCAGCTTGCAGCCAGCCTGGGCAGATGGCAGGGGCTGCTTGCATTGCAAGTGCTGCCTGATCGATGCTGTGAGGAGCTGGAAAGGGACAATTGGCCTCTGCTGCCTGATTTATTCCATGCCAGACCCTGGAGCAGCCATTTTGGGGGGAGTTTGTCCATGAAATGAGCTGGGTTTGCAGCAGCAGCAGTGTGTGGGTTCATCCTCTGTGCCCCCAGATCAGGGATTGTCAGTGACCCTTGTCCTGAGGATGCTCCTGCAGCCATTTGGGGGGAGTTTGTCCATGAAATGAGCTGGGTTTTGCAGCAGCAGCAGTGTGTGGGTTCATCCTCTGTGCCCCCAGATCAGGGATTGTCAGTGACCCTTGTCCTGAGGATGCTCTGCTGATCCCTGGGGAGGGGAGCTGCTGCTTCCCACACGGCTGTGGCTGCTGGGGGCTGATGTCAGGAGTCAATTATCCACCTTGCTGCCCTGCCAACTGCTTTCTCATCCCCCTTTATGGCTCTTTCAGCTGCTCCAAACCATCCTGGTACCTCAGAGTTATATTTAACGTTTCACCTAAATTTTCTCCGCCGCCACTTGAGCTCTCTCCAGTTATTTTGTCTCATTAAATTTATGGCAGTGATTAATCCTGGTCCTCTTTACAGCCCCAGAGCCTTCTTTATGATGAGCCTTCTCCTCTGCAGTGGCACAGTTTGGTAGATGAAACAGGGCAGATTTTGGGTTCTTTGTTGGCTGCTTGAAGAATTCAGAGTCAGGCAGAAGTTCTGTGAATGGTCTGATGTGAAACATTTAATTTGCATAACTTTTACCTTTGTTTTCTCTTCTGAAGATAATTTGTTGCGAGGAGAGGAGTTGTAGTGTTGCATAAAGGGCCAAAAAAGCGTTTTAGGCGAAGCCCTCCTACCCCTGGAGAGCTTTGTCCCACAGGTTGGTGTTGATGTCCCCTGCTCTTGTTTTGAGCTGCAGCTCACTGTGAATTTATCCCCAACAAATTTATTGGGATAACTGTGTATTCCCAACCTTTCCATCCTGGAGAAGGGGGGAAGGAGATTTGCTAGGCCACAATTTCTCAAGTGATGTCTCTTCTGGGCTCAGCTTCTTGCTGAAGATTCTCCTGCTTCTTTCACTTCTTGGCCCCCTCACATCTTCCAAAATAGTGCTGTGATCAGCAGAATTTCTCAAATGCATTAAAAAAAGTAACGAGCACAGGAGCCAAGGTGAGATGATGAGTGAGCTGCCACTTTTCCCATTATTTTTATGTTGGACAAAGCAGGCACGACAGCCCCTCAAATAAATGGCTCTGTGGTGCAGGGCACTTGAGCCAGAGTGCCTGTAAATGTGTCTGTCCCTTGTGTGTCACTCCTATTGATTTTTACATGTCCTGCTTGTGCCATTTCTAAGATCATATTGGTCACTTTTCTTAGGATCAGAGCTTAAGAAATTCCACTTGGAATGAGGAACGTAAATCCCAAGAAGAATAGATGGGAAAGGGCTTCTGCTATTTCCAGATGAGTGTCTCCATCCAAGTCCAGCCTGAGAAATTAAAACCCTGCAAGATCTCGAGTCCTTCATCTTGCACTCCCTCACCCTGAAACCTAAACCTGCCAGATGTGCTGCAAATTTAGGGTTCTGCTTGTCCTCTCTGACAGAATGAGGGGGTTGGCTGGAGGAACTGTGTATTTATAGCTGTGAGTGCAGAGGGAGGATGAGAAAGTGGGGATTGGGATGGGCTGGAGCCTTGGAGACCCTGCAGATCTCCCAGCCTGGACCTGTGGTGGCTCTGAGATCTTCTGGCTCTTAACCCTGGTCACAGGACTGGAAATTTGGGGTTGTCTCTTAGTTGTCTTATTTTAGCTCCTTCTGTCCCCTGCTGCTCTTCCTTTTGCTGATTCTGGTGGTTCTGGCTCTTTCCTCAGCGTGGCTTGGATGGAGTTTTGCTGTGGTGGGTTTGCCATGAGGGTTTGTCCTTGAATTCTTGAGGCTGGTACGAACTCATCAGCTTCCCACAGCAGCTTTTGTGGCTGGAGAGGCTCTTCAGTGGCCCTGAAATCCCTCAGGGCTTCCCCAGTGTCGCTGCAGAGATGAGTGCAGGGTTCCTTCAGCGTGGTGGACCTGCTGCATGTCATTTGTTGGGGCACACTCATTGATCACAGACTGTTTGTGCCCATGGTCCCTTCCAGCCCCAGCCATGCTGTGATTTTATGGATTTGTCCTTCCCTTTCCCCCCACTCCAAGGCAGCATCCTGGCACCAGTCCCTCTGCTCTGGGAGCTGCTCCTTGGCACGGCTGCTGCCTGGCTGGGTGGGTGTTAGTGCACAGCAGAGTGAGGCAGAGCTCAGCCAGAAGCATTGTTTTTTGCATGAAATTGCCTTAGATATGAAAAGCTTTATTCATTATCAGCTTTTCTGGCTCGGCAAGAGGCTGCCAGCCCAAAGCTGGTTGCATCCATCCTAATAACAGTAATTGCAAGTGCTGGTGTTCCCTCTGAAGGGCGGCTGAAATCCCTTTCCTAACCCCAGAGCTGTCAATGAATCTCCTAATCCAGGCAGTAGATCACAGGCTCTGATACCCACGGGTGACTCACAGACTCTGCTGCTTTTATTGAAGGAGTAAATTGCTTTTCTTTGTGAGGAATGAGGTGATCTGGCTTTCCTTGCTCAAGTTGTTCCATCTGCCGGTGACACGCCTGGGATGCTGAATTTATTGCCTGAATTCAGTGTGTCCTGAGGTTTCCACTGGCTAAAATCGTCCCAATCCCTGTTTTAAGCACAGGGAGGGTGTGTATTTTCAACTCTGACAGGCACAGGGTGGGGACAGGTGAGGATCAATATGTGCAAAGCAGCGATGTCAACATCCATACGGCCCTGCAGGAGCTGGGCAGCTCCAGGAGAGGCTGATCCTCCTGCTTTACTGCTCTCCATAAAAGCTGCCAGCCTCTGGTGTTTCTCAGAGATGCACTGAGAATGTGTTCTCATAAATAACAGACTGCTGGACCATGGTGATGTTGAAGTACTGCCACGGTTGTTGGGTTTGAGGAACTCTGCTGCATCCCCCCAGAGCTCTGGAGTGGAGGTGTCTCTCTGGGTGTCCCCAGGATGTGGGAATAGTTCCTATTTTTCCCCCAAAACCAGAAATTGGATTAGAGAAGGGCTTGTTCTGCTGTGGAGCACCAGGAAAGGGTGGAGCACCTTCATTAGAGGGATGGAGCTGTGAGGTGCTGTCAGGATGTGGCCCGGCGTGGTGGGGGCAGCGTTTGTGTCCAGGGGCTGCTGGCACTTCTGTGGGCAAATCTGCTGGGTTGTCCCTTGGGAGGTGTTTCTTTCCTGGTGGGAAAGGCCTTGGGGCATCCACCCTTCTCCAGTCTCAGCCCATGATTGAGCAAAACCCATCTGGCCCTTGGGGACATGGCTGAGGGGTGATGGTGCTGGGCTCAGGTTGAACCAGATACTCTTGAGGGGTTCTCCCAGCCCTGATGATTCTGTGAAAGCCCATTCAGCAACAACCCCTGGTTGTGTTGCTGCCTTAGGAGGAAATGATGCCTCAGGTTTTGGCTTTTCTATTTTTCAGGTTCTGTGCTGCTTTGGGGTGTAGTTCTGAGCTTTATATCAGGGGATGGTGAGCTCTGTGCACAGAGCAGGGAGACAAAACAATTCCTGCTCCAGCTGGGGACCAAGGACAAATGATCCAAATCTCAGCCCAAGAGCACAAACCCCGTGGGCTGGAGAGAGAAAAACAAGCAGGGTGGGAGTGCCTGGGCTAAAGCTGGGATGGGACAATGAACTGCAAGGTGAAAATGGAGCAGAACTGATCCAAGGGAGAGACCCCGGGAGCGCTCGTGCATTTTGGGACCATTTTGGTTCATCTTGGGTGCAGCCCTGGCTGGGCTCTTGTGCTGCCCAAGGCGGATCCCTTGAGGAGATCCTTTTAATAAATCCCTAATTTATTCTGTAACTCTGCCCAGCCTCTGTTCTAGCTCAGCCTTCCCAAGGCATCATTTCCACACCCAGCTGGGCTCCTGCCCATGCCATTAACCCAACCACACATTCCCAAAACTCCTCCAGCCATGGAAATGATGGATGGAGAGGCAGCCAGCAACCTGAGAGAGGTGTGGGCAGGGAGATTCATCAGGAGCTGGGAGTGAGTGGCTCTGGAAGAGGAGCAGAGCTGAGAATATAAATATTGGTGCAGATAATAACGGTGATGCCTGGGAGGGGGAAGATGGATCACCAGCTATTAGTGGGCATTATTGCAGCAGCTGCAATGCATCACCCGGGAAGAATGGGATGGATGCATCATGCCAGTGTATTTATTTAAAAATCCCCAAACTTTTATTGAATAAATCTGCTTGTATAAATAGAAAGGGCCATATTTAAGCAGCCTGGTTTTGCAGGCAGATGTGCTCTGCTGCTCCCTGATATGTAATAGAGAGATGTTGAGTGTCACACTTGGAGCACAGCTTTACACCTAAATTTATTTGTGTGTAATTAATGCCCCTGCTGAAAGGCACAGCTCATAAAATATGCGAGCACTGTTTGATATTCCAGCATTTCACACTGTCCTGATCCTGTGGGATTGACTTCAGTGGGAGCTGTTAGCAGCCAGCACCTGTAGATCTAAGCACTGGAATTATTATTGTTAATTGGTATTTAATATGGGCTGAATTTTCAAAAGTATTCCGAGGCTGAGGAGCCCCTGGGAAGGGTGTGGAGGCTCAGATGATAATTAATTACTGAACAGTATCACCTTTAGCACAAACTGGGCTCTACAGCTCTGGGATGCCTTTGATGCCTGGGAGTGCAGGGGCAGCTCCAAAGTGGTGGGGCTGGTCCTCAAAATGCGACGTTTTGCTGCTCAATTTCTCCCTGCTGTAAATGTTGTTATTGGCCTCTGCCCACCGAGCAGATTGTTTTGTGGTGGTCAGGAGAGCCTCCTGCTCCTCTGGGAAATGCTGGATTTAAAAATCACCCAGTTCCCCATCAGGGCAGGGGTTTGTGGGGGCTGGGGCATCACTCAGATAAGGGGATGCAGAGCATTTGAACCTGGATGGAATGGCCAGGGCTGGGTCCTGGCGTTGCTGTGGGTCCTGCACAGGCCAGGCTTGGCTCATCAGGACTGGGATGCTTTTCCTACTGCTCAGAGACATTGGTCGAGTGTTCAGTATCTGCTCCTGCTTGGAGTGGATCTGGGCTCCTACTTTGCACCCCTGGCTGGGGGACAGGGATTGATTTTTGGCACAAAGAAACATTTCAATGAGGAAAAGCAAAATCAGATCAAGAGTGAACGCAGAGCATCAAGCAGACCAAAATCCAACCCTTAAAGTGAATTCTCTGAGCATGATACAAAGTCACTGGGGCAAGAGCTGCTCCTGGTCCTGAAGAGGATCTGAAGGGGAGGTTGTGGGCACCTTTGGGGCAGGTGGAGCTGGTGGCTCAGATGGTCCCTCTGGGTGCTTGGCTGGCACATCCATCTCAGCTGGGCCCATTAGTGCTGAGCAAAGGCTCTGCAGGGGCAGAGCTGGCAGCCCGTGGTGCTGTGGGCACGCCTGGCACAGGGCACAGAGCCTGGCACAGGGCACAGAGCCATTCTTGGCCGTGATCCCTGCTCGTGTCGAGCAGCGTTCTGCCTTTTCCAGCCTCCAGCCAGCGGAAAGAAATGTGCAGCAGGCAGGAAAAGCAGAGAGCAGGGCCTGAATTCCCACAGGATTCTCTTGCTGGGATCCTCCTCCCTCCCTGGTGCTGTTGAAGTGCCAGTGAGCATCCCCTGGGTGTTATCCCTGACTCCTTTTCCTTCTCCTTGCAGCGAGCACGACCTGGGGGAGGACATCTACGACTGCGTCCCCTGCGAGGATGAGGGCGATGATATCTACGAGGATATCATCAGAGTGGAGGTTCAGCAGCCCATGGTAACAACCCAGCTGTGTTCTCACAGCTGCAGCTCGCTGGGAGGGGGAGGGAGGGGGCTCCAGGGAGGGAATAACTCCCTGCCACTGGCAGGTGATGCTGCAGGGAAGGGAATTGCTGAGTCGCTCCTCCAAACTGGGATGGCACCAGCCCACAGGGGTTCTGCAAGGAGTTTCCCAGCCCAGCCTGTCGTCTGCAGGAGCTGGGGAGGAGGGAGGGGAAAGGGAGACCTAATAAGCCCTAAAAGAGAAGCTAAAAATAGGATTTTGCTGCTGCTGCTGCTGAGGCTGTGTCACTCCAGCCTTCCCAG
The DNA here is from genome assembly GCA_039654755.1 of Calcarius lapponicus. Taxonomy (NCBI): domain Eukaryota; kingdom Metazoa; phylum Chordata; class Aves; order Passeriformes; family Fringillidae; genus Calcarius; species Calcarius lapponicus. The sequence goes on along the minus strand of JBBFKN010000012.1, from coordinate 8,465,905 downwards.
GGAGGCTCCGCCAGCCAGAGGTGCCACTGGTATTTTTAGTGCAGGGTGACAGATCAGTGTGTCAGGGATCCAGCAGCTGTCTGAGCCTGCTGCTCCTACCTGGAGCAGGAAGATATTTACATGGAGCTTTCTGGGGCAGCAGGGACCAGTGTGGCACTGGGGAGACCCCATTTGTTAGCTCTAACGAGCCCGACTGTGGAGCACGGACAGCATCATGGATATAAGACCACACTCCATGGATGAGCTAAGGAGGTGTTGGTGGCCCTTGCACCTCCCCAAGGTGCCCACAGCCACCTCCTTACCTGTGTCCCAGAGTGTGACCTTCCACATTTTCTCCCCCTGCTCCAGTATCTGCCTCCCCCAGGCTTTGTTCAGCCACTAATTATTCACCCCTCCCTGGAACAAAGCAGGATCAATGGACAAGTTCAGCGATCAATTCAATCCCTAGAGGGGCTGGAGCCTGGGAATGCAGGGCTGCACCCATGGATGCCTTTGCTCTGGTTCCTCAAAGATCATAAACCCCTCATTCCATCCCTTCACACCTTGGCTGCAGCTGGGGGAGCTCCCTGCGCACCAAAACCCCCTCTGGATCAGGGAGCTGGGCCCAGAATATTCCCCCTGGTCCTGCCAAAGTGCTTGCTTCTGAAGGCAGCACAGCTCCAGTGGTTTTTGCCACCAGTTGCAAAAGTTACTTGGTCCAAGAACTGCCCCAGGGGAAGGTTTTGGTAGGAATTTCTTGCATAAATGGGAAAAAATGGGGGAAAGCTCCAGCAGCCAGGTGATATGGGATTAATCTCAGTAGAATTGGCAATTTTTCACTGTCCCCTCCACATTCTTTTATGCTTTCTGCTGAGCAGTTGGGAGCTATGACTCCCTTTCACTTCCCTGAGGAAAAGAGACTACTTTTAATACATCTGCCCCAAAAAATTGAACGTTTTTGGGTAACATTTGTTGCAACAGCAAGTGCGTGATGCTAATGGCTTCTTGTATTTCTGCATGCTTCAGATTAGATACATGCAGGTAAGATGAATTGATTAAAATCTGGGGTTTCATGCAGCTGCAAGGTCCCAGCTGAGGGGGTGGACAGAGGGGCTCTGTTCCTGTGCATGATCCATAAAACCCCAGCACTGAACTCCCTCCCAAATTCACATTCTGCCCTGCCAAGTGCAGCAGCTCCCAGCACGTGGGCCCAGCTTTACAGAGCAGAAGTGACTCCACGAGTTGGGGCTTTGGGAAAAGCACATTTTATCAGATTTGACCTAAAATCAGGAGAATTGGCAACCCTGGCCCAGGGATTTGTACGAGTCTGATGTATTATTTGTGACCCACTTAGGATCTGTTATGAGTTTCATCTTAAGCAATAAAATAAAAAAAATTAAAAAGGGGAAAAAAATCAGCTTTTATCTCTTATTATTCTTCTTTAGCTGATAGCATTTGGTGGTGTGGCTGTAATAAATGCAAAAAATGCAGTTTTTCCATGTTGAAACATATTTAATGACACAGCCAAGGTTCCTCCATATATTTTTTTGGATAAAAATAGTTCCCTTTAGCATAAACCAGTAGTGGTTTTCTCCTGATTTTCTGAACTTGTGCTTGGTTGCTGGGCCACCCTTAGGACCATCTGACCATGAATTATTTTTCCTTTCCCTAGAAAATGGGAATGACAGAAGACGACAAAAGGAATTGCTGCTTGCTAGAAATTCAAGAAACTGAGGCCAAATACTACAAAACCCTTGAAGATATAGAAAAGGTGAGAGCCGAGCCCTGCTTTCCCCATGAATTGTGGGATCCCACGTGAATTGTGCTGGGTTGGTTCTTGCTCCCAAAGCTGGGAGATGTGAGGGGCAGGATGGAGGAAAATGGGAGAGGAGGGGGATCCACAAAACCCTGACAAGCAGCAACGTGCAGGAGGCAAAACCAGCAGCTTTTATGGGGATTGCTGCAGATGAGAACCAGGCTGAAAACCCTCCTCCTGTGTCCCCCCATCCTGGGGTGAGAATCTCCCACTCCTGGCTCAGCCAGGCCGGGTTTGCTGATAAGAGCTGTGTTTGTAGATGTCTCTTATCACTCTGATTGCCACGGAATAATTCCTTTATTCTGGGTGCTGAAGCTGTGCTGGCTTGCCATTGAAGCTAATTGGATTAAAAGGAACGTTCTGCTGCCTAAGTTCGTGGGGGTTTAATTGGTTTTGATGAATTATTGTGGCTCCTTTCTTTTAAAAACAAATGAAAGGGAATACCTCAGCAATGGATGGAGCCTGGAGGTGGTTCCTACTCCCAGGAAAGCAGCAGGAAGGAAGAACAATAATGAAAATCAAGCTGCCATTTCTAATCACCCCGATGCTTTTGTTTCCTCCCCTTTTGCCATTCTTTCCCTCTGTCTGCTGAAAGTTCCCCCGAAGAAGCTGTGAGCAAAACTGGAAAAAAAAATGGAGGAACATTTCCCATTTTCCAGGAAAATGTCCCAATATATTTGTCATTTATGTTTCCAAGGAACCCTTGTTCCTTGGAAACAGCCACAGCCCTCTGGTTCAGCAGAAAGGAAGAGTTAAATTATTGCTTTCATATCAATTAAAGCTTTGCAGGTCCTGGTGGTGTCGTGGGTGGAATTTCCCCTCCTGGGTTGTTGTATTTGGGGTTTTTTTTGCAGTCCCAAGTCACAATGGAACAGTAGATGTTGCTATTAATATGTATTTGTTCAGAAAGGCATTGCCCATGTAATCACATCACTGCTGCCTTCTCAAGGGCAGAATTCCAGGGAGATAAAGGGCTGGGAAGATGCTTCAGGGCAGCCAAGGGCTGCAGAGTGCATTTCACCCCCCTGCTGCAGCTTTAGCAGGGGAAGGGGCTGTGGGCACCCATGGGTGGGGGTCTGGCACCTTCCCAGCCCTGGAAATGCTGTGGGAGCTCAGGCATGGTGCACTCATGGAATTCCTGCCTCCCACTTCCATCCCTGCTCATCCTCTGCCTTTGCAAGGGCTTCAGCTCATCAAAACCTGCCCAGGTGAACTCAGCTGGTGAAGCAGAAATTAAAATTAAATAAAATAAAAATAAATCCCGTTCACAACCTCATTCCCTCCTCTGCAGTACCTCAATCCCTTTTCCATTTCTCTCTTGCAGAACTACATGAACCCCCTGAGGCTGGTACTGACTCCCCAGGACATGGAAGCTATTTTCATCAATTTGGAGGTAACACCGTGGGCATTGTGCCTGAAATCTTTGTTCTTTTCACAGCAGCTCAGCCCTCTCCCTGCTTAGGAGGAGGTTTTCTGATTTCCTGTTAGATTTGTGCATTCACTCGGAGAGCTCCAGCCTTTCGTGTGCTGTGGAGCTTAAACTGCTTTGAGAGACAATCTTTAACACTCAGTTTTAGAGGTGGGGAATGCATGAACTCTAGGAAAGAAAATAATTCTATCTAGTGGAAGTTTCAGGGCTGGGGCTCTGGATTTTAGCTGGTTTGGGCACAGGGTGATGAAGGGATTTATTTCTACTGTGGTTTGCACAGGGTCTGGGTCAAAACCTGGCATATCCTCCACTCCTTCCATCCCAAATCCTCCTCCCTCCCCACCCTGGGCCATTTCTCAAAACCTCATCTCCTCCACTCCTGCCATCCCAAATCCTCCTCCCTCCCCACCCTGGGCCATTTCTCCCTGCTGGAATTACACCCCTGTCCTCCAGGCCAGTCAGGGCTGTGTCCCACCAGAACAACTTTCTTTGCAAACACCTAAAAGAGGGAAAACCCTGCCTGGAGAAGGAGGGAATGTGCATTTCTCTGGGCTCTGTTTGCCCACCTGCTTTGAAGGTGTGTGAAGTGTTGGCTGTTGCTTGGTTTTAGGACCTCATTAAAGTGCACTTCAGTTTCCTGAGAGCCATCGATGTCTCCATGATGTCTGGAGGAAGCAGCCTGGCAAAAGTGTTCCTGGAGTTCAAAGAGAGGTAAAGGGATCCCAGGCTTCAGGCAGCTCCAGTTCTAACAGATTTGGGTTATTTTGGGAGATTTAAACAGAGTTCTTGTTACTCTCTGCCTTCTCACTCTCTTCTACTGCCTGAAAGGAGGTTGGAGCCAGGTTGGGATCTGTCTTTTCTCCCAAGTAACAACAGGACAGGGGGAAACAGCCTCAGGTTCCACCAGGGGAGGTTTTGAATGGATATTAGTGAAAATTTCTTCACTGGGAGGGCTGTCAAGCACGGAAACAGGCTGCCCAGGGAGGTGGTGGGGTCACAATCCTTGGAAGTGTCCAAAAATTGTGTGGCTGTGGTGCTTAGGGCTGTGGTTTAGTGGCAGTGCTGCGTTAATGGTTGGACTCAGAGGTCTTTTTCCACCTTAATAACTCTGTGATTCCAGAGATGCCTTTCACAGCAGCCCAGGCTTGCATCCTCCACAGCAAACTGCTCTCAGGCAGCTGAAACATCACTGAGAGCTGACATGAAGCAGCAAAACCCAGCCACAACGTCAGGTCACCCAGGGCAGAGGCTGGGACATCCCCCCTGTGACCACCAGGCTCCCTTGGGTCCCTGCTCCTCCAAATCCCTGGATTTTCCTTGAGCTCAGCATCCCCTAGGAGACTGAATACCCAATGTGATTGAGGGGATGAAGATGAGCTGGAATGGAGCAAAACCTCAGTGGCCTTCGGGGGTTTTGTGTGGTGGGGTGACTCCTGTGCAGGGGAGATCAGCCTTGCTTTGATCAAAGCGATTCCTCACCCTCAAAGAATCTCATACTTGGCACAGAGCTCATCCTGCACCCTCTGCACAATGAATAAATGTAAAAGTTTCTCTCACAAACAGAATCAATGCTGGCTTTTGGCAGCTGCAAGCAGGAGCACCCCAGCACGCAGAGATAAGGTTGATAAAAGCCTTTAATATCCTTAATACTAATCAAAGGGTGATTCATTGTGGAATGGTGCCAGGCTGTTATTTCACTGTGATTAAACCAGTGTCTAGACACAGAAATGCCATTCAGAAGTCAATAACTCCAGAAATACCATCTGCATTAATAACACACCGTGAGGTCACATCTTCCATCATTCTGGGGGCCTCTTGTTATAAAGAGCATTTTTTTTTTCTGGCTTAAATTACAAAAATATTCCAAAGAGGAATGCAAATAATTTCAAAACACTCATAAAAGTCACTCAGGTGATTTTGATCTCCTGATTCCTGGCTCAGCCCCGTGCATGCCAGTGCCATCCCTGGGGCAGGGAGGAGACACAGGAGGGGTTCTGGAGGTGACCCTGCTGCCCAGGCAGGAGCACAAGGCTGGGGTTTGAGCCATTAAATCAATTGTTTTTTTCTGTTAACATGCTGGTGGGAGCTGGGAGAATGCCTGGAGCTGGTGAGTTCCTTGCAGATGGGTGAAGCAGCTGACCCCCTTCCTAAGGGAGCTTGCAAACAATTTCCTGAAGGACCTGAAAGCCTTGGAAAGAGTTGAGGAAAGGAGAAAAAGCAGCTGTGAGGTGGTGGTGGTGGATCTGAAGCTGTCTTCAGTCCATGGGGGCTTTGGGGACATCAGTTCTGTGGGAAACTGCTGCTGAGGGGGGTTTGTCTTGGAGAAGTCCCTAAAATCAGATTGTTGGGGATGAAGAGTTTGGAGCAAGCTGATGTAAACAGGCAGAGTCCTTCCCTCCATCAGGAAATTCAGGAATAACACATTTTGCAGCAGGGGAATTTCACTGCAGGAGGAGGAGGAGGTGAGCTCACTGAGGAGACAGTGTTGCCCCACCAAGAAGGGAACATGGACCTCCAGAGTCCCCACTTGGTCCCTGAATATGAGACCTTCCTCCATCAAATCTGTCCGTGACAAATAACTCCTGCTGACCTCCACATCCTTGGAGACATTCTGGCAAGATGATGCATTGCTCCTTGGCTTTGCAGGGGCCTTTTTTAAGGAAATAGTTTGTAAATCTCTTCCTCTGGAAGCCAGAGGTTTGAATTTATGCTCCTGAAGCCTTTTTGAAGCTCTCCCCGTGCTGGCAAGGTAGATAGTATTGTGCAGAAATTGTCAGGGGGGAAAAGGTGGAAGAATAATCTTTAGTGGCTGTGGCTCCATAAATCTCTTTATTCACTTCCCTGCAGGGTGTGAATGTCCCATGTTTATGGAGCAACTGGGTCAGTGGTTCCCAGGTCATCTCCATCGAGAGATGAGGCCCCCAGATAATGGATGAGGTGGAGTTTGTGATGGAAGATGTGTCTTAGCAGCAGCAGCACAGTTAACAGCCAGAAAGGGGGAGAAAACCCAAACCTGTCAGGCAGGATTAATGAGGGAAAAGGGGGAATCCATGACAAAACTGCTCTTTTTTTTGTCAGTGTTTAAATTTATAGCCCAGGGTGTCCGTGCAGAGCTTCACTGTGTTTCCAAAGGCTGTGACAACATTCTTTTCCCAATTACCCAGGCTCTTGATCTCGAGGTCCCTGTGGCTCTTTCAAGAAGATGTGATTCTAAAATGTGGCATAGAACCATGATAGAATCACTGAAAGGTTTTGGGTTGGAAGGGACCTTAAGATGCATCCCATTCCACCCCCTGCCATGGGCAGGGACATCTTCCACCATCCCAGGGTGCTCCAAGCTCCATCCAGTCTGGCCTTGGATAATTCCAGGGTCAACCACAAACTCTCTGGGCAACTTCTGACAGTTCCTCACCACTTTCACAAGGAAGAATTTCATCCCACTATCTGATCTAACCCTCCAAAACCAGGCTCCTCTGCTCTGGCCACCCAGCCCCTTCTGTTCATCATGAGCTGCATCACCTCCATGGGCTCTGGAAGCTTCCAAATGTTCAGCTGTTGAAAATCTAAATGTCAAAAAGCCACACAATAAAAGAGTGTTCATCCTTTGCTAAGCAGTGAAGAGGGGGAATGGCTGTTTGCCTCGCCTTTTGCTGTACACACATTTATATATCTTTTATAACAGCTTATAACTGCCAGCATTTCCAGTTAAACCTGTGATTTTCCTTCCCTCCAGGCTGCTGATTTATGGCAAGTACTGCAGCCACATGGAATATGCCCAGAACACCCTGAACCACCTCCTTGCCAACCGGGAGGACGTGAGGCAGAAGGTGGAGGTGAGCAGGGGGCTGAGGGCTGTCCCCAGCCCTGTCACAGCTTTGGGAAGGACCTGCTGGAGCTGAGCATGGTGTCTGGGGAGTGTTTGATTGACCAGGAGAGAAGAAGGGTGTCAGAGTGTGTCTTGTGATGCCACAGAGGGAGCAAAGCTGGGGGTTGTGCTGTCCTGACCCCTCGTTTTTCCCTTGTCTCCTCACTCTGTTCTTCCTCCCAGCAAAGCACCCTGCATCCAGCTGCTCTCTGGGAATGAAAATTAATAACAAGTGGTTTATTAAAAAAAAGCAGTTTTTATGGATTTGGAGGTGTAATTAAATTTTGAAATTCTGAAAGGTCGGGGCAGTGTGTGTGGCCTGTCTGTCACACTGAGCTGGTGACACTGGCTCTGCTCTGTCCTTCTGCAACACTGGCTATGAGGACAGATCTGCTCCTGGGACACTCCACACTTGGGGGAAGAGGATTTGTAGAGAATTCTCAAAGCCTGACAGAGAGCTCACATCTGTATGCAGACTTTGAGATGAGAAATGCTGACTTAGAAACGCCCTGGAATGGGACAGACATTGCTGAGAGAGGAGTGGAACCAGAAAAAGTTTCAAAGGGTGGCCTTGCAAATAAGGCTGGATACTTTGGAGAAATAGGAGTGTGAAAGATGCACTGGAGTGGGACCCACCAGGGGTAATTTTAGATAATTGGCTTTAAGGCATTTACAGCATGGTGTGGCTAAAGCTGATAGGCCAAGAAACACTTATAATGTATTTAACACTTCAAATGTATTATAATATAATTAGGAAATAGTAGTTTCAATAATAGTGGTTTACAATAATAGTAACAGTAATTATGAATTTACTTCGTGGATATAAGGTAGTTACACTCCACAAGTGTATCCAAGTTAAACCAGTGACTTTATTTGAGTGGGACTGGCTGGGACAGGTTCTTAGAGTTGTGCAAAGAACAACTGAGCATCCCCAGAGCAGGAGCCACCAGCAGCATTGGGGACCCTCAGAGGCAAACCCAAATCCCCAGGCAAACACCAGAATTCCTGCCCTGGCCCCCTCAGTCTGATCCAGACATTAAGGGAATCAAAGGAGCCCCAGAAGGGCTGCATTTTGATTGAGTTTGAGCTGCTGTTTTCACCCAGCTCTAATTCCTGCTTTGCTCTTGATGCTCATCAGAATTTGCCAGGCTGTCTGTCCACATTCTGCAAATGTGCTTTGATTCCCTGTGTTTTACCCCAATCCAGGGGTAAAACTGCAGTTAGGAATTGTGTAAAATGTGCTCTCTGTGTCTCACAGCAAGGCTGGAGCATCCAGTTGCTCCCTGCCTTTGCTGTCTCTCCCTCCCTCGTGGCAGCTCTGTCAGGTCCCACAGTGGGGCTGGAAATGGGTAAAGGTAATGGTGGCAAAACTTCCTGCAGCCACAATTAGCTCATCTTAATGACTTAATGCTCATCAGTGACTGCAGAGGCACAGGCTGCATGCTCAGTGCCAGCCCCTCACACACCAGCTTGGCCAGAGAGGAGGTGGCTGAGGCAGATGGGTTTCATTTGACATTTCCCCAGGTCTGGGAGCATTCGTGCACTGCCCTAATGAGCAGCATCTCATTAGGCTGGAGTGGCTCATTTGCATGGCAGTGGCTGGAATTTAGGGTCCAGCCCCTGGGTTAATCCCTTGATGAGCTCTGTGGTGGGAGCCCAGCCCTGGCTGGGTGGCTGCAAGGACCACAGGTCTGTGGGCGTCAGAACTGAGTTTACAGGAGCCAAACAAACATTCTCCAGACTTCAGAGGCTTCTTTTAGGTGGGAAGCTGTTGTTTTCTCACTGCTGATTTATTGATCTCTTTCCTAGGAATGCACACTAAAGGTCCAGGATGGGAAATTCAAATTGCAAGATCTGCTTGTGGTTCCAATGCAAAGAGTTTTGAAGTATCACCTCCTGTTAAAAGTGAGTTTTTCAGCACTGGCACTTCTCTCTCTGCTGTAGCATCTTTCACCTCTGTCAGTGGAGGGTGAATCATTGCCAAATGCAGAGCAAGGGTTGGGATCTTTATACCCCTTCAAATAAAATAATTACTGGAGCTACTTAACACGACATAATATTTGTGCTGTCTCCTCAAGTAGGGTAATTCTGCACTTGCTACCCACGAGAGGCACTTAATGAATATAAAATAAGCTTGCATATAATCTGATTATGTGTGAAATTCCTCCAGTCAGCTCCATGTAACAGATCTCTCAAGCACCAGCCCTTGGTGTGTTCCCTGTCCTGCAGCCACAGCTGCCTGCCTGGGCATCCCTGCATCCCCCTGGCACCTCCCTGGCATCCCTGCTGTCACCCAGGCATCCCTGGCATCCCTGCCACCTCCCTGGCATCCCTGCTGTCACCCAGGCATCCCTTCAGTCACCCTTGGAACTCCTGCAGCCACCCTGACATCTCTGTCACCACCCTGCCACCATTCAGGCAAACCCTGTCTGGTGCAAGCAGGGTCTGGGCATCTTTCCTAGCACATCCAAACTCTTTCTTTTTATTAATTTATATTTCCTTTAATTATTTATTTTTTTATTAATTTATATTTATTTGCATTATAAATTTTTTTCTTTTTAATTTTTCTTATTTTATTTTTATTTCAGGAGCTGCTCAGCCATTCCTCAGACAGGCCAGAGAAGCAGCAGCTGAAGGAGGCTCTGGAGGCAATGCAGGTACAGGAGGGCGAGAGTGAGGAGGGGGCTCTGCTGGCTTTGGGCTGCAGCAGAGCTCAGCATCCCTCTGCTCTGCGGAACAAAAATTTGGATGGAAAATCCATCCAGGAGCAGCTGAAGGGAAGGCAAAGTCTGCTCCTTTTGGCCTCACCTGTGTGCCCTGGTTGTCACTTGGTGTGGTGGCCTCACAGCAGATCCCCTGTCCCCCCTGAGGCAGAGGGGGGAGCTGGGGTTGGTTGACAAGTCAGGACTTTTCCCTGGTTGCTGTTGTGTGTGCAGGGGCTGTGCCAGATCCAGCTTTTGTTTCTGCTGGGAGGGGTTTGGAGGAGCTCCAGAGGAATCAGCAAGTCAGGGAGTGTGGCAGCCACGGGAGCCTTCCCTGGGTGCTGTTAGCCAGGTGCTGGGTGGGAATCCTTTAATCCACCTTTTTTATTTGATTTTGTTGAAGGGACATTTTATTTTATTTTTATTTTTGTTTATTTTGGTTGTTTTGTTTTAAATTTTTTAATTTTATTTATTTTATATTTTATTTTATCTTGTTTTATTTTATATTTTATTTTATTTTACTTTATTTTTTCATTTTATTTTATTTTGTTAAACACCTGTTGTGTTTTCAACATTTGATGGCTTTTGGCATCGGCACTTTGCTTTGCTTGGAGTTGGTTTTTTTTCAGCTTTTAGCTGGAGCCCCCAGAATCTCAGGAAAACCATCATCAACAAAAAAAAAAACAAATAGTAGGATCATCCAAACGTTTTCTGGCTGGGTTATGTCTCCCCACACAGACACTCACAGCAGGAGCTGGCTGCAGGATGCTCTGGGGAGCACCTCAGGGTCCATCCCTGTGCTCGTGGTCACTTTGTTTTGCCCCTCTGGGCTGCAGCTTTTGGAACAGGGCTGCATTTCCCGGCCCTTACATAAGCTGGGTGACCTTCCCAGCCGTTCTGCTGCCAGCCCAGGGGCGCAGGGCTGCTCTGGGGCTCTCTGTGCAGCTTTCAAGGACGTTGCACTCCCAGCCTGCTGCCGTGGCCTCAGATGAACGCTGGGCCTGGTGACAGCAGTCAGACCCCGCTCCTGGCCTCATCACCCAGCAGCACTGCTGAAACATAAATGTGTGTTTGCTCTGGCTCTGCTGCACACTCAGCATTGCTGCAGGAAGATGTTGATAACCATCAGGGAGGTTTCTCTCTCCTCCTCCCCATCACCAGGAGAGAGTGGGAGCAGTTCCGACCACGCTGGGCTCGGGGGGTTTGGGAGCCGTTCAGTTTGGTTTTAATTGATCTGTAAACCAAGGCTTAACTTCCAAATGATGTCTTTCATCACAAGTCCAGCCTTTCTGTCTGCTGTGCTGGCAGGCAGCAGACATTGCTGCTGTCTGGGGTGGACGCAGTGACATTCCCAAAGGGATTCAGCTCCCTTTTATTTTGCTGGAATAGTTGGTTCTGCAAGGCAAGGGCAGGATTTGCACCAAGACCAATCATTTGTGGTGGGGTTTCTTGAGTGCAGGTACCAATCCTCTGCCTTGAGAATGCAGGACTGAGTTCCCAGTGGTGGTGGGGGAGAGGCAGCTCCCAGTGAAATTCCAGAGCCAACATTTGCAGGTTGTTGCTTCAAGTCCTGGTTGTGTTTCCCTGGGATTGTGTTTCCCTGCTTCAGAATCCTGTTGGTTGTGTCATTTCTCATCACCATCCCTGCCAGCCCTGGCCTGGTGATGTTACAAGCATTGTCACGTAGATCTGTGATTATGGGATGTGATTAACCCTCCTTGTGTTGGGGAGCTGAGCCAGGTCTGACCCGGGGGGATGCCTTAAAAAATCCCCTGCTCAGATTTAATCCAAGTTGACAAGAGCTGTTGTTGAGGTCAAGGAGGGGGCAGATAAGAAGCAAACAGGCGCAGCAAATCCACTCTGAAAGGTGCAAGAAGTTGTTCCAGTGGAAGGGATGGTTCCTTCTCTTTGATGGATGGAAATTTGGGGTTTGGGGTCGCTGTGCTGCCATGGAGTCCTGCTTTGCCATGGATTCATGCATTGCCATCTTCTGGGAAATGGAAAACATTGCAGCACTTGCCTGGCTCTGTCCCAGGGTCCTGCTCAGACTCCTGAGGGATTCAGGGAGTCAGGCTCATGTCTGTTCTCCTGGGTAAAGTAAAAATCACTATTCACCCTTTTTTTTTTTTAAAGGACTTGGCCATGTACATCAATGAAGTCAAGAGGGACAAAGAGACTTTGAAGAAAATAAGTGAATTTCAGAGCTCTATAGAAAACCTGGTAAGTTGTAAAACCTCTTGAACCCAGTTTAATTTTATTATTATTAATTAATCAATTGATTATTATTAATTATTTATTTATTATTATTATGTATTTGGGTTTTTTGAGCAATTACTACTTGTTCTGATGTGCTGAAAGATCCCCATGTGCTCAGACTCTCTCATGATTTGCTGATGGTCCAGAGGTGGATGCTCCATCACAAAATTGCTTTGGCTGGGATGGGGGGTGGCTTCTCTTGCTGGTGTTACACTAAAAACGTTTCTTCAGCTTTTTCTCACGTTATTAGTGGTAGGGGAGGACACAGAAGTTCCTCAAGATGCCTATCTGGCTTCTATTTAAAAAGAGGTTTTCCTTTGATTTTAAGAGGACAGAGGTTAACTGAAAGGGGAGGAGAAGGGCTTATGTAAAAAGGCACCAAATCCCCAAAAATTTCAACCAGGTGTATTAAGGAGAGCTCATCCTCCAAACTGCAGAGGTGTCAAACACTCAGCCCTGTTGCTGTGCCTCAGCAGACCTGGAGGGGTGCTGGGTTTGGGGGCTTTAAGCCTTGGCTTCATTTGGAAACGATGAACTTTCAATTGATGGCTGTTTAACAGAGACAAAATCCTTAATTATTGTGGAAACCTCTGAAAAGTAGCTTATTGCAGGTGGGGAGAGGTTTGCAAAAATGCTTTGGCTGCTGAGCCTTGCCCTGGGCGCCAGTGCTGGAGCTCTGGGCGTTCCTGGGGTGCTGTGCCTGAGCAGACCTGGAGGGATGCTGGGTTTTAGCTTCATTTGAAAACAATGAAATTTTAATGGATGGTTATTTAACAGAGACAAAATCCTTAATTATTATGGAAACCCATGAAAAGTAGCTTATTGCAGGTGGGGAGAGGTTTTCAAAAATGCTTTGGCTGCTGAGCTTTGCCCTAGAGCTCTGGGGGTTCCTGGGGTGCTGTGCTCATGGCCAGGCTCCCCTTGCTGGGGATGCTGCTGCTCCCAGGAGCTTGGGCAGGGCTGGGAGGTGAATCCAGCCAGCTCTGGGTTCCCACCTGCCCAGGGCAGCGTTCCAGGCTCTGAGCCCTGCTTTGCTCCTGCAGCAAGTGAAGCTGGAGGAGTTTGGGAGGCCGAAGATCGACGGGGAGCTCAAGGTGCGCTCCATAGTGAACCACACCAAGCAGGACAGGTGAGTGAGTGGCCCCTGTCCCCAGTGTCCCCAAACATGCCCTCATCTAATTACTCCCCTTGAGCTCATTTATTCAATTACTGCCTGGAATTTCACTGCCATAGCCCAGCATCAATGTGAAATCACAGCAGGACACAAACACTGAACATTGAGCTGGGGAGCTCCTCAGAACTTTCCAAATCTTTCCCCTTGGATTTTTTAATGATGTGTTTGACTGGCTTGCTGGTTTATCTGCTTGCTTTGGGCAGGTATTTATTTTTATTTGATAAGTGGTGATCGTCTGCAAGAGGAAAGGATACAATTATGAGCTGAAGGAAATTATTGAGCTGCTCTTCCACAAGATGACTGATGACCCCATGAATAACAAGGACATTA